>JAHHUM010002600.1:307500-379505 GCA_036173005.1 Crenichthys baileyi
TCCTCTTTTGAACTCTGGTATGTCACCCATAATGTTGTGTGCATTTCAATATTTTGAGCAAAACTGTGCTCTTACCCTGCTAATTGAACCTTCACACTCTGCTCTTACTGGTGCAATGTGCAATCAATGAAGACTGGCTACCAGGCTGGTCCAATTTAGTCATGAAACCTCCCACACTAAAATGACAGGTGTTTCAGTTTCATTGTCCAACCCCTGTATATATACAGATTAAAAAATAAATAAATGTAAATAAAACTCATAAATCAATTTGTACATTTTAACGACAATCAAAACAAGAACCTTGGCCAAATTTTATAAAGATGAGTCACCTGAATGAGGATAGTCACTGGTATTTTGTTCTTGTTCAGTTCTTGCAACTTGCTAACAATAAATGTCTCAATGCTGATTTAAGTTGCGTCTTGTCTTTAACCTCAAGGCTGATGTGAAGATTCCAGGTTTACCTCTAAAGGTAGTCATGGAGGCGATTCAGCAGGCCACAGGTACACAAATAATTAAAGATACTGAAGATGACAAAAATATAACTTTAACATTTGTGTTTGGTTGAATGTGCTTTTGTTTCAGTGGCAAAAAGGGAAATCTTGGGCATTATGAACAAATGTATAGCAAAACCCAGAGAGAAGAGAAAAGAGAACGGGCCTGTTGTTGGTAGGTTTTGGTTTTAGGTTAGAACAATCTGTGCGTTTGGAACCTGTTAAAATATCTTCCCTGGAATGTAAGAGCTGTTCCTTTCCCAGAAAATGTGCGCGTGCCTGTGTCTAAAAGAGCTCGCTTCATTGGTCCAGGAGGATATAACCTTCGTAAGCTTCAAGCTCAGACAGGTAGAGTTCTTGTCATGTCTGAAAGAAGTAGGAATACAGTGCCTTGCAAAATGATTCATTCAGTTGAACTTCCTCCCATTTAGTTATGTTAGAACTACAAATTACTGTGTATTTCATTGGGGTTTGTGTAATAGAAGGGCAGGTCAAAGAGCATAGCTGTGAGGTGGAATAAACTGGAACATAGTTTCGCTTTTTTTTTTCCAATTAGAAATCTGCAATCTTCAAATATTAATATGTGAACTGCATTTGTATTCAGCGTTATTTACTCTGATATACCACGAATAAAACCCACAGACTTCAAAAGTTGCCTAAGTAGCAAGAGTCCCCCTTTGCTTAATTGAATCTCTGTATAAATACAAATGTTCTGTGAATATCCCAAGCTATTAACAACTCAAGGACAACTTTTGAATGAATGACATCTTTATCTCGAACATGTAAACAGCAAAAATAAAGCTGTTCAGTCCATCCTCTGAAAATGGAAAAGAATATGGTACAACTGAAACCCTACTAAGGCATAGACAAGAGCATTAATAGGCGAACCAGCCAATAGGCCCATGATAACTCTGGAGGAGCTGCAGAGATCCACAGCTCAAGTGGGAAAATCTGTTGACAGGACAACTGCTTTTGTACACCTTACAAATCTGACCATTAAGTACTGAAAGAGAAAGCCATCAGTAGACGATAGCTATAGGAAGTCCCTTTTGCAGTTTGCCTCGTGTCATGCGGGAGACTTGGCAAACATGTCAAAGAAAGTGCTGAATTTTTAGGCCTATAGACGTGTATGTGTAGTCAAAAGCTAACACTGGACACCACTCTAAACACACCATCCTCACAATAAAACATGATGGTGGCTGCATCATGCTGTGGGGAAGTTTTTTTTCATCAGGGAGTCGGACGCTTGTAGGATTGGGAAGATGGATGGAGCTAAAAACTGGACAATATTTGAAGAAGAGCTGAGGTTCACCTTCCACAGCCTAAGATACAACAAAATGGTTTAGATCAAAGTGTATTCACACGTTAGAATGGCCTAGTCAAAGTCCAGAACCTAAATGCAAGGGAGAATCTGTGGAAAGACTTGCAATTCATGTTCATAGATGCTTTCCATCTCATCTGACAGAGATTTGGCTATTTTGTAAAAGAGTCAATGGGAGTATAACCCAAAAACACTTTGAGCTGCAACTGTACCAAAAAGAAGTTCTATGAAGTATTAATTCAGGAGGTTGAATAAAAACCCAGGCCGCACTTTTGCGCAAGTTTGTGTTAGGCAAAATCTTGATATCCTTATCATTTTTGTTCCACCTGACAGTTATGCTCTGCTTTGTTTTGTTGTGTTAGAATCTGAATTAAATACACTGAAGTTTGTGATTGTAATGTGACAGAACATGGACAAGTTCCAGGAATATGAACACTTTGTTAAGCATGTTGGATCACTGAAGGCTTTTAGCAGAAAATAAGAAGTACACATTTTCTGTTTTCCCCCTCAAGGTGTTACAATAAGTCAGGTGGATGAAGAGACTTTCTCTGTATTCGCCCCAACTCCAGGAGCGATGAACGAAGCCCAAGACTTCATCAAAGAGATCTGCAAAGACGATGTGAGTCCTCGCTTCTTTTTACTACAGGACCTCTGACTGGATCTGTCACTTTCCTGAACTCAACCTACCTGTCTTGAACTTTTATAAATGTATCTCTTCGCATTGGTTCATGTAGCATGTGCATGTTAACGTAGGTGTTTGTGTCTTTGTTTGGCAGCAAGAACAGCAGCTGGAGTTTGGAGCTATCTACACTGCCACAATTACAGAAATAAGGTATGAAAACATCTTATGATTGTAATAGATATTACCAGCTATGCTAGTGATTTGCCAGCACAGGTAACGGATGTGGAGAAATACAGCAAATGTTGGCCCCGCTGGTAAAGATCTGTTAAAGTGTCAATTTTACAATAGAAATTTGATGCAGGTGTCTAATGGTAAGATACTTTTGTTGCATGTCTTAGTATTCTCCCAACTTTGCAGGGTGATGACATAAACTGTCCCTGCCCAGCCTTATATACTTCCAATCACTTCATGGCCACAGATGTATAAAATCCAGCACCTTGACATGCAGACTGCTTCTACAAACATTTGTGAAAGAATGGATTGCTCTCAGGAGCTCAATGAATTCCAGCATGGTACCCAGATAGTATGCCATCGGTGCTACAAGTCCACTCAGGAAATGATGCGATTGAGAACAACAGCAACTCAACCATGAGGTGGGAAGTCATGTAAAATCCCAGATGCCCCTTTTCCACCAACGTCACCAAGAACGCGAGTTCCTTTAGTGGAAAAACACTAAGAGTGAAGTTGGGGGATGAGAAGGTGCAGTGTGTAGAGGTCTGCAGCTTTCTGCACAGTCACCTTCTGCAGACCTCCAAACTTTGAGTGGCCTTCAGATTGGCTCCCGAACAGTGCATATAAAGCTTTAGGAAATGGGTTTCCAGGGCTGAGAAGCTGCATCCAAACCTCACATCACAAGTGCAATGCAATATGTCAGGTGCAGTGTTGAAAAACATGCCACCACTGGGAGAGAAGATGTGTACTCTGGAGGGATACATCATGCTTCTGGGTTTGGTAATGCAGTATATGGCGTGTTCTCATGTCTTTCCCATCTTGAAGAGAGTGTAATTGAAATTGGCTTGTGTGTTGCAGGATTATTAATTAAAAGTTCCTCTACAATCTGATAAACCATGATAAGAAAATTCTGGTTTAAAAAGGCTTCAGTTACACATCCTTTAGGAATTGATAGGTGTTCCATTAATTGTGGTAACATAAATATAATTATTTCTTAGTTAGGGATTGTTTTTCGATGTTGAATAAATATAACCAAAAAAACAATTAGATTATTTTACTTTTATCTGCTGCTGCAAAAAAAGATGCATTTTATTTTAGACGTGTACCAGGGATGCCATTACATGTGGCGGGCACCGTGAATCCTTCTGGGGTTATGTAGTGACTAATGACTTTTCCTGTCTTCTGTAGGGACATTGGTGTTATGGTGAAACTTTATCCCAATATGACTTCAGTCCTGCTGCACAATTCCCAGTTGGACCACAAACGGGTCAGTATTTGCTTCTGTTTAAGTATAAGGGAGGTACAAGAACAGATTATAGTTTAATCTGTGTGAACTTTCCTCTTTTAGATTCAGCATCCAAGTGCTTTAGGCTTAGAGGTGGGACAGGAGATACGGGTAGGTGTTTTTATAGCTGGTTGTTAAAAGTAGCTTCTGGATTTCGTTCTCTGCTCATCTGTAATTTGTTTTGTGGTAATAGGTAAAGTACTTCGGTCGGGATCCAACAGATGGAAGAATGAGACTCTCTCGGAAGGTGCTCCAGTCTCCTGCTGCAACTGTTGTCAAGACGCTGAGTGAGAAGCAGAGCATCTCCATGGGTTCCAGCAGCATCCTCAGGGAGAGCAATGATTCATGACCTGGTGCCACAGCAGGCTTTTTATGACAGAAAAGGTTTCACACTGCTGGGATCTTTTTATAAGAGAGACTTGTTGGGAAAACTACCAGAGAGAAGAGCATCGGATGAGTTTGTGAACTGAAAAAGGAGACAGATCTGTTGAGTGTGAAGATGACTGAGGTGCTGTTTGTCAAAACAAGCAACCTGGGGACAATCTGCCTCAGAACGAGCACAAAGTGAGACAGAAATATAGCTGCTTTTGAACGGCTGGCGTCTTTCAAGTGATCCTTTTGTTATGTTGTCTCAGTGCAAACTGTTCAGAGATGTGTACCCCTCATCGCAGACCAACACCACTTCCATTACTCACAGCTGAGTTACAATACTGGCTCTTTTTCTGTGGAAGCTTCATATTTAATATCTGCGTTTCTCATATGTGCTTCAAGACTGTCTGGATCAAAATATGGACACACCAATATGGAAGATGAGACATTTATCCTGTGTTATGTTCATAGTTTGTGAGTGATCTGTAAATAAAAGAAGTACAGGTTCTTTATAGTATATTTATTGTGTATTCTTTTTTCTTAATTTTATTTATTTGTTGTAAGTTTTATTGAGTTTAATAAAATTATAGCTTTTTAGAAAAAGTGAGACAAATGCATCCAGACAAGAATAAAGCTAATATAATAAAATGGTGCTAAGATGTAAAATAAAATAATAATTAATAAATAATCAAAATTAGCATGGACCCCAAAAAATGTGAGCGACCCTTCTATCATCCTGTATTTCGAAAGAGGTTTAATTGCTTAATATGAGGTCCTGCATTATTGTTTTAATGTTTTAACAGATCCCTTAAATGTTAGACCAAGGAACTTAATGTGATTCAAAACATTTTTGACTCTGAGAGTAAGAGGAATGCAGAGGAGCAAAGAAGTAGTGAAAGTTATGTCCTCTTTTAGTCCTGCGAAGTTGCAAGGTTGATGGAACCATAAATATACATTAATACACCAAATACATCAAAATCCTTCTCAACACTACAGACCGATAAGAGAGAAATGGAAAAAGTCTCTTCAGAAAATAGTTTGAGAGATAAATAGATCCAGGACATATGTGAATGTTTTTAACCCTTTACATATGGGGTTCAAATCCTCTAAAATGTAGGATAGTAATGTTATGGAACTGTAAGAATAATGTGACATACAAGTCAAAATAATTACTATATTCTGCTTGTCCCATTGGTCTTTGTGGAAATTGATGGGCAGCCCTGAGAACAAATCAGTATGGTCCTGGGGCTCCATCAATGATGTCTGTGATCAGTTTAGGACATATTTTTCTATGTATATAAACATTTCCAGGCATTTCAAAACAAAATGTCAGAGTGCATAAATTGGGTAAGATTTAAGACTTTTAAATGGAGCATTAGTGGTAATGTGCAATACAAAAAGTCTTCAATGTGTAATGCCAACAACTACAGTAAATAAGTGAGGAACATCAAGGTTCTTGTGCTGCCTGTAAAAGTGGAAAAGTATGGAAATTGATTTAGAAATTTTCCAGGTCTATATAAATATGGAAAAGGAGAATATGGATAAATATAAATATTTGTATTTACAGACTTTATTTCCTGTTCTATTATTTCAATCTGTCCACATCCACCAGTGCACTTGGCACCAGGACACCCTAGGCAGGAGGTCAATGATCGACTTTGTTGTCGTATCATCAGACCTTCGGCCGCATGTTTTGGACACTCGAGGGAAGAGAGGGGCTGAGCTGTCCACTGATCACCACCTGGTGGTGAGTTGGATCCGCTGGAGGAGGAGAAAGCCGGACAGACTTGGCAGGCCCAAGAGCATAGTGAGGGTCTGCTGGGAACGTCTGGCGGAGCCCTCGGCCAGGGATGTATTTAACTCCCACCTCCGGGAGAGCTTTGACCAGATTCTGGGGGATGTTGGAGACATAGAGTCCGAGTGGACCATGTTCTCCACATCTATTGTCGATGCTGCTGTCCGTAGCTGCGGCCGTAAGGTCTGCGGTGCCTGTCGTGGTGGCAATCCCAGAACCCAGTGGTGGACACTGGCAGTAAGGGATGCTGTCAAGCTGAAGAAGGAGTCCTATCTGCTGTGGTTGGCTTGTGGGACTCCTGAGACGGCTGACGGGTACCGTGAGGCCAAGCGTGCTGCGGCCCGGGCTGTGGCAGAGGCAAAAACTCGGGCCTGGGAGGAGTTCGGTGAGGCCATGGAGAAGGACTACCGGTTGGCCTCGAAGCGATTCTGGCAAACCGTCCGGCGCCTCAGGAGGGGGAAGCAGTTCTTCGCCAACACTGTTTATAGTGGGGGTGGGAGGCTGCTGACCTCGACTGAGGACATTATCGGGCGGTGGAAGGAGTACTTCGAGGATCGCCTCAATCCTGCCATCACGCATTCCCTGGTGGAAACAGAGGCTGGGGACTCGGGGTTGGACTCTTTCATCACCCAGGGTGAAGTCACCGAGGTAGTTAAAAAGCTCCGTGGTGGCAAGGCTTCGGGGGTGGATGAGATCCGCCCTGAGTACCTCAAATCTCTGGATGTTGTTGCGTGGCGGTCGGGGACAGTGCCTCTGGACTGGCAGACTGGGGTGGTGGTCCCCCTTCATAAGAAGGGTGACCGGAGGGTGTGTTCCAACTACAGGGGGATCACACTCCTCAGCCTCCCTGGTAAGGCCTACGCCAGGGTATTGGAGAGGAGAGTCCGGCCGATAGTCGAACCTCGGCTTCAGGAGGAGCAGTGTGGTTTTCGTCCCGGCCGTGGAACACTGGACCAGCTCTACACCCTCTACAGGGTACTCGAGGGTTCATGGGAGTTTTCCCAACCGGTCCACATGTGTTTTGTGGACCTGGAGAAAGCATTCGACTGTGTCCCTCGTGGTGCCCTGTGGGGAGTGCTTCAGGAGTATGGAATCGGGGGCCCTTTATTAGGGGCCATCCGGTCCCTGTACGAGCAGAGCAGGAGTTTGGTCCGCATTGCCGGCACTAAGTCGGACCTGTTCCCGGTGCATGTTGGACTCCGGCAGGGCTGCCCTTTGTCACCGGTCCTGTTCATAACTTTTATGGACAGGATTTCTAGACGCAGCCAAGGGCTGGAGGGGGTCTGGTTTGGGGACCAGTGGATTTCGTCTCTTCTTTTTGCAGATGACGTGGTCCTGCTGGCCCCCTCTAGCCAAGACCTACAGCATGCGCTGGGGCGGTTCGCAGCCGAGTGTGAAGCGGCTGGGATGAAGATCAGCTCCTCCAAGTCAGAGGCCATGGTACTCGACCGGAAAAAGGTGGCTTGTCCTCTTCAGGTTGGAGGAGAGTTCCTGCCTCAAGTGGAGGAGTTCAAGTATCTCGGGGTCTTGTTCACAAGTGAGGGAAGAATGGAGCGGGAGATCGACAGACGGATCGGTGCGGCTGCCGCAGTAATGGGGGCGCTGTGCCGGTCCGTTGTGGTGAAGAGAGAGCTGAGCCGAAAAGCGAAGCTCTCGATTTACTGGTCGGTCTACGTTCCTACCCTCACCTATGGCCATGAACTTTGGGTCATGACCGAAAGAACGAGATCCCGGATACAAGCGGCTGAAATGAGCTTCCTCCGTAGGGTGGCCGGGCACTCCCTTAGAGATAAGGTGAGGAGCTCGGCCATCCTGGAGGGGCTCGGAGTAGAGCAGCTGCTCCTCAACATTGAGAGGAGCCAGTTGAGGTGGCTCGGGCATCTATACCGGATGCCTCCTGGACGCCTTCCTCGGGAGGTGTTCCAGGCACGTCCCACCGGGAGGAGGCCCAGGGGACGGCCCAGGACACGCTGGAGGGACTATGTCTCTCGGCTGGCCTGGGAACGCCTTGGGCTCCCCCCGGAGGAGCTGGAGGAGGTATCTGGGGAGAGGGACGTCTGGGTGTCTCTGCTTAGTCTGGTGCCCCCGCGACCCGGTCCCGGATAAGCGGAAGACGACGAGTACGAGTACATCCATCAATTCATCAGTTTGTCCATCCACCTTACAATCTGTGATTTTGCACTATTTTATTTACTGTTTGACGATCATGAACTAATTAGCAACCTTTAATATTTACACTTTTAAAAATAATATCCAAAAGTGTATGGCACATGACTGATGAAGGCTACAAACACGTTAGTCTTTTTAAAAACGTAGTTTTCTCAGTACTTCACCTGTTGCTGGAGTCCTTACATTACTTTGAAAAACGGCCCGAAAATTGAAAAAAAACACTGGAAATTTGAATCCGGAAGAGTGTGGATTTTGGACAAGGGAAATGTGTAAGAACCCTGCAATTTGGTTAAAATGTTTAGAGACGTTCAGCACCATGTTTCTTACGAAAATATTGCTTAGATTAAATAAAAAATAGAAACTTCTTCTCTGGCTGTTGTAGCTATTCCTCCTGTTTGCCTATAGGTGGCGCGCTGAGCTACTCATGCAGCCCTTGAAGGGAAGCAAGCTCCGCCCACCTGACGGCACTTTGATTGACATCTACGAAGATCGGATTACAAGATGGCGGTCTGTGGACGTTAGCGAGGAGGCCGTTAGAGTTGTTGTGCTTTCTTTGAATTTTACAGTTTTATTACCAGGCCTTCTGCTTAGCCCCTTTATGTAGTTGACGTAATATGTTTATGAAGTTGGCAAAAAATATATAACTACTGTCGTAAACTTTCATTAGACGTGCATGTTTAATAACATGCAGGTGGGAAAAAAGTTAACAGGTCGAGGAAAACAGTAGACGGAGCGAGCTGATAGCCTGTTAGCTTCGACTTGGTTAACCATGTCGGACACTCGGCGGCGGGTGAAAGTGTACACCCTTAATGAAGACCGACAGTGGGACGACCGGGGCACCGGACATGTTTCGTCCACATTTGTGGAACGATTAAAGGGAATTTCTTTATTAGTTCGAGCCGAATCTGACGGTAAGTTCCTCGTTAGCATAGCCGCGTTTACGTGAGCTAGCTTTAGCATGCTAGCTGCTCGTTCGGACTCGGGGCTTTCAGTTGATGATTACTTGTTTTATGAGTTTATTGCTTTTAAACTAACTGTCTCTGGTAATTAAAATGGGTTATGTTTATTTAATCTAAAAAATGTTTAAGGATCACTAGAGTTCCATTATTTATTTATTTAACAGATCTTCACAGTAACCTGGGGGCCCCCTTCGAAGTCTCGTTGCACACGTACAAAGTTATTATCAAAGGCTTCCCACATTCATCCGTGTACAGATTATACAATAGGTCTCGCTAAACATGACGCCCATGGCCTCAATAAATCACTTTTCTCACTCTTTTAGGTTCATTATTGTTGGAGTCGAAGATAAGTCCGAATACTGCATATCAGAAACAACAGGTAAACTGTTTACTCTGCGGTCTTTGGCTTTGAAAACAAGCCTTCGCTTTCCAAGTTTGACCCGTCTTTTATCTGTTTATAAATACCAATCATGTAAATTAATTGTGGATCTTTGAGTAAAACCGGATGTTTCTTTCTCTGGCTTCCAGGACACACTGATTGTCTGGTCAGAAGCAGATAATTATGACCTTGCCTTAAGTTTCCAGGAAAAGGCTGGCTGTGATGAGATCTGGGAGAAGATTTGTCAGGTATTATCTAACAAACGAAGGAGGGCTGATGTTGTTTGGAGTTCCGGTTCATTTCACAATTTAGCTTATTGTAGCCAGCTAATGTGGTCACATCCCTACCCATTTTCATTTTGTTGCAATGCACTTATATTAATGCACATCTATTTCTCTTGTTTAAGCAATATTGAAATCATGTATAAATTTCTATATCTGCAAAATAACAAAATTGAAAAGTTGTATGTTATTGCTACTGAAATTGCTCTAAACACATCCCATACTGTTTATAATTGGATTTTCCACTATACCAAAAGTTGGTTGACTTAGAGCCAAACATTTGTCGCTCAGGTTCAAGGCAAAGACCCTGCTCTGGACATCACCCAGGACCCTATCGATGAGTCAGAGGAGGACCACTTTGAAGAGATTCCAGAGACCACCCACCTGGTCGAGCTCCCTCCCTGCGAGTTAGGCCGGCTTGAAGAAATTGCTGATCTGGTTACGTCTGTCTTGTCCTCACCCATCCGGAGGGAAAAACTTGCTCTGGCACTGATGAGTGAGGGCTACATCAAGAAACTGCTGGGTCTCTTCAGAGTGTGTGAAGACCTGGACAACCGAGAAGGCCTGCATCACCTCTATGAGATTGTGCGAGGTGTCTTGTTCCTCAACAAAGCAGCCCTGTTTGAGGTCATGTTCTCTGACGACTGTATTATGGATGTGGTGGGCTGCCTCGAGTACGACCCAGCACTGGTTCAGCCGAAACGACACCGAGAGTTTCTGACCAAGACGGCAAAGTTTAAGGAAGTGATTCCAATCACGGACTCGGAGTTGCGGCAGAAAATCCACCAGACCTACAGAGTTCAGTACATCCAGGACATAATCCTGCCCACACCCTCAGTCTTTGAAGAGAACTTCCTGTCCACACTCACATCCTTCATCTTCTTCAACAAAGTGGAAATTGTCAGTATGTTGCAGGTAAGGACCCAAGCAGGTTTATTTACTGTATGAGGAAAAGTGACAAGTGGATGTCTTTTGAAAATGTCTAAATTATATGATTGGTTTTCTATTTGTATATCCAGTGTAATTTTAAGATTGAATGTTCTTCAGTGTTGTGACTTCAATATGACGCTCTCTCTTCCCTTCTGTCTAATAAAAAAAAAAAACCTCAACCTTCAAGGTAATTGAAGGTTGAGTTTTTTTAAAAGGAACAAATTCATGGCAGCATTTGAAAATAAATATCTTATACGTATATGGAGTTATATGGCTGTAAGAACCATTTATTATCTTTCAAATGAAGGTTTGTGTGTGTGTCAAAATTAGCTCTGTAGCAACAGTCTAATCAAAGTTAGTAGGAAAACATGGAGTGAATGGCTTCAGATGCATTTTAAAGCTTCTAGGTTTTCAGTAATTTGTACCACACAACTTTCTTTTATAATTTGTTGTTTTCTTACAATTCATAAAATGTTTGTGTATCCTGTTTTTCTGGCCTTACCTGTTGCAAGGTTTCTTTGTTATGATCAAATGTTCATGCCTGTCTTATCATCTGGCTTAAAATTAAAATGTTAATATAACATTTCTGGTGTTTGCTTTGAAACAAAATCGTAGGGTTTATTGTCAGAGACGACCAAAGGTTCATGCCGTGCCAAACTATGGCGAAGGAGCCAAGTAATATTAAAGAAATGATGAGAGTATACATTTTCTGTTAGTGTTTTCCAACTGTTCTTATACAGGTGAATGGAAACATTTCTAGAGATGATAATCATGGTAAGCTCCAATAAATGCCAGGATTGGGCTCTCTTATTTCACCGTTGGTTGAATTTATTTCTCAGTCTTCATGATTTCACAATCGTCTTTGTTTCTAAAATGTGTTCTGATGTCGCAGGAGGATGAGAAGTTCCTCACTGAGGTCTTTGCACAGCTTACAGATGAAGCCACAGAAGAAAGTAAAAGAAGAGAATTGGTAAGTCTGTTATTAAAGCTTGAACTGTGTATTCAAGAACGTTTTAAACTTCATTCCGTTTTGTTGATATTAAAATGTGTTTTATTGTGTTTTTGTCCCTACTCTTCAGGTGAACTTTGTCAAGGAATTCTGTGCTTTTTCGCAAACATTGCAGCCACAAAACAGGGATGCCTTCTATAAAACTCTGGCGAATCTAGGGATTTTACCCGCTCTTGAAATAGTCATGGTATGTTGTTGGATTTCTGTGAATGTAAAGAAAATGTTCCCATGTTCATTTCAGCGACTCACTTAAAAACAAAAGCTCAGACGCGTGATTCATTACACATATGGAGTGATCATAATTTAGCCTGTTGTTTTTCTTAATTATGATCATTTTGACTTGCTGCTAATGGAAAAAGTTTAGTTTCTCAGAAAATTAGAATCATCATTATCAGACTAATTAAAAAAAGAGACTTTATAAAACAGTGTCAGCTCTGGGGGATTGGTTTCCATATGAAACGCAAACTATACATTAATCTGAAAAGAGGACATTGGACGTGATCAACCGCTCAGTCCGTTTTCTCCTTAGCCAACACACTCTCAAGGCACAGTGGTTATTTTTGTTTTGTGCACCTTTTCCTACCACAGTTTTTCTTCCACTAAACTTTCGAATAATATGCTCGGATACCGCCCTCGGTAAACAGCCGCCGTCTTTTCCAGTGACCTTTTGTGGCTTCCCCTCCCTGGGCAGCAGGGTGTCAGTGACTCTCTGCTGGACGCCTGTTCAGTCGGCGGTCTTTCCCCATGATTGTGTGCTTCATTACAAACACATCTATGTATAGAAAACCTGTTTTGACTGGTCTTTTGTAGCGTTGTGTTTAGTTAGCTGTACGCCATAATGAACATACATACTATATATACTTGAAATATTTCACTCTGTAGGATTCATATAGGTGTTACTTAAATTAAATTACTGAAACTTTAAGATGACATTCTAGTTCATTGAGATGCATCTGTACTCTCATGTCATTCCTGTAAACAAAACAGTTTTGTACACGTATATATACATGTCATTTCTGTTTATGGGTCTAAAGTATTTTGATGAATTTGGAAGTGAAATAACCAAAAAACATTTTAGATTTTTACTGCATTTTTCTTAAGATATCAAATTGGACCCTATTTCCATTCCGTTCCGATCTCTGTTTTGGCCCGTCTGTAATGAAACATGAGAATTGTGACATCTGATCAAAACCAAAAGACATATGATCAACTTCCTGTTGGTAAATATTTATGCGCTGAAGTTATTGTTTCCTGGCAGCAAACCGCCATTTGCATTTCTTCCATCAAATTGGCATAGAGGCGATGTGTCTTAACACCTATTTATAAATAGTCCTCTACATTGACTTTCCTGTATTTGGTCAATAAGTAATTATTTAGTGTATTTATTTTCCAACATCTTTTACAATGTGTTTGATTCGCTGCAGGGAATGGATGACCTGCAGGTGCGAGCTGCGGCCATTGACATATTCTCTTACCTGGTGGAATTCAGCCCATCAATGGTCCGAGAGTTTGTCATGCAGGAACCACAGCAAACTGAAGATGTGAGCATCAGTTTACACAACTGTTCCTGTTTTCACAGTTTGATATTCAATGCCAGGTCTTCGTTTGTATGATATTCTATTAAATGTGGTATGTGCTCTTCTCTGATTGGTTTGTACTTCTGTGATGGTGCATTCAGACATTTTACACTCTGAGATGAACACAAAATAGAAAAAGCTGAAGAAATCTAACATGAATTCAGCAAAGACACTACAATCAGAGAAACTACTTGCTGAACTTGTTTTGGTGCTTTTTTGTGTAGGTTTTGCTTTCTTGTATTTAACCAAAAGAAGCTGTTGGGAAGTCCAATTTAAAAAAAAAAGCACATTTATTCCAGTAAGATCATAGCCACTTTAATATGTTTCTTTAATATATTTAAGCCTTTTAATGAAATAATATTTTCCTTTCTCTGTCTGGGTTTTGTGCATCTGTTTCAGGATGTTCTCCTGATTAATGTTGTGATCAAGCAGATGATTTGTGACTCTGATCCAGAGTTAGGAGGGGCTGTCCAGCTGATGGGTCTGCTCAGGACACTCATTGACCCTGAAAACATGCTGGCTTCCACCAATGTAAGTAAAACATTTCTGCCAGTTATCAAAACAAAACGAACCCCCAAACATTGTTTTTCTGCTTGTTAATTTAAATGGATTGTATTTTGTGTGGGTCCAGGGTTACTGATATTATTATTATAATGAATAGCACCTTTTTCTATTTTACTAGACTGAAAAGAGGAATATGAGGCAACGGAGCCTTGCAAAAGAATTCGCACTGCTGAAATTTCTCACACTTAGAAGAATAAAGGTGTAATGTGACAGTATATTCTATTGGGACTTTATGTGACAATTGCAGGGATAAAGGGAAAGGCTGCATGGTTGCTGTTTTTATGTTTTTGCAACAGGACGACCATAAAGATACAGCCAGAGCTACAGTGGAGTGGTTGAGATACTGATCCGTTAGATTGGCTCAGCCACAGTTTACTCCTAAATCCAATGGAGAATGTGAAGGAAGCTAGAATTTTATAGTTCTTGTAAACTGTACAAAATTCCCTTCTACTTCAAAATTATGCTGTTCTTTGTGTTGGTCATCACATAAATGTATTGAAGCTTGTCATAATGCAACAAAACATCAACTTCAGGGGTATGATTACTTCTGCATGGCACTGAATAATTAGGCAGTGTACTGACTGTAAACCTCAGTAGGGATGTGCTGGTAGAGTTGATTAACACTGATGCCACTTTGTTACCTCATTTCTTTCAGAAAACTGAGAAGACAGAATTCCTTAGTTTCTTTTACAAGTACTGCATGCATGTCCTGACCGCTCCTCTTCTGGCCAATACTGCACATGACAAAAACTCAAAAGGTAAACTTGGGACATAAAAGCACAGTAATTCAGCCTGTTCAAAAACAATTTGTAATATTCCCCACCATGGCCTTTCAGATCACCCAGAAGGATCTGCAAAGATTAACCCAGTTTGTCCAGGTGGGTTCTGTTTCATTTAGTCGAACAATCAATAGTCAGCTCTCAAGACATGTCAGAATTGGATATGAAGAAAATCAAATTGTAGGAGATGGTTTGGTTTGATGTTTTTACATTCTATTGAAGTTTAGATTAGATAATTTAAGTTGCATGTTCTGATCAGAGGTGTCTTTGTTTGTACAGACAACTTCCAAACGGCTCAGCTGCTGGCACTGATCCTGGAGCTGCTCACATTCTGTGTGGAGCACCACACCTACCATATCAAGACCTATATTATGAACAAAGACCTGCTCAGGAGAGTGCTGGTGCTCATGAACTCAAAACACACCTTCCTCGCTCTTTGTAAGTCCTCATGTACAAAACTTCCCAAAACCTTACAGTAATGGTTGACTTGACATCTAATAGAACTGAATGTTTTTCTAACATACCTGCACTAAGAGCTTCAATTTAAAAAACCTTTTTTTGGCCCAAGGTGCATTGCGTTTCATGCGCAGGATCATTGGACTAAAAGACGAGTACTACAACCGCTACATCATCAAAGGGAACCTGTTTGAGCCTGTCATTAATGCCCTGCTGGACAACGGCACCCGATACAACCTCCTCAACTCAGCCATCATCGAACTCTTCGAGTTCATCAAAGTGGTGCGTCGACATGAAACCCCCACCCCGATGAAATGTGTTCCTCGACTTTTCAGAAAGCTTCATGTTTCTCCTTCTCTTCCCAGGAGGACATCAAATCTCTCATAGCTCACATTGTAGATAATTTCTACAAAGCACTTGAATCCATTGAGTACGTTCAGACTTTCAAAGGCCTGAAAGGGCGATATGAGCAGGAGAAAGACAGGCAGAGTCAGAAACTCAACAGGTCAGTAAAATCGTTGCTTCGATCCTTTTCTTAAAGGGATAGTTTATGATTTGTGAGGTTCTGATACAATATCTTCCCTGCAGTAGATGGCTCCCTTGGCATCTGCACTTAGTATAAATCCAGATAAATTAGTCCTAGAAGCTAAAGGTAGCAGCTAATCTGAGAGGGACTAAGCAAAGGAGACTTTTACCTTGTTAAACCTGCAATGTCTAAAACGTCATATCAGCTGTTTTTAGCTGGGCCAGTTATTTGCACAGAGGCTGAAGTTTATTTACATGGGAAACATGGTGGGTTTTTGGCTCTCTATAAATCACCATATGTTTAAATAACTCAAAAAACAAATGTTACTTGAACCATATAGTGCCTAAAATTGTACCGGTATACTCATTCAAATCGAGCCGTCAGTATTTTTGAATGTTTCATTTGAACCATTTTTGCACATAAAAGCTTTTCCACAAATGACAACTCTGTGACAGTGTGTCTCTGGTTAAAACTAGAGCTAAAAAAACAAGCCTTTAGCAACAAAGGACATCAACCATGAATCCATGAGACAAATTACAGCATTGAAATAAAGAATTTGCTCCTTTGTGCTTACAACATATAAAATTGAGAGAAAAACCCCCGCAATGACTTCAAAATACTCAAAACAAAAGTCTAGATAGTGACTATAAAAACGACTGACTAAGAATAGTTACAGGTATCGGAGCATCTCAGACCAATGCTCTTTGTTATGTGAATTTTAAACAGACCACAAGACGTTGTTCTGAGAGAGTCCTGCATTTATTAACTGTCTGAGTGATGGTGTGGCTTTGGAAGATGATGTTCTTGGCTTTTTTAAAGAAACTTTCAAGTGTTTTGTGGTGCATCTGGCTGTGTTTCACTGGGCTGTGAAGCAGATGACCTTGACGCACCATTCCCTTTCCATTGTATTTGATTTCCTCCCATTTCTTTGTAGTAAGGCATGTTGCCTTGAATCTAGGATCCACTAATGATGCCATGTCAGGGCAGCGGAGCGTCATCTTTCTGAAATGCCAAGATGCTGGGATGGAAGAGATGTAGCACAGGTTTGACATAGCCCTCCCCTCATAAGGCATCAGTGAATTCCTCCTGAGGTTTTAGAGCCTTGGGCGCTCCCTCAAGGACTTCCAGGTCTTGCCAAGTTGGAACAAGATGTCATGTTTTTTTCCTGATGCCAAGACCTGAGGAATAGCTTGATTTTGTTTCAGCACCTGGTCAATCGTTTTGTAATATTGTGGGGAACATTGTAACTCCCACTGGTTGATACGGTTGATTAGGTACAGTTTCATTCACTTGCTCATCTAAAACTCCCGCTGTCATCATATTTTTCCCATCTCGTAGTTATTAACACGCATGCTGAGTGCAGTGTGCCAGGTACTACTACTGAAAGTAAAGAAAAAGAGGGAAGACGGGGCCAATTAAACAAACCAATCAATGTCTGTGCTGATGAAACGTGGGGGAACCTGTCCTGGCGTTTCCAACCTTCTGTAAAAAGTTTAGGCGTCTTTTTTATCATCAGGTAATCTGACCTGAAATGCTTTACATGTTCCAACCTCTGTACGTGTTTCATACAGGAACGTCAGTAGTGATGCACCACCTCCTACCTCTGTGTCTTTTTGAAAATAATCTTCAGCTTCAGTGTAAATATAAATCTAAACCCAACAGCTTAAAATTTCATCAAATAATGTTTGAAAAACCCTGTGATATTTTTGAGATTGGAGTTGTTTTAGGATGGTTCACATCCAAGTTGGTCTTGGTCGCTCTTCGAGTAGCTGTTAGCCTCAGCTTCTGGATCAAAAAACAATCTAGATTTATATTAAATAAAGATGAGTCATCTGCTGCAGGTAAGATATTAGCTGCTTACAACCTATTCACATAACCCCAGTTTTCAAAGCCCTGTACTATTCCTTTTAAGATGTGTCGAGTTAAAATTTCCAGTTCTCAACAATGACTCAGACTCTGAAATGTTGCAGATCATGATAAACCCATTCTCATCCGCAGATATCGCAGAGACGCACGGTCTTTGGACGAGGATGAAGAGTTGTGGTTCAACGATGAAGACGACGATGAAGATGGCGAGGCGGTGGAGAGGAGGATGGATGATGACTTCTCTGACAGCTACGAAAAGTTCATGGAAGCCAAAAAAGGTGCTGTGCTGTGAATGTATTCAGCATCCTGGAAACGTTTTATTTAACTCCTGAATCTCAACATGGTGTCGCTGTCCATTACTGCAGGAGCTGCCAACGGAGCTAATGGTGCCAACAACGCAAAGTCTGCCACTATCCCACCTGCCTCACCAGCTGTCACTTCAAACACTTCCTCTTCCTCAGTCAAAACAGTTGCTCTTCCTGCCACTCCTGTTGTTAAGGTAACCCATGGTCTGAAGCATGGATTATTATAAAGAACATTTTTTTCCCAATGTTGGCATTTTTTCAGTGTTTTCTCTCTCTTCCTGTTGATTTTCAGAGTGCTCTTGTTGGTTTGGTGGACTACCCTGACGATGAGGATGAAGAGGAAGAAGATGAGGAGGAGGAGCAGTCTCCAAGAAAGCGACCCCGTCTGAGCTCTTAAGGCTAATAATAGTCCTCTCTGGTGTGGCCATGGTGGACGGACGTTGAGTCCCTCCCATTCCCCTCTCCCTTTGGCTGACTCCTTGGTCCTCGGCCTGCCGGCGCCACCTTCTGGTCCCTTTGAGGTGTCGCACAGAGCGAGATGAGCCTCCCGCCTTTCTCAGTCCTGAACTCTGCTCCTTGCTCCCTCTTTGGAAGGAGGTGGAGAGCTTCTCTGGAAAGACAGACTGCAGTCTATTTCTATAGGCTGTTTTTTTTTTTTTTTTTAACCCCTTTTTTTTAAACACATAACCCGGTTTGGGAAATCCAAATCTCTTCTTCCTGAAGGAAGCGTCATTGCTTTTTACCCACTTTCTCCGCTTTCTTTCCTTCACCATTCAACCGTCAAACATGAGACGTGGCAACCCCAGTTCTAACGCCGTTTTCCCCCACTATTTCTGTTGCTGCAACAGCCAGGAAGCTTCGGCATCACGGCAGTCCTTTACAAACATCTCCAAACCGAAGCAACAAGGCAGACGAAGCCAAAACCCGACCAGCCAGCGTACAAACGGTTCAGCTGGCCGCCCAGGCTAGCGGGACTAGCCCTCAAAGCTTGACTGGCTGGAGGTGACTGTGTGCCACCCTGTCGGATTCAGAGGGATTCAGCCAGCATAGAAATGTTAAATGAAGGGGGAGGTGACGAATCAAAACCTGGATGAACACTCAGCTGTGACGTTGCTTTGCTGAAGTAGAGCAGGACTCAAACATTAAAAGCCATGGCATCAGTTTGGGCAAGGCACACAGAACACAAACACACAATGTTTTGCAGGATTGTTAGCCAGGCGTCCTGCATTTCATGAGTTTGTTGATGTACTGTACATATGTTGTTTCTTTCCTTTTCTAACAATTTCCCATTGACGTGGTTTTGAAACGGGAGAGACATGCCCACCTGCTTTTTTTTTTTGTATTTTGTCATAACACAACAAGGTGGGGATCACTGTTCACCGTTTTAGTGCATTTCATTTGTTTTGGTGTAAACCTCAGAAAAACACGTCGGTTTTAAAAAAAAATCCTATTAAAACTGCGGCAGTGTCACTCCTGCAACCAACATTTTGAGAATGTTTTGATTTTTTGTCAGTTCGAGTTTGGCCTCTTTATGATTCAGACCCAATGATCTGCTCTGGTTTGGTTCTAACTGGGTGGCAGACCATAACTCCACCTTTCATGAAGTCAAAAACGTTCAGAAAGATCACAGGTGCAGTTAGTTTCCATTTGACATAGAAAGCCTCCCACGTTAGTGGAGCACATACGTTTCCTTTAATAAAACCTGCAGTTAAATAAGCTGAAGGAAACGAGTTGCAGTGTTAAAGAGGTGTGAATGGATGAGCAATGTTTTTTAGTTCTGATCCCCTGTGGTTGAGGCAGTGTAGCTTTTTAATTTAACGTGTTTTACATTCAAATCACACAAAGTCAGATGAAGGGATTCAAAACCAAGTCTCTGAGAATGCAAGCAGTGGGGTTGGAACGAATAAAATGATTGCCTATGTGCTTGTCTGGAGCTGGGCGGTGAACTGGCTTTGCTCTTTTCTGTCGGCGTCACCCAGCAACGACAGCTTCTGCTCTCAATTTGTACCAAGTGCATTTAGTACCACTGTCCATTCTTAACATTTGTATGAATTTATTTGATAAGTTTTGAAATTAAATGTGATCCTGGCATTGAACTTGTGAAACTTTCTGATTTTATGAATTTGTCTCTGGTCTAGTCTCACTCATTGACAATATGATCAGTGTATCTGGTTGTAAATAGACGCTAATTTGTGATTAACAGGTGACACCTTTCTACAAGTTTACAGCAGATTACCAGGCCGCAAATGACCGAGCCACCTTTGACCTTTACAGTTATTTCTAAAGCCTGGAGGTCAAGTTGCTACAAAATGTGATTTATTAAAACAGCATAAATAACACACATACATACACACATACATACATAGAAGCTGGTGCATCATTTATGCATATATGAAAACTGCTGATTGCTTTGAAGATAAATACTGCACTCGTGGGAAGCAACACATGGCCTTGTTGGCCCCTTTAGGAATCTGTAATTAGTGTTAATCTCTTTACTAACATAAGCATCGGCTGCGTGAACAGAAGTAGCTTCCCTTTGGTAATGGAAACGGTGCGATTAGCAGAACATGGCGTGCATCACAAAGAAGGAATTTATTTCAGTAATTGGATTGAAAAAGCGAAAGTCAGATTTCTTGATGCAGTGATCCAGCTATAATAAACTGACTGAGCACATATACTCCGCAGCGCAGGGACATACTTTCAGTACGCTCACATTTCTGAATGAACTTTTTTTAATTCACTCATAAACCTGAGGTTCACTTTTTGAATTAAATCATTGAAATAACTTCAGTGTTCCTCTACTGTATAGTGACATTTTGAGCAAAAACTCTTGAATATTGAACATTTTCAAGCATGTATCTTAGATGGTTTGTGAGTTCCAGGAAATTTTAAACCAGACCACTATTTTACCTCAACCCAGGAATATTCAACTCAAAACACTGACTTAATTGTTGCTGCTCTGGAGATTCTTACAAGCTAGTTCAAACCATGAACACATTGCATTTCATGAATTTTGGAGAAATCAACATAAATATATTAAAAATTTAGAAATTCCAACATGCCGACAAAATGTTCGCAGTACACTTGGAACAAGGGAGTGACTTTGGACACAAGCCGGGTCATTCAGCTGCATTCTGCTGCCTTTGCTGTTTAATTAGCTTGATGTCTCTAAAGTTCTTAAAGCTGAGGGTAGTATATCCATCATTTTAGCTGCAGCAGAAAGAAAAGTCGATGTTCTACGTTTTGTTCTTAAGAAAAAAAAAATCAGGTGATATATATAAAGTAAATTACAAGAGAAAGCATGCCATGTGTTCAAGAGCTGAGAGAAGAGACTGGAGGACGAATAGCGCGCGGAGTGAAAGTTATTTCTTGATGACTTCCTCCTTCAGCTTGTCAGCCAGATGTTTCCTCTTCTGGAGCTTCTTCTTTTCCTCAGCAGATATCTCCTGTGTGAAGAGATCAGAGCAGGCAGAGGGGTCAACGATGCTCAGCTTGAGCTGAAACGTTAACAGAACGAACAGCGACGGATGCGTATGTATGAATGAACTAGGATCATCTCGGTGGCGAAGAGATTAAGACGGACTAACTAAAGGTAGGTTTGTGTGGGAGAAAAAGGAAATGGCACAAACACAATAATGCTAGTGAGAAACAAAGTGTACAGTGCTTCCCAAAAGTATTCACATCCCTTGAACTTGCTCACATTTTGTCAGGTTTCAACCATAATGTATTTTATTGGGATTGTAGTTGATAGATCAACATAAAGTAGGGCATCATTGTAAAGTGCATATGTATTCAGCCCATGCTCTGTAAGGCAATTACAGCTGCAGGTCTTTTTGCTACGTCTCTGTCAGAGGTTGTTTTTTTTTGCACATTCTTCCTTGCAAACTAGCTCAAGCTCAGTCAGATAGGAAGGAGAGCGTCTGTAAACAACAATTTTCAACCCTTCACACCGCATCTCAGTTGGATATGGGTCTGGACTTTGACTCTTCCAGTCTAACAAATAAATATGTTTTGATATAACTCTTTCCATTGTAGCTCTGGCTGCATGTGTCCCGCTGGAATTTGCACCTGCCCTGTATTTAGCTCCATCCATCTTTCCCGTCCCTGCTGAAGAAAACCATCCCCTAAACATGATGCTGCCACCACCACGTTTCCCAATGGGTATCATGCTTTCAGGGTGATGTGCAGTGTTAGCACATGGTTTGTGGCAAACTACAAACAGGACTAGCTTTCTTTAACAACGCCACTTTTCTATAAACGCTGGATTTGTGTAGTACACAACTCTTAGTTAACAGATCCTCCCATCTGATCACTGCAGCTCCTCTAAAGTTACCATGGTCGTGGGTTTGTAAAAAACGTTGAAAAACAAAGTTCGGAGGTGTGAAAACAATTGGACGGCACTGTATGCGTTCACACCAGGGAGCTGATGGATCACCTTCTGTTTGGTGGAGTTAGCAGAGTGTTGTGATAGAGAGGTGGGAGCAGGGGGGGGGGAGCTGGCCCCGTTCATCTGGGGCTGTCCCACTGCCTCCTGAGAGGCCAGAGCAGATAAGATCAGACACAGCAAGAAGGAATTAAAGAACAAAAACCGAAAAAAAACCCATCAAGGGTTAATAATGAGCAAAATCAATGGTGAACTGAGAAAACCAAGTTTCTGATGTGAATGATCCTGAATTTATAAGACTATAATTCAGAGATGTATGATTTAAAATGAAAGTAATTGTCAACTTATTAACCTAAAAGAGGAAATCTGCTTTATAATAATACTAAAATAAGAGCTTAAATTGTTTTTCTAGGGGGAGAAGGAAGGGGAGAAACAGGCTGCATTTACGGAGTTGGTGGAGGGTGCTGGTATGGGACTGGCAGATGGCTCCTCTGGCACGGCTGGCTGCCTGGTTTTCTGCTGCTCTTTTTTCAGCGCGTGCAGCTTGTCTCGCTGCTGACGTAGATACGCTGCCCTCTGCTGGAGCTGCTCCTGCTGCGATGGTGACAGCTCCTGCAGACAGTTTAAGTTCAAACATCAGGAATGAATATAATCATTTGGTGAAATGAAATCAGAAAAAAAGAACAACATTAGAACTCATGTCCTGTTTTGATGGTGCAGGTAACTGTGTCCCCCACAGTGTTTGGACTAACAGCTCTATAAGCCTGCAGAAATCCACTTGTCAGTAAGACTGTACATTCTCAGTCATTCTTGTCATGGTAATTCAGTGTTTGACTAAAAGTGCGTTGAAGGCAGTGCAAGTCTCACAATGTGAGATGTGCACCAGGTTCGGACTCACGGTGTATGGCTTAGAGAAACCAGCTTCCCTGTGTGCCTCCTCCAGATAGGCCTCAGCTGCAGCCTCCCTGCTGCTGCTCCGCTCCTCTGTTTGATGGCTGTTTGCATCGGAGGACTCACTGGATTTTGTTGGAGCTCTTACAGCTGGAAGGATTCTGGACTGGATGCTGGACCCACCACAGTCTGCACACATGTTGGAAAACAACCAATAAGGTTTGTGTTATCTTCTCATATATCATAGAAATATCCTTTACAGTCTCACTGAAGAAACTCGACCAACATCTGGCACCTGTGAACAGATGCCCCAACCCAGGGCGATTGGACTAGATTCTACAATTCCTCTGCATTTCTTGGTTTTCCCACAGAAACAGCATGTTTGATGTCACCCCACTCGTGTTCTGTTGGATTAAGGTCCTGGGATTGGGCTGGCCACTCCACAACAATAATCTTGTTGGTCTGGAACCAAGATGGTGCTCACTTACTGGTGCTACTGGCGTTGTTGGAGTCGTTGCCTTGTTGAAACACCAATTTCGTGAGCATTCCCTGTTTGGAATGGTTCTGTAAAAATCTGATTTGAGAACAAAGTATCGTCCTTGAACCTGTTTCATTATCCATAAGTTTCACAAATAATGAAACAAAACAAAGCTGAAATTGGCTTGCAATATTTGGTCTGAGGATTAGGGCCCCTGCTTCTCTGGTATGTGGAATAACTTATGTCTGGTTCACACGGCAGGATTTCTATGCTGATTTTTGCCCTGATGTTCCCCTTCCGACATGCCCCGATCATTGTGATGTTTCCAAATCTAGAACTCTTGGACTTATCAAGAAAAGGAATTGAGTAACTGCAGTTTGTTTACAGAGGTTTTGTTATTTGTATTAATTCCAAAAAAATTACAGTTTTTCTGCTTTGTTTGGTATTTTCGAACCACAGGGGAAGTTGAACCTCAATTTAAAGTTTTCTAGAGACCAAACTGGAAGTAAATGCCCCCTTTGAATGTCTTGTTACTGAAAAGCGCTATACTTACCTTACCTTATTGATTTGTGATGGAGGGTGCATTCAGTCAGTAAGTAAAAAAAGAAAATACTGATGATTATTTTGTTAAATTCAACAAAGCATGTCCATTTAATATGTAACAATGTAAAAAACACTGCTTTTATTATGCAATAGTAGACATTTGTCCTTTAGAAACTGGAAGGAGGAAAAAAGCTCTGAATTATGGTAATTACAGTTTTGTCGCTTTTAGACCAAGTGGACCATGACATTTGTTACCTCGTCTGGAACTATGTCTAGGTATTATGGGCACTGCACTCCAACGGCTCTAGGTATATTTGTCAGTTTTAAGGGCCTCAGGGATCTATTTTAGGACCCATCACTTTTCATTGTATTTGTTACCACTGGGACTGATTATAAGAAAATATAGTAAGATGTATTTGTATAGCTCTTTATCAAATCCGAGGACCCCAAAGTGCTTTACAATACAATTAGTCATCCACACATTCATACACTGACAGTGGTGAGCTACATTGTGGCCACAGCTGCTCTGGGGCACACTGACAGAAGTGAGGCTGCCATTCAATCGGTGCCACCGGGCCCTCTGACCACCATCAGCAGGCAAGGCGGGTGAACTGTCTTGCCCAAGGACACAGCGACTGAGATGGATGGAGCGGGGTTCAACCCACCGGTTAAAGGAACCCCTACCACCGTCGCCTCACACACAATATCATATCTTCTTCCCTGTCTTTGCTGATGATCTACAGATCTATCTACTCATTCAAGCTAAAGGTTCTGCTTCAACCCAGTGATTGCAAGACTCTCTCAGACGTTTAATCTTGGAGGAAGATCAAATTATTCAACATATACTAAAATAAAACTATCATTGTATTTCAACATTCTACTAGTGTTAGATAGCTACAACAGTGTCATTGGCTCGTTAGCTTCTTTCTCCCAGCCATCAGTGAGAAACCTTGTTTTATTTTTGAAAATCATTAGCCCAGCTGTAAAGGTAAGCTTATTTCAGCTAAGCTTATTAGGTCAAGGCCTATTTACAACATCAGTATTTTGAGAAGGTGATACCAGCCTTTATACACTGCTCAAAAAAATAAAGGGAACACTTAAACAACACAATATAACTCCAAGTAAATCAAACTTCTGTGAAATCAAACTGTCCACTTAGGAAGCAACACTGATTGACAATCAGTTTCACCTGCTGTTGTTCAAATGAAATAGACAACAGGGGGAAATCTTTGGTGATTAGCAAGACACACTCAATAAAGGAGTGGTTCTGCAGGTGGGGACCACAGACCACTTCTCAGTACCTATGCTTTCTGGCTGATGTTTTGGTCACTTTTGAATGTTGGTGGTGCTTTCACACTCGTGGTAGCATGAGACGGACTCTACAACCCACACAAGTGGCTCAGGTAGTGCAGCTCATCCAGGATGGCACATCAATGCAAGCTGTGGCAAGAAGGTTTGCTGTGTCTGTCAGCGTAGTGTCCAGAGCCTGGAGGCGCTACCAGGAGACAGGCCAGTACACCAGGAGACGTGGAGGAAGCCGTGGGAGGGCAACAACCCAGCAGCAGGACCGCTACCTCCGCCTTTCTGCAAGGAGGAACAGGAGGAGCACTGCCTGAGCCCTGCAAAATGACCTCCAGCAGGCCACAAATGTGCATGTGTCTGCACACACGGTAAGAAACCGACTCCGTGAGGATGGTATGAGGACCCAATGTCCACAAATCAGGGTTGTGCTCACAGCCCAACACCGTGCAGGACGCTTGGCATTTGCCAGAGATCACCAGGATTGGCAAATTCACCACTGACGCCCTGAGCACTTCACAGATGAAAGCAGGTTCACACTGAGCACATGTGACAGACGTGACAGAGTCTGGAGACACCGTGGAGAGCGATCTGCTGCCTGCAACATCCTTCAGCATGACCAGTTTGGCAGTGGGTCAGTAATGGTGTGGGGTGGTATTTCTTTGGAGGGCTGCATGGTCCTCCATGTGCTCGCCAGAGGTAGCCTGACTGCCATTAGGTACCGAGATGAGATCCTCAGACCCCTCGTGAGACCATATGCTGGTGCGGTTGGCCCTGGGTTCCTCCTAATGCAGGACAATGCTAGACCTCATGTGGCTGGAGTGTGTCAGCAGTTCCTGCAAGATGAAGACATTGAAGCTATGGACTGGCCCGCCCGTTCCCCAGACCTGAATCCGATTGAGCACATCTGGGACATCATGTCTCGCTCCATCCACCAACGTCACGTTGCACCACAGACTGTCCAGGAGTTGGCGGATGCTTTAGTCCAGGTCTGGGAGGAGATCCCTCAGGAGACCATCCTCCGTCTCATCAGGAGCATGCCCAGGTGTTGTAGGGAGGTCATACAGGCACTTGGAGGCCACACACAATACTGAGCCTCATTTTGACTTGTTTTAAGGACATTACATCAAAGTTGGATCAGCCTGTAGTGTGTTTTTCTACTTTAATTTTGTGTGTGACTCCAAATCCTCCAAGTCCAGGGCTACATTGGTTAATCAGTTTGATTTCCATTGATGATTTTTGTGTGATTTTGTTGTCAGCACATTCAACTTTGTACAGAACAAAGTATTCAATGAGAATATTTCATTCATTCAGATCTAGGATGTGTTATTTGAGTGTTCCCTTTATTTTTTTGAGCAGTGTATATCCTCATGCTTAAATTATTGTAACTCATTGTAGATTGGCCTGGATCCGTATCTGGTTTTTCGCCTGGAGGTGCTCCATACTGCACCTCCTCACCATCTTACTGGAGCTAAATGGCGATACCACATTACTTCAATTTTAGCTTCCTTGCATTTGCTTCAAGCCTATTTTAGAATTCATATCAAAAGTCTTGTAATTGGATTTTAAAAGCCATCATGGAATGACACCACAATAAATCTGTCAGATTAAACAATCACAGTTCCACCGGAGTTCTGAAAGTGTCAAAACAGCTACTTTTAGAAGTTCCTGGATCCAGGCTGAAAAACAAAGGGGAGAGGGCATTTTCTGTCTCTGCACCAAAGCTGTAGAAGAGTCTCACATGTTATGTGAAACCTACACGGGAATATGGTCCATTTAAAAAAACCTTTGTAAACACATCTCTTTAAATCAGCCGTTCTGTCCTGGTTGACTGTTACTCTGGCTTTCTTATAAATGAATGAAATGAAATGAATGAATGAACTTTTTAATTATGTTGTACTGTTCCTCTGAACCATTACTGGAATGACCAACTTTACTTCAGAACCAGCATGTGTAAGATCTGCTGCCTTCGTTCTTAAATAAGCACCGCCTATTTGACACCTGTTGCTTTACAGAATGAACGACCTCACAGATTAAGCTCCTGTTATTTTGAAAACACCCCTTTTGATTAATGAGTCAATTACACAAAAGCAGCAGCATACAAGCCATTTACTAGACCTACAAGTAAATTATTTCCCACATAGAAATACAATTTCTACCAAAACCAGCAATCAATCTTGTTAGTGATGTCCAGTTGCTCATATTTGTACCACAACTTCTCTTATATCAGTGTTGTTTTGGAAATCTTTGCTTATCATGACTTACCTGATGTGGGTTTGGAAGTGTTGCTCTGTGTAAATGAAGTTATTGTGGCCTCCTGAGCTTCAACACCTTCTGTATTTGGCTTATCCGAGGAGCTGCTGGAAGTGGAACCAATCTTCATCTCTGTTAGCAGCCTCCTGGACATCTCTTCATCATACTCTTCCTTTGACTTTCTAAGAACAAGTTAGCAGGAGAAAACAGGTACAGGATTAGATGAGATGCGCAGCCAACTCTAACAATACTCACTGTTTTTATGCATTTATTCAACACTCATGAAATATCTGATGTGATTGAACTACAGGCCATTCCAGTGCTTTTATAAGACAAATGTGGAGGATCTTCAATACTTCTCAGGCAGTAAGATCTCTATGAATCTAGAGGGAAGCCAAATCTTTTATACTCCCTTCAACCGTGATGGGAATAATGATATTAAATAAATGGTTTTACTAACGGTGTAACAGGTAATCTAACTAATTACTTATTCCACTCTTACAGCGCCGTTATTGTTACTGACAATAAAACGCGATGCGGCCGTGTTACTATAATACAGCACACTGAGGGTGGAAGCCGTCGTCATGTTAGCTGGAGCTAAGGGGGCGAAAACAATCAACTTTAATGCTGCTGACTGGCTGAGGAAGAGCAAAGTGGTCATGGTAAACCAACCAGACGCAGGCCTGGGCCGGTGTTCACACACAAACACATACAACACAGTGAGCACATGTAATAAACATGGCTGACAGACACACACTCATGTAGAGCTCAGATTACTCCAAGGTAGTGTTTTCTTCAGTAGAGGTACAGAGATTATTTTTCTCTCAAATAGATAAAAGGCAAGTATCTATATGTGAAGTGTAATTTATGCCCTGTAACAAAGTGGGTCTTCAGATCAGTTGTAAGCAAACTGAATCTCACAAATCACTTATCAACGTCACTTCGGCAACACTAGTCGCCAAGAATGATGGTGCTGACGCTAGCAGGTGGTACCAACACGCGCTCAGCAAATGGAGGAGATGGGGCGACAATATCCAAGCTTAAGCTTGCTTTCAAGTCACAGATTATTTCAAATTAGGACCACATGGAAGGACCCTGGAGATCAACCTGTTCACAACTGTCAAGATGAAGATGTACTTACGGAGAACTCCCCCCACACTGCCTCCCCTCACAATCTTCAACAACACTGTGTCAGCTGTGGATCACTACCGGTTCCTAGGAACCACACTTTCTCGGGACCTTAGCTGGTCTTCACACATAGACGCTGTTTGGAAGAAGGCCCAGCAGAGACTGTTCTTCAGGTGGCAACTCAGGAAGTACAACCTTCAATAGGAGCTGCTGGTCATCTTCTACACTGTCGTTATTCGGTATGTACCATCTTTGTCCATCACTGTGCGGTTTGGCTCATCCACAAAACAGGACAGTTCCAGACTGTAATGAACACTTAGATCTGCAGAGAGGATCATCAGGGCTGACCTGATGATGGACTTGTATAGGTCTAGGGTGAGGAAAAAAACAGCTAACATCTCTGCAGATCCCACACATCCTGGACACAAACTATTTAGACTTTTACCATAAGCTCGGTGCTTCAGAGCGCTAATGGCAAAAACCAGCCGCCACAGAGACAGTTTCTTCCCCCAGGCTGTTTCTCTGAGGAGCACAATGAACACCTCACAGCCAGAGTAGTCAGCTCTGGCTGTATAACAAAATAAGCCTATTTGCACTACTACAACCTGAGTTTCTTTATTTTCTTTATATAAAAACAGCTGTACATACATGTACATACTGTTCCTTTTATACTTAAATCTGTACACTGTGAGGGCTTGAAACCGAAGTAAAGTTCCTTGTTTGTGGAAACACAATTTTGGCCAATAAAGGAGATTCTGATTCTAACTCAGTTACTTTTTTGAAGAACTAACTTGTAACTATAACTACGTTTTCAAAGTAACTTGCCTAACGCTGCCCTTCATACACCCTTCAGTAGATCATGAATAAACTACTGTAGTAGAAGCAAGAATTAAACTACTTTGACACATTCGCCCGTGTTTTACCAACTCTATTCTCCAAGTTACTAATAGGCAGTAGCTGGAAACCACAAATACAGCCTGTTATTTTACCCGATCAATAAAAAATCTTTTCAACACAGAAATGTAGGCTGGCTGAAATGTATGTCCATGTACTGTACAGTATATGAACTTAATAGGTTAATCTCCTCTTGCATGAGTTACTGTATCGATGCAGAATGGAATAGAGGCGATCAGCCTGTGGTTCTGCTGTGGTGCTAAAATACCCAGGTTGCTTTAATAGCAGCCTTCAGCTTGTCTGTATTTTTTGACCTAGTGTCTCTAATCTTCCTCTTAACAATACTACATAGATTCTCTATTTGACCTTAGATCAGGCCACTTTGGTGATCATGAAAATGAACAGACTTAAAAGCTGAACCAGTCTGAGGACATACCTACCAAGATGTATCCAGACTCGGCGAAACCTAAATTTTGCACAGCAATTATTCCCCTAGAGAAGCTGGACAGAAGTGTTTTATAACATCGTCTTGGACAATTCCTCTTAAGTTACTCTTAAACCCATCACTGGACATGTTTTACAGATTGAAATGTTCCTATGTTGATAGCCAGATCTTTTTGTAGTGATCTGGAAGAGAGGGGAATCAAAGTGAAGGTAGGTTGCCAAGGCAGCCTAGTAAGACAAAGGGGATGTTCTCAGTTGCGTTCAAACTTTCAACCCTGATAACCTAAATTAGCTGACAGCTAACGAGCTTAGCTGCATTCCTAGGGGATTCTCTCCGTTTTATTTGGCCTTGCTGTCACTAGCAAAATCGCATTAGAGAGCTGGGATATAGGAGCTCCAAGATTCCTGGTCACGTACAGACAAAAAATGCATAGTAAACAAAAGCAGTGAGATGCCATTCCTCTGCCGGAGCTGATTAATATACAGGTCCCTGCAAAGCTCTTCTTACCCTCTGAACATATATAAAAAATCCAAGCTCTGAAGATCTCACAGAGGTAATAACTGTTCGATCCATCGTCAAAAAAGGAAGGAGCATGGCAGAACTGCAAACCTAGCAAGGCATGGCATTCAAATAAACTGACAGGCTAAGCAAGACGGACATTTGTCAGAGAAGCAGCCACGGGGTCCATGGTAACTCTAGGGGAGCTGCAGAGATCCACAGCTCAGTTGGAGAATCTGTTGACAACTATAGTTGTTCACAAAGCTGGTCTTTATGAAAGAGTGACAAGAGGAAAGTTTTGTTTGTAGATTCCCACAGGAAATGTGGGGACACAGCAAACTAGTCTAAGAATGTGCCCTGATTGGATGAGAGCAAAACTGGTCTTTTTGGCCTGTATTAAAAATGCTATGTGTAACAGAAAATTAACACTGCACAACACCCCAAACACACTATCCTCATAGTGAACACTAGCAGTAGCAGCGTCATGCTGTGGGGAAGCTTTTCTTCCGGAAGGGACAGGGCAGCTAGTTAGAGTTGATGGAGCTAACTAGAGGGCAATCCTGGAAGAAAAAGTGTGGTAGTCACACAACTACACACCATGCATTTTACAATTTCTTTTTGTCATAAATCCTTTTAAACAACCATGCATCATTTTCCTTCCACTTTACAATCATGCACTACTTTGTGTTGGTGTATCAGATAAAATCCAAGTAAAATACAATGATGTTTGTTTGTTTTTAATGAAAGGAAATGTGGAAAAACCTCAAGAGGTATGAATACTTTTCAAAGGTAGAGTATTTGAAAGAATTCAGGTTCCATTCATCTGGTTCCAGTTGGGCCATGCTTCTGGTCGTAGGAAATCAGTCATAACATTAACAGTAATTGTAGTGTAATTATTAAGTAATAATCATATCCATTTCAGACAACAGCCTCCATGTTAGTGTGTTGGTTAGCAACGTTTTCTGCTAAATCTAGCCTTAGGCCCTTTCGGTGTGGAGTTCACATGTTCTTCTTGTAAATGAAAGGCTTTTCTTTAGGTACTCCACCTTTTATCTTACAGCTTAAAAACCTGCATGTTATTTTAATTGCTTACTCTAAATTGCCTTTAGCAGTGAGTGGGTGCATGCTGAGCTGGAGGTCTGCGTTGGCCCTCTGACACTGGCAGCTTTCACACATTGCTGGGGCTGACCTGCCCTCCCCTTATTACTACAGGAAATGAATAGATGATTGAGGTGACTGACTGGAGATTCTGACTGGTCAGCAAAACGGTTTCATGGACTACTTCAAACATGTAGCCTCGGTGGTGGTGCAAAATTATTTGTAAAATGGCAGTGGGAAAAGAGATAACTATCTGCATATTTCTGCATTTGAGACAGAAAGTAAAATAACATGAGTGAAAGAAAGTAAACATAGGGGACATACTTTAGAACTTCCTCAAGGATTTTCATCTCTTGCTGCTGCAACTCTGTCATCACATCAACCCCATCGGTCAGACACTCTGGGAGGGCCCCTTCACACAGAGATTTTATTTGCAGCATTCACACTGAAAATGTGCGTTTGGATATAAAAGTGCATTGTGTTTGCTACTTTCACCTACCATTTTTTTCTTTAATGACTCTGAGGGCTTGAAGCTGCAGCTCCATGTTCTTCTGAACCATTAGTGAGCGAAACATCTGGAAGTCATCTGTGGCCAGAACTGGCTGGAACATGGGCTGATAAACACAAATGCAAACCTATTAAAAAATAAACATGGCTGGGATGCTTCAGTGGTAATGTTTGTAAACGGCAGCATAAGAAACCTTGGGGTTTTGCACCAGTTGAGCACTGGTTCTAGTGTGTGCTCAGCACCACTTCTTTCTGTTTCCATGGCGACAAGCACAGACTCTGGCACCGAAGATCTGGTGCTACATTACCATGGAAAAGTATTCCTGCTTTTTTTGTTTTACTTTGTTGTTTCAGATCATGAAACTAATTTTAATATCAGTGTGTAAAAATAATTGCCACATTATTTTAATCATGAATTAACTTCAACAACCACAACATTTTGGTTTAATTTCACTAATAAGTGGCCACACCTAAGCTTGATTCCTGCCAGCCACTCCGAATCAAGAAATCCCTTAAATAGAACCTTTCTGACAACATGACAAAGGCTAAACGATCTCAAAAAGAAAAGCATCACGCCCCGGTGTAAAGAAATTTAAGAATAGATGAGAAGACCTCGTTTGCAGAGGCAAACGAGATTCAATAATAAGAAACAGACAGGGCAAAATGGCATTCGTTTCCAAGGTGAAAAACCACTGCTGACCCCAAAAGAACACAAAGGTGGTGGAAGTGTGATGGTCTGGGGCTGCTTTGCTGCTTCTGGGCCTGGATGATTTGTCATAGTTGATGGAACAAGGAACTCTGTCCTGTACCAGTAAATCCCGAAGGAGAATGTCCGACAATCAGTTTGTGATCTTAAGCTGGACAATGATCCAACAGAACATTTGTTTTTGAATTGCTCAAAAAACTAAGAAACCAGCAAAGCACAAAAACAAAATGAAGCTTTAAGAGTGGTCTAGTCAAACTCTGAGCTAACATCTGATTGGGGTGCTGTGATGTGACCTTAAACAGGTTGTTCATGCTCAAAAACCATTCAGTGTGGCTGAATTAAAACAATTCTGCGAAAGGCGAATGGGCCAAAAATACCTCCACAGCGATGTAAATGACTCGACCGACTTGCCTCAAAGGATGGCCTGAGCAGTTATTAGGTTTAGGCGACAATACTTTTTTACATAGGTCCAGGCTAGCATGAATATCTTCTTGAATTAATAAATGACTACATCACTTTGTACTTACTCAATTCAATTCAATTCAGTTTATTTATATAGCGCCAATTCACACCACATGTCGTCTCAAGGCACTTCACAAAAGTCAGGTACATACATTCCAATTAATCTTAATCATTGAACAGTGCAGCGAGATTCTGTTATTTATTCAAATTGGATAAAAAGTTTTTCTATCTAAGGAAACCCAGCAGATTGCATCCAGTCAGTGACTTGCAGCATTCACTCCTCCCGGATGAGCATGTAGAGACAGTGGACAGTCACTGGCGTTGACTTTGCAGCAATCCCTCATACTGAGCATGCATGTAGCGACAGTGGAGAGGAAAAACTCCCTTTTAACAGGAAGAAACCTCCAGCAGAACCAGGCTCAGTGTGAGCGGCCATCTGCCACGACCGACTGTGGGTTTGAGAGAACAGAGCAGAGACACAAAGAGAACAAAGAAGCACTGATCCAGGAGTACTTTCTATGGGAAGGAAAAGTAAATGTTAATGGATGTAGCTCCTTTAGTCGTTTCACCTAGAAAGAAAGAACAGATAAACTCCGAGCCAGTTTTCAAGTTTAGAGTCTGAAGAGAACACATACAATTAGTTACAGTAAAAGCTCAGTCAGTAGCTATGTCTAGGAGAGAGAAAGGGTTAAACACTGAAAGACAGGGCCAAGTGGATCATCGGTTAAGGGTGAGCATTAAGTTGTTGCCAGCAGAAGCTTGGAGGATGCCCCTCTCCAGAAAGGTGTTACAGGTAGACATAGAGTCAGGCCAGGTGCAGCTTTTAGGAAGAGAAAAGAGAGAGAACAAAGTTAAAAGCTGAAATAACAGCAAATAATACAAAATTGGAGAGTAGTGTGAGAAAGTAGTGAAGAGGTTGAAAGTGGTCATTATGTCCTCCAGCAGCCTAAGCCTATAGCAGCATAACTACAGAGATAGTTCAGGATAAACTAAGCCACTTTAACTATAAACTTTATCAAAAAGGAAAGTTTTAAGCCTAGCCTTAGAAGTAGACAGTTTGTCCATCTAGAGCCCACTGATGGCCATTGTTATACTAAAAACCACAAGGATTGGGATACCTCTCTCTGTCAGATTGACCATAACCATTGGAAAAGAGAGGGGGTCATACAGGTAGCAGAAATGGAGGATGTGTCAGGTTGTCTTAGTTAGATAATAACATTTCTTTGACGATCTAAAACAAAAAGTATAAAAAAAAAGGACAGACGTGAAATTTTTAAGGAGATAAATACTTTGTCGCGTCTCTGTATGTCAGCATCAACTCGTCCACTCTTCGTGGACAGAGGAAAGCGCCATTTATGATCAGGGACTGGAGGCCAACTGCCAATAAAAATGTTGTTAGGCGCCATATTTAAAACTTCTGTTTTACTCATGACAGTAAAACCATCAAGCTTCAACACAAAAAAACCCACCAAATTAAGGTGGGATAACGGGATCAATGTCTCTCATCTGTCTGCGGTGAATTTTTATCTCACCCACCACATAGCTAACATAGGTTAATGTGCTGCATAGATCTGTGAGCTCACATGTAATATTTTCTGCTAAATCCATAAATGCCATTTTTAAATCAGTTGTTAGAAGCTGCCTGGTCTTTCTGTATCACCAGGTTAAATTCTGCTCTTCTTCTGCTTCTACTCCTATTTGCACTGCTGCTGATGGCAACCAGAGATCTGCCGGATGGGATCAAAAAATGTTCTTTATTCAAAATATCTTTAATAAATTCAGGCTGGTGATATTAGGACATCTATTTGCAGGGATACTGAGATAAAGGGTTAATTGTGAAGTTAAACTGTCTCCATGCATTATGATAACAAATTGGCTCTGAGATGGTTCTCTGTGGAAAACCAACCCAAAAATGATAAAGAATCAGTAAACTGGCTCTACTAGCAGCTCTGGTCAAGAACTGGACCTGCTGTGATTGAAAGATGCCAGAGAGGATGCACAAACGTTGCAACACAACAAAAAAGTTGCTCTGTTTAATGACAACAGAGCATCTTTTATGACCAAGGAATGCTTGTGGATCAGAAAGGGATGTACTTAAAGTCCGCTAATCAAACAACCGCAACATATACCATGGAATGTTTTCAAACACTGCGATACTTAAAGCTAATCCTATACACTGGCTTCCTGTTCTATTAGCAGGCAATCCTACATCTAGGCAACCGTTTGGCAAAGTCCTTAATGTCATTCAGTGCACAATTGGACCTACTTATGCTTTCCTTCTGACTATTTTGCTTCTTCCTTTCTAAGCCTGCTCTCAGTCTTCTTATATATTTATTGACAAAAAGTAGCACACAGTAGTGAAGTGGGAGGGAAATACTACACGGTTTTCACAATTTCTTTTACTAATAAAAATCTTTAAAGTGTGGTGTGCATCTGTAATTCAGCGCTTTTTACTGCCCTTAAATAAAACCCACCACAACCTGCTGCCTTCAGAGGTCATATAGTTTGTAAATAGAGTCCAAACTGTGTGTAAATTAATCTCAGTGCAAATACGGCTGTGCCCCTTAACTGACAGACTGGACAAGGGGGGCATTAATCAGAGAAGAAGCCAAGATGCCCTAGATAACTCTGAAGGAACATATATATTGACACAACAACAATTAGTTTTGGGCTCAAATAATCTAAAAGCCATTATTGAAAAAGAGCAATAAGTCACATTTGCAGAAGAAAAACAAAAGAAGGTGCTCTGGTCAGATGACACACTTTTTGGACTACATGCAAAATGCTGTGTGTGACAGAAAACTAACACCGTACGTCACCCTGAACACACCATCTCCCACAGTGAAACATAGTGGTGGAAGCATCATGATGTGGGGATGCTGTCGATGTGCACCTGGGCAAGGAACTCAACCCCAAGTTGCCTGTCGATTTGGGTGTTGTTGTGTGTGTGAGAGATTGGGTGAATGTGGCTCTAGTGCAAAGCACTTTGAGAGGTCAGTATGACCATAAATAAATTTAGTCTATTTACCATCTATCATGTATTTTGCCAAGAAGAAAGGGCAAAATGAGAGAAAATGGGGTTTTCCTTATGCTTCACAATTATACACTACTTTGTCTTGGTCTATCACATGAAAAGCTACTGAAATCCATTGACGCTGAGGAAGTTGTGGGAATACTTTTGCACTGCATATTTGACATTGCTGCAGCATACTCGTACTCGTCGTCTTCCGCTTATCCGGGACCGGGTCGCGGGGGCAGCAGACTAAGCAGAGACACCCAGACGTCCCTCTCCCCAGACACCTCCTCCAGCTCCTCCGGGGGGAGCCCAAGGCGTTCCCAGGCCAGCCAAGAGACATAGTCCCTCCAGCGTGTCCTGGGCCGTCCCCTGGGCCTCCTCCCGGTGGGACGTGCCTGGAACACCTCCCGAGGAAGGCGTTCAGGAGGCATCCGGTATAGATGCCTGAGCCACCTCAACTGGCTCCTCTCGATGTGGAGGAGCAGCGGCTCTACTCCGAACCCCTCCAGGATGGCCGAGCTCCTCACCCTATCTCTAAGGGAGTGCCCGGCCACCCTACGGAGGAAGCTCATTTCAGCCGCTTGTATCCGGGATCTCATTCTTTCGGTCATGACCCAAAGTTCATGGCCATAGGTGAGGGTAGGAACGTAGACCGACCGGTATATCGAGAGCTTCGCTTTTCGGCTCAGCTCTCTCTTCACCACAATTGACCGGCACAGTGCCCCCATTACTACAGCAGCCGCACCGATCCGTCTGTCGATCTCCCGCTCCATTCTTCCCTCACTTGTGAACAAGACCCCGAGATACTTGAACTCCTCCACTTGAGGCAGGAACTCTCCTCCAACCTGAAGAGGACAAGCCACCCTTTTCCGGTCCAGTACCATGGCCTCTGACTTGGAGGAGCTGATCTTCATCCCAGCCGCTTCACACTCGGCTGCGAACCGCCCCAGCACATGGTGTAGGTCTTGGCTAGAGGGGGCCAGCAAGACCATGTCATCTGCAAAAAGAAGAGACGAAATCCACTGGTCCCCAAACCAGACCCCCTCCAGCCCTTGGCTGCGTCCAAAAATCCTGTCCATAAAAGTTATGAACAGGACCGGTGACAAAGGGCAGCCCTGCCGGAGTCCAACATGCACCGGGAACAGGTCCGACTTAGTGGCGGCAATGCGGACCAAACTCCTGCTCCACTCGTACAGGGACCGGATGGCCCCTAATAAAGGGCCCCCGATTCCATACTCCTGAAGCACTCCCCACAGGGCACCACGAGGGACACAGTCGAATGCTTTCTCCAGGACCACAAAACACATGTGGACCGGTTGGGCAAACTCCCATGAACCCTTACCCTGTAGAGGGTGTAGAGCTGGTCCAGTGTTCCACGGCCGGGACGAAAACCACACTACTCCTCCTGAAGCCGAGGTTCGACTATCGGCCAGACTCTCCTCTCCAATACCCTGGCGTAGGCCTTACCAGGGAGGCTGAGGAGTGTGATCCCCTGTAGTTGGAACACACCCTCCGGTCACCCTTCTTATGAAGGGGGACCACCACCCCAGTCTGCCAGTCCAGAGGCACTGTCCCCGATCGCCACGCAATGTTGAAGAGGCGTGTCAACCATGACAGCCCTACAACATCCAGAGATTTTAGGTACTCAGGGCGAATCTCAACCCCCAAAGCCTTGTCACCGCGGAGCTTTTTAACTACCTCGGTGACTTCAGCCTGGGTGATGAAAGAGTCCAACCCCGAGACCCCAGCCTCTGTTTCCACCAGGGAATGTGTGATGGCAGGATTGAGGAGATCCTCGAAGTACTCCTTCCACCGCCCGATAATGTCCTCAGTCGAGGTCAACAGCCTCCCACCTCCACTATAAACAGTGTTGGCGAAGCACTGCTTCCCCCTCCTGAGGCGCCGGACGGTTTGCCAGAATCGCTTCGAGGCCAACCGGTAGTCCTTCTCCATGGCCTCACCGAACTCCTCCCAGGCCCGAGTTTTTGCCTCTGCCACAGCCCGGGCCGCAGCACGCTTGGCCTCACGGTACCCGTCAGCCGCCTCAGGAGTCCCACAAGCCAACCACAGCCGATAGGACTCCTTCTTCAGCTTGACAGCATCCCTTACTGCCAGTGTCCACTACTGGGTTCTAGGATTGCCGCCGCGACTTGCACCGCAGACCTTACAGCCACAGCTACGGGCAGCAGCATCGACAATAGATGCGGAAAACATGGTCCACTCGGACTCTATGTCTCCAACATCCCCCGGAATCTGGTCAAATCTCTCCCGGAGGTGGGAGTTGAATACATCCCTGGCCGAGGGCTCCGCCAGACGTTCCCAGCAGACCCTCACTATGCGCTTGGGCCTGCCAAGTCTGTCCGGCTTTCTCCTTCTCCAGCGGATCCAACTCACCACCAGGTGGTGATCAATGGACAGCTCAGCCCCTCTCTTCACCCGAGTGTCCAAAACATGCGGCCGAAGGTCTGATGATACGACAACAAAGTCGATCATTGACCTCCTGCCCAGGGTGTCCTGGTGCCAAGTGCACTGATGAAGACCCTTATGTTTGAACATGGTGTTCATTATGGAAAATCCATGACTAGCACAGAAGTCCAATAACAAAGCACCACTCGGATTCAGATCGGGGAGGCCATTCCTCCCGATCACGCCTCCAGGTGTCACTGTCGTTTCCCACATGGGCATTGAAGTCCCCCAGCAGAATAATGGAGTCCCCGGGAGGGGCACTATCCAGCACCCCCGACAGGAACACCAAGAAGGCCGGGTACTCCGCACTACCGCTCGGCCCGTAGGCCGAAACGATAGTCAGAGACCTATCCCCAACACGAAGGCGCAGGGATGCGACCCTCTCATCCACTGGGGCAAACCCCAACACGAGATGGCTGAGCTGGGGGGCAACAAGCAATAATTGCATTCAAATTAAAAATTATTTCACACATTTATTACATTTACAGTAAATCCCTCAATCTTAAACTGTAGGCATAGATTTAAAAAGGTCTTTAAAATAATTATAAGTATGGTGCTCAGTGATTTTATGTCAGTCGTTGACAATGCTTTTTTTTCCAGCGAAACGAGCTACACATGAAGAACCAGTCATTAACTGGTTATTCTGGGTTTTTTTTCACAAATATAATAAGACATACATAAACTGCAGTTTCTACTCCTATTAAATCTTTCTCTTAGGCAAACATAACTGTATTTGCAGGCAGTAACTGTGTACCTTTGAGGTAACTGTTGAGATTTGAATCACCTGGGGACTGCAAACAAATCCTGAACTCAATCACTGCTGATCTGGCGGCACCATGTCACAACAGTGCCAGTCAAATTCTAATGCAGTGGTCCACAGACCCTAGTCCTCACGGTCCACTGTCCTGCATGTTTTAGATGTTTCCCCGCTGCCACACATCTGATTACAGGAATAGGTCAATAACAGGCTTCTGCAGAACTTCATAGAATCCTAAAGAAGTAATGCATTGATTTGCAGTCCAGCGGATCCAAAGTGGGTCAAGGACAACAAAGTTAAAGATTTGTAGCGGTCATTCCAAAGCTCTGATCTCTGTCCCACAGAAAATGTGTGGATAAAGCTGTAAAGGTGTGTGTGAGCAAGGCGGCCTACAAATCTGACTCAGTTGCACCAGTTCTGTCAGCAGGAATGGCAAACTATTGTGAAAAGCTTGTACAAAGATACCCCCAAAAAATCCTATCCAAGTTATATTGTTTAAAAGTCAGTTTTACTACATACCATTGATTGTATGTAACTTTTCACTTTGAAGAAAGGATTAGTCTGATTAAATGTCAGACAGCAAGAAAAATGTGATTTTGTGTATTTTTTTTATAAATAAATAGCTGGATTCAACTGTATGTCATCTGATAAGGGAATCAATGTGTAATAATCATGTTTATTTTGTCGCAATGTGCATTGATTAAACCATTTTTACAAATCGAATCTAGCATTCAACATTTTGGCCAGTAGAGTATTTGTTATACATTTCAAAACGCATCACAGTTTTTGCAAAAACTTGATTGCAGATTATGTCCCAAAACCAGTTTTGGATTTAGCCTTTTTGACAGAAAAACACATTTTCCTTGTTTCCTTGTAGGAGAAACGGTTACATAAGCAAATCCCATCCTTGTCTTTGCATTCAGTCTTTGCATTCAGGTCAGCTGGCAGGCCGACAGTGGTGTGCAGAGGGAGCTCAAAATACCTGCAAAGATTGGGACTTGGCAAAGGGAGAGGTGCATGCATCCAGGAACTGCTGCTCGTTGATGCCAACCTCCTGCATGTAATTCTCCAGCAGCTTCTCCGCCTACAGTGAAGCGAAAACGGCGTTCAAGAGTCCCGTTTGATGAGTCAGCAGTTTTAGACAATTGATAATAATAAATATATGTCATAGCACGGAGTAAAAACCGTGAAATTGGTTAAATCTACTCACCAGTTTCTTGTACTGCTGATGGATTTCTGTGTATGATAGCTTGTTTTCATCTTCGTCATCAAAAACTGGGAAAACATATTAAGTGAGCATTATTTCAGAGGACATTCTGGAGCTGCAAGAAACACTTTGCTATTGAACTTAATCACAAGCATGATATCAGATCTTAAATGCGCAGAAACTACAAACACAATCACAAGTTAGCGTTAGCTTAGCCGCCTCCCAGTTCATGAAGCATTCCGCATATGAGTGAGACTGAAACGTGAGGTCTAATTTTCACCTGTACATTTGTTTTCCATGAAGTCCGTGACAGGGATAACCCATTCGGGACTTCCCAGGTAGCCAACGATGCTCTCTATAATCCACTCACTGTCATCTTCAGCCATGTTGGCCGCCGCTGGAGAACAACAGCACGGACACAGCGACGTCCTCTCCTCTCAGGTCCAGCTCGGCGGCAGCTCCACCATACACAACCCCGACAAACGGAAAGAAGCGTAAGGGGAAGTCTACCTCATAAACATGTCATGTCTCAGTCGTGGACGTGTTTTCAGGGAGGAGAGACCTCGAGAAGAAAAGCGAAGTCATGAATCTGAAAGTCGACAGTGGTGACGCCAACTCGGTTGCTGCAGCAACCGCTACGTCAGTGGGCTGCTGTGGGAGGTGTTCCTTCAGATTTGGTGACAGTTTGATTTTACGACTCCAGAGGGCGCTGTTGAGTGCGGCTGTTTTCAGTAACAGGTTGTGTTAAAAAGTGAGCGCGCACAGATAAACACGTTTGTTTGTCCAAAAATACAGAAAATTTATGCAAGGGTCAGCCTTTACATTGGCATGAGGGAACGTGTTTTCTCGTGGTAGTCTGTAGAGTTTTTAGTTTGTACCATAAAAAGCTACACTATTTAAACCCATGCAGAATATTAATGATATAAAGACAGTACTTCTTTATCTTTATGCACTAGCCTCACTTTTATTCCAAACCATACAGCAATGTATTGTGATTAATGTAATTTGTTTTTCTAAGGACTGTCTACTTTCTTTTTTTGACATTGCCACATTATAAACAATTATCTGTTTTAAATATTTGATATGTGTTTAGCCACAGGAATCTATATAATTAATAATTTTCTGAAACCTTTTTAATGGCAAGGTTTACCTACCAAAAGTTATATCTGTCTTAAAATGATTTAACTTTATTTTAGGGAGTTCTAGTGCAATAAAAGGAGAACTCCGTATCTTTTACGCTGTGTGCTATACTAAAAATGATCGAAAACATAATTTCATTATTGCCAAAAAATTATTAAAGCATCCAGCTGAGCCCTAAAAGGCTACACCTGCCTTATAATTATCTTATTTTTAGGAAGTAATATTTTAATAAAATACACCAGATCCTTTGCATCTTACCAACATGGACCAAATTATGATTTTTGAGAACTGAACTGTTATATCTGCCTGCACACAGCTCAAACAGGTTGTGTGTGCTCCCACAGTGGCTTATCACTTTCTGACAGACAATAATGTTTTGGCACACCATTGTAATATAACTTAACATGTACTTAAAATTCTATATGAAACATGTGTTGTTTTTTTTGTTTGCTTTGAAGCAGATTCTAAATTATGTAGAAACACCTTACCCAAACCCCTCCTTTCTCCTTTGAACCCCAGAATCACTTGAATAAAAGCACTGCTATTCATTGTGGCAAATCTTCTGTTGGGTATAAAAACTAACAAACGCTCAGCCATGACCAACACATCACTAGATAGCAGATTCAGGGCAAACTACAACTCTTTTTAGGATTCTCCTGCAGGCTACCTCACACAGAAAATTATCTCATAATTACATTACTTGTACAAAAGTGGGTGGAAATAAAAGTGACATGAGCATTGGATATGTTACCAATAATACAATATTTTTTGCATACCCTTGGAAATGTTATCAGTGCATGGCTGATCTGCAGATCCTATAGTGTAGATAGGGAAGAAAACAATACACACACAACAGATATCCAGTGTTACTGTGATCTGTGAAACAAACCTGACACCATTTATTTCCAGTTTGCATGTTCTCTCTGAGCATGCATAGGTCTTCCCTGGGTACTCCAGCTTCCTCCCACAATCCAAAAACATGACTGTTAGGTTGATTGGTGTCTCTAAATTTCCATGTGTGTTTGTCCTGTCGGTGTGTCTGTGTTGCCCTGTGATGGACTGACAAACTGTCCAGGTTGTGCTCTGCCTCTCTTCCAATTACAGCTGGAGATAGGCACCAGCCACCTGGTGCCAAAACGATAGAAGGCACCTTGTATTGTTTTTGCTTATGAGGTGAATAAAAGAAATTCACATGTTTATTTCGTAACATACAGTACAGACCAAAAGTTTGGACACACCTTCTCATTCAAAGAGTTGTTCTTATTTTCATGACTATCAATATTGTAGCTTCACACTGAAGGCATCAAAACTATGAATTAACACATGTGGAATTATATACTGAACAAAAAAGTGTGAAACAGCTGAAAATATGTCTTATATTCTAGGTTCTTCAAAGTAGCCACCTTTTGCTTTGATTACTGCTCCGCACACTCTTGGCATTCTGTTGATGAGCTTCAAGAGGTAGTCACCTGAAATGGTTTTCAATTCACAGGTGTGCCCTGTCAGGTTTAATAAGTGGGATTTCAAGCCTTATAAATGGGGTTGGGACCATCAGTTGTGATGTGCAGGAGGTGGATACAGTACACAGCTGATAGTCCTAATGAATAGACTGTTAGAATTTGTATTATGGCAAGAAAAAAGAAGCTAAGTAAAGAAAAACGAGTGGCCATCATTACTTTAAGAAATGGTCAGTCAGTCCGAACAATTGGGAAAACTTTGAAAGTGTCCCCAAGTGCAGTCGCAAAAACCATCAAGCGCTACAAAGAAACTGTCTCACATGAGGACCGCCCCAGGAAAGGAAGACCAAGAGTCACCTCTGCTGCGGACGATAAGTTCATCCGAGTCACCAGCCTCAGAAATCGCAGGTTAACAGCAGCTCAGATTAGAGAACAGGTCAATGCCACACAGAGTTCTAGCAGCAGACACATCTCTAGAACAACTGTTAAGAGGAGACTGTGTGAATCAGGCCTTCATGGTGAAATAGCTGCTAGGAAACCACTGCTGAGGACCGGCAACAAGCAGAAGAGACTTTTTTGGGCTAAAGAACACAAGGAATGGACATTAGACCAGTGGAAATCTGTGCTTTGGTCTGATGAGTCCAAGTTTGAGATCTTTGGTTACAACCACCGTATCTTTGTGCGGCGCAGAAGAGGTGAACGGATGGACTCTACATGCCTGGTTCCCACCGTGAAGCATGGAGGAGGAGGTGTGATGGTGTGGGGTGCTTTGCTGGTGACACTGTTGGGGATTTATTCAAAATTGAAGGCATACTGAACCAGCATGGCTACCATAGCATCTTACAGCGACATGCTTTTCCATCCGGTTTGCGTTTAGTTGGACCATCATTTATTTTTCAACAGGACAATGACCCCAAACACACCTCCAGGCTGTGTAAGGGCTATTTGACCAAGAAGGAGAGTGATGGGGTGGTGCGCCAGATGACCTGGCCTCCACAGTCACCGGACCTGAACCCAATCGAGATGGTTTGGGGTGAGCTGGACTGCAGAGTGAAGGCAAAAGGGCCAACAAGTGCTAAGCATCTCTGGGAACTCCTTCAGGACTGTTGTAAAACCATTTCAGGGGACTACCTCTTGAAGCTCATCAACAGAATGCCAAGAGTGTGCGGAGCAGTAATCAAAGCAAAAGGTGGCTACTTTGAAGAACCTCGAATATAAGACATATTTTCAGCTGTTTCACACTTTTTTGTTCAGTATATAATTCCACATGTGTTAATTCATAGTTTTGATGCATTCAGTGTGAAGCTACAATATTCATAGTCATGAAAATAAGGACAACTCTTTGAATGAGAAGGTGTGTCCAGACTTTTGGTCTGTACTGTATGTTTATCAGATTTCAATAAAACAATGTGAGTCGTAATTTGATTTAGTAGGAACATGCCCTGATGTATCAAGGCTCTGAAAGGATGTGTCTGTAAACGAATAAATACTAATAAACATAAGAGTTGCAAACAATAATAGGGTATTTATTTTTTATTAAGAGTGCATAACCATAATATTTAATAAATATACATTCCATTGTATCTTTAAAGGTATATAAGACTTCCCTTTTAGTTTCATTTCTATAAAGGCTCATAGCTTACTGTGCAAAGTTCATAAAGGCAGTGCATGCAAATAGTCATGCTGGAACATCCATGAAATAAATGTAGTCGATTTTGAAAGGTTTTAGCTGTAAATTGAACTAGTTGTTTCTGCATTCTGCTGAAATCTGCAGCTCCTCAAACACCTTTGTACCGTCTGACATCATAAAAACAGCTGAAATCCAAGAAGTTTCACCAAAGTTTCCCCAGATTTCATCAGTCAAAACAAATCCCAGCAGGTGAGGCAGAAACAGGCGTTTTCCTGATATAATGGATTTGTCATGAAGGCATTTGACAAAAAATTTCTGGTTTCAGACCTTGACATATGACAAGTTGGATGTCAGTTTTGCTCAGTTAAAACAAGCTCCAGTGTCATGCATATAGTCCCCGCTAAGAGGGAAACATACAAGCAGGTATTATTTCACACAATGACATGGGCAGAGTATATTAACAGCATTTTTTTTCCAACACGTCACAGTCCGTTGATAATTGCATTCCAGATACATCCAAAATGACTATGGTGGCAGAGTGCATTAGACAAAACAAAAAGCACATGTACTTGTTAGAACTAAGCACGTCAGTGGTTTTAAGTGACATTTTATTTACATCCGGTAGAATCTAAAAACATGAAATAACAGGTGTTGAAACACTGAGAGTCTAAACGTTTGCTGAAATATGTGCATGGCATTACAGTATGTATATTTTACATCAAGTGAAATATATTAGCCCTGTAATGAACCGGAGACCACTGTCACTACTAGATATTAAAGGGATTTTAGTGACAGCTGTTGTGAACAATGTGAAACAATATGAAACATATACATGATTGAAGCAGTTTGTCGTATTGACACAAAGGTGACATTTTTTCCTCATAATATCCACTAGATGGCAGAAAATATTCATGTCAAGCAGATTTGTTTTGGCACGATTGTTTGATCTTCCACTGAGATCTGTGATTTGGCATAAAATGTTGTGTCTCTCAGTGTAGGATAGAGGTTACAAAATTTTCCCTTGCTTTTTTTCCTTAAAAAGTTATATTATTGTATGACTGGTTGAGCTGCTGATTACTTGTTTGATTAAAAAACAGTTTGGTCCAGAAATCTTTAGGCAAACGAAAAATAAAGCAAACAAAAAAAGATTTTGGTTGCAAAGTGTTGAAGCACAATTGAACCAGAAACATGCTTTATACAGCACCGTGCAAAAGTATTGATATCCCTTGGACTTTTGCACATGTTGTCATGTTTCAGTCACAGACTTCAATGTATTTTATTGGGAGTTTATGTGATAGAGCAACACAAAGTTGTGCAAAGTTTTAAAAATGGGTTTCAATTAAAACTCTGAAATAGACTAAACTTATGAAACACTTTCCTGGCCATACTAACCACTAAAAGCAGTTTTACACCACAAGTCACACTCACACACCAGTTCAGAGATCAGTATGCAAGTTGGAGTTCAATGTCTTGCAACTGTCATAGTGGGGTGAAGTTAAGAAAGCGTGGCTTGCTTATGTAATCACAGAATCACAGAAGCTATATGAAGGCCTTAGAGAAGAAGTCCAGGTTGTTACAAGCAATGTAGAGGACACAACAAACATGTCAAAGAAGGTGCTCTGGCTCTTTTTGGCCTACATGCAAAACGCTATGTGGCAGAAAACTATCACTGCACATCACCATGTATATATAGAGAAGCAGTCAAAGAGGCCATAGTAACTTCAGAGGAACTGCAGAGATCGGTTGACAAAACAGTTATTAATCGTGCACACTACAAGCATGGCTTTAATGGAAGGATGGCAAAATCAAAGCTAAATTGAGCCCTTAATGCTTATCACCAACGTAACACATGGTGGTGGCAGCATCACGCTGTAGGGATGCTTTTCTTCAGCTGTGAATGAAAGCTGGTCAGAGCTGATGGGAAGATAGGTGGCGCTAAATACAGGACAATGCTGGAAGGAAACCTATTAGAGGCTGTAAGAGACCTGAGGCTGGGGTGGAGGTTCACTTTCCAGTAGGAGAAAGACACTAAACATACAGCTAGAGTTTTAGATCAAAGCACATACAGTACATGTGTTAAAATGGCTCATTCAAAGTCCAGACCTAAATCCAATTGAGAATCTGGTGAAATTGCTGTTTAAAGGCAGTCTCCATCCAATCTGACTGAGCTTGAGCTATTTTGCAAAGAATCTGCAAAAGTTTCAGATGTCCAAAGCTGGTAAAATACACAATAAAACGGATTAAAGCTGATAAAAATTAAGTTTGTGATTTTAATGTAACCAAATGTGGCAAAGTTCAAAGGAGTGTAATTACCGTTGTAAGGCTTTGCAAATACCTGTCTATGGACCACTCTGATTTTAATTTACATCAATTTTCCTTGCTTTTGTGCTTTTGAGCTTCATTCTTACTGGTATTTTTCATCGTGCTAAATGACAAACCTTTATCATAGATGTGTTACTTCTAGCAGTGATCAAGACAACATGCCTAAACATCTAACTGTAGTTTTAACTGATAGTGTCGTCCTGTTTGCTTGAATAATGGCCTTTAGAGTAAGAAAAACCCTTAAATATTAGGTTTGTGTAAACACATACATGCTAACATTTGAAATGCCAAATGAAAACTGCAACAAGCTTTCAGTGTTAAGTGCCAAGTAATATTTCTTTCCTGGCAATCTATAGCATATGTTGAAATCTGCCTACGTTAAAGGGAATGCAGGTTAGGTTACGGATGACGTTACAGCCCAACATGTCCTTGAAGGTGCTCAGCAGGTACTTCAGCTGTCAGCTTTGTTAAAAATTCATTGCATTGATTTGGTTTACAATAGAGATCCAAGTGCCCCCCCATTTTTTTCTGTGTGTAACCTCTGTTTGGATAGTTACAGTGTTGTATTTTGAAAGAGTGGACACATTTGAACCGAGTTCCTCCTGCTTTGTTGGAATTTAGGGAATAAAAAGAAAATAATTGTTTTTTGTGAGGAGCCCTTTAGAGTAAAAGCCCATCGTCCACAACAAACAAAATAATAAACTGTATCTCCCTCTAAGAAAAAGTAGTAAAGGTTTTTCAGTAGTAGCAATGCAACAGGAAAATTGTGTGCAAATGTACATTTACCATACTTAAATCTCTTTCAGTGTTAATAAAATAATTTACTTTGATGCATACAATCTTATGTGGGAAACTCCATGGTTTCCAGTATCTTGCAAGTGACTAAACCATGATGGATATTGATTTGATAAGAGCCTTTAGAGCTGAAGTTCCTATGCTATGGGTCACGATTCAAAATCGGTTTCTGGAGTTGTTTCCATTATGAGGACTAAAGGCATTGTCCAGACAGAGGCGCATTAGTGTCTTTTTGCCATAAATGTAACTGAATTTGGAATTTTTAGATAGAAATGTTTTCTTTCCAAAAGTATTACGAGAGGTTAACAAACTATTTACATCTTTTTTCACAAAAAGGCAATTGTTATAAAGTTTCAACGATTTTGGAGTGGTACCAAAAAGATGTAGCTTCTATAGCTGCACATTCTACACCTCTTCCTGTCTCTGCATGAGCATGCAGTTCTTTTCCCCCTTTATACATACAATATTCAGGCAATCAGTTTAAACTCACATACATCCTTTGACTGAGAGTTGGTTAAATATGTAGCAGGTAAGTAGGTTTTTGTTTGCACAACAGTCATTGATATATCTAACCTATACTGTTTTGCTTTCCTTCATACATGATCCATAGAAAGTGCCACGCTGCGGTGGAAGGTTTCATTCTCCTCCGAGTTTTTCCTCATTTGAATATTTGCAAACCAGACAATACTTAAATCTTCAAGGTTTTTGTTTACTACAAAACCACAAATATTAAAATGCTACAAAAGTTAATTCTCATAATCACATTGACCCTTGACGCATCACAGAGATCCATTGGACATCTCTCTGAAGCCGCTGCTTTCAGCCCACCGACTAGGTGGATCCTCTGAAATGCTATGCTTCCTATCTTTTCTTTGTGCCTGTTCATCATCGAGGTCATTTATTTTAATTCCAGCCCTCTCTTCGTGATTGTTCACAACTGGCAGCTGTTCATTAGCTAGGCTTTGTGAGCTCATTTTTCTCAGCCTATCTTCATGGTGTGTTATTTTGTCCAGTGTAGGTCTATCAGCTTTGATATGGTTTCTCAGTGGTGTAGGTCTATTGTCATACTGGCCTGTTCTTCTAGGCAAGGGTCCATAGTTTCGGTGGCTGGCTTTAAAAAGCACTGACTTGTTGATTTGTTGCTTGCCGCAAACAGGGATTTTATTAGTCTGTATTGTGTTGGCGTAACGTGAAAACCAGTCCCGCTCAAAAACAGCCTGTAACTGCTCCACCACTGTGAAGTTCCTCTCTGTCACATTTGCTGGATGACTGATCACCAGGCCTGCTCCTGCATTAGAGGTGAACTCTTCCCCCACCCAGTCAAGGTTGCCTGTCAGGAAACAGACCAGAGAAAGAGAAAGTTAACGATTAGTTTTTGCAATGAAGTGCAGAATTTATACAGCTAGATGTGTTTATTATTTACAATAAAGTCAAAATTTTGACTATTGTCTTGTTTAAGCAGGCTGTTTTAGTATACGTATTATGGGGAGACCATAATTAAATTAATTAATTATAAAAAGTCAGAATGTCCACCAGTGCACTGAACAGGACAATATCTAATATCTCAATTTCTTATGACTGAACTTAAAGCCTAGAAGAGTATTTCGCATTTCTGATGATTTGTAAAACTGTTATCACACTGTGTCCTATCATGCCATATGCTGGTGTTTAAAAAAACTTGTTTAATTGGTTGAAACGTGAGGAAATGAAAGGATTTTGCAGAACATCAAATCTTGTCACGTCTTTTAAGTATATGGGTTACTTTTGATACACTCCTCTTCTGAACAGTGAGCGTATTCTGAGATCAGTGGAATAAAATTCACATTGTTCTGCTGTGTCATGACTCTACATGTTACCTTTGAGTGACAACACTTATTTATTAAAGTTTTTACTTTAGTATCAACTGACCATATGGAAAATGGAAAGTTCAATGCTCTACGAGGCCTCAGATAATTATTAGCCATATTAAACAGAAAGTTGGCCATGCTGTCAGTTTCATTTTTGAATTTCAAGCACTCAGCATCTGCAGGTAAGGGAAGCGTCAGCATAGTGCAGAGGGAGTAGAATGACAAGGAAGGTCGAAAATGTTAAAAGCTCACTGTTAGACAGCTGAAAAATCATCAATCCTCTGGTCACTAAGTCTAAATAACAACATTAGACATGCTAGTCAGTTGTTGGAGGGGGAGCTTTAAGAGCCCTTTGGAGATTTTTAGCTAACATAAAAAAATAGAGATACGATGAAAATGAACCACAACGTGCTTTTGATAAATGTGCTTTCTGTTTCTATTGCCACAGTAAAACTGAATATCAGCATGCAGTAAGTGAGGAGTTGTAGCATACAGTAATAAAGCTCTGCAGATTAGCTCACCTATATAAATGGCTCTGTCTGTAACCATAAACCTGTTGTGATTCATTTCACTGAGGCTGCCGTCCCTCTGTGGGTTGAAGAACTTCTACGCACACAAACAATGGCCCGCAATAACAGTGAACAGTGATATAGTGCATGTACAGCACCTGAAATAAGTACAAAGTGGTGTTGCACTTACAGCCTCTAGTGAACAGTTGGCCTGCTCCATGCACAGGCTCTTCAGGGACCAGATGAAGTTAAAAGTAAGAGGATGAGTTTCTTCCCAGCAACTTATCAGCAGACGGATGCGGACCTTTCTCAAGATCAGTGCCTCTCTTAAAAGGTTTTCTATATCAGACCAGTATCTTGGCACAGGCACAAATAAATCAACGGGCATGGAGCCAGACAAACACAGAATAACAGACAATAATAAATCGCTTAAATCAAAGCTATGCATCCACATTATTTACAGTATATTTCAGTGTAGAGTGGCAGACAGGCTCTAACCTTTGCATACTGTAGAGGGGCAGGTAATCAATAATGGAGATGTATATGAAATGGCGGGCTTGCTCGATGACCCTGGAGATTGCTTCTAGATCACTGCTGCGGCCTTTGGGGATGAAAGCTTTTGGTGAGCTCTGTCAACAGCGGAGAATAGGAATGTTAATACAGTTAGGATGTGTTACTAGTGTTGGACAAGGAATACACAACTGCTGACTGTGTGCTGTACTCTGAAGATGACATCAAAGTATTGTGTAAATAGTTTTTTCACCACAGAGACTAGAACAAGACTCTTGATGATGGGCAGATTTAATGTGAAGATTAATGATTCTAATATACCAATAAACTAAGACCAATTTAATTGGGATTTTACATCAGTGTCAGCCTATTTATACAATATTTGTTTTGTAGATAACGTAAAATATAAAATTATACAGAATCTTATTTATGGTGGTAGCATTAAACCATAACAAACCCTTAAAATTAGTTGCTGTAGAAAGGATGTTTTGTTTTATAAATGCTGATGTTTTTTATTTGGATTTTATGTGATAGACCAGGAAACATTAGGGAATAATTGTGAAGTGAAAAATAACGAATGGTTTTAAGCCTTCCCGAGTCAACACCTTACCTTCGCAGTATGTCTCTACTAGCTTTGCACACCTTAAAAACCAAATGTTTGCCCATTCTTTTATGTTGAATAGCTCAAGCTCCGTCAGACTGGATGGGGATAATCTGTTTTCATCAGTTTTTGAGTCTTGCAACACAGTCTTAATTGGATGTAGGTGTGGACATTAACTGGGCCATTTTAACAAATGAAGAAGCTTAGCTCTAAACCATTTAATTGTAGCTCACACTCTAATGTGTTTTCTTCTGGGATTTACCTGTAATTAGCTCAGTCCATCTTCTCATCATTTCCTACAGCATGATGCAGCCACCACCTTGTTTCACAGTGGGGATGGTGTTTTCAGGGTGATATGCAGTGTTTTCTGCCAGCATTTTGCATCTAGTCTAAAAGCTTTGTCTAATCTGACCAAAGCACCCGCTTTCACATATTTGCTGTGCTTCCCACATGGCCTTCAGTAAACTACAAAAATAAATTCTTTTGGCTTTCTTTCAACAGTGGTTTTCTTGTTAACACTCCAAAAGTCAGCAACAACTAAAAGATTATCCAACTCCTCCAGAGTTACCATGAGCCTCAAGGCTGCTTAGTTGCTGGCCAAATAGTTCAGGTGGACAGCCATGCTCTGGTAGGTTTGCCTCTTAGTAATACTCTTCCCATTTTTGGATGATAGATTGCTCTAAAGGATGTGCAAAGCTCGGACTATTGTTTTATAATCTCACTCTGCTTTAAACGTCTCCACAACATTATCTCTGACCTGTCTGGTGTGTTCCTTGGTTTGCATGGTGTTGATTTATCGCCAATAGTCTCTAACAAACCCTTGAGACTTTTACAGACCAGCCGTATTTTTACTGAGACTAATTTGCACACAGATGGAATCAGTTTACAAAGGAACAAACCTTTGAAGGTAGTTAGATTGACCAGACTTTGTTAGGGTTATCAGAGTAAAAAGGGGGCTAAACACAAATGAATGTCAAACTTTTCAGATTTTTATTTGTGAAAAAAACATGTATCACTTTCCTCCCATTTCACTGTTATTTGCTGATTTGTGGTGCTCTATCACACAAAATGCCCAAAAAACAGCATTATTAATTTTAGTTGTAATGTAATAAAATGTAAAAAAAGTTTATGGGTGTGAATACTTTTGCTGTAAATGTTTTATGGTGTACATGACTGACACATCTTAAACTAAAGCTCAGAGTACCAACCAAAAGTTAATCCAAAACTAGAGTCACAGCCTGTAATGAGCAAAATCTCAGGAAAGTCATAATTGCTGACCAAGACAATCTCAGGAAGGCCATGGATGTTGTTGTAAAACAAGTCTTGCCGTTTTAGTGTTAGATATTTTCATACAAGTCTCCAGTGAAGTCCAATGTCCCAATTGAACTTGATCCAAAACACTGTAATTGCATTTCACTGGTATTGCTGTAGTCTGTGTGGTTTTATGTTTTACTACACCCTCAACAAGCCATGGCTGTCATTTGCTCAGCCAATTGAAAAAGACAATTACTAATTTCATGTGCTCTGTGTGCATGACTTTATGGCCCCGCAATATATTTCATTGATCAAATAATTCAGTGATTTCATTAAAATCAAAACTGCCTTTCAGCCTTTACAACAACTTCCGCTGTGAAAGTGAAACTGTACTGGCTGCTGCATCGTAATGTCTTTCGGTGTCATATCAGGAGATGTCCGCAGAGGGCTTTCCTTTTCGAGAAGAGCTATGTGGAATGCAACTGAAGCCATTTTGCTTAAATTTTATATATTTTATGAAGCAGGAGTACTTTTCTAATGTGTTTTGTCCACACTGAATTATGCTATCAGCCGACTTTTAAGCAACTCATATCAAAACAGTGCCAACATTCTAGCTTTAGCTTAGCATTTCTGACAGCGCCACTTAAAAACCTTTTCAGCAGGAGGTTCATTTTTTTAAAGCTGTTCTCCTACCTGTTTTATTTTACCAACACAACAAAAATAATGAACCAGAACAAATAATATTAATACATATCTTGGAAAAAAATATGTATTTCGAAAATACATTTTTAATCATACATTGATTATAAATTGGGATCGTGAAAAAGCTCATCTCTAACACACCTACCTGCAAAATGATACAAGATAAAAAACGTACTTTGCTAGCCCAAGGTGATGTGTGCGGAGGTAGTGATTGTTTTATTAGCATCTCTAAAAACTCTGTTATATGTTTATTTACTTGTTTGTTTTATAGAAATATGTCAAAACATTGTGCTGCTGAGCTTTATGGGAATGCTAATGGACAGTGCAAGCATGGACGAACCAACTGATGTCTCCCGACATCAGTGTACATCCAACTTTTGCCTCTTTTCTGCAACTTTATTGTCTGCTATGTCTGCTAAAATTTGTGGACTTTCATACTTTGGTGTAAGTCCGGATAAGATATCAGTTATTGTCAAGTCAAAGACTCAAGTCTTAGAGTCTGTGGTTTCAAAATTCAAGTTGAGCTCCAAGTCTTTTGGGATTTCATTTAATCTATATTCATAAGTTCTGCGACTTAAGTCAAATTCACGTGACTCTCTTGCACAGCTCCGCCATCCCATTTCATGCCCTTCATCCGTATCAAAACCATATTTTGTCATAAACAGTTAATAAAAGTGTAACCTTTCCAACTCAGTGACGCTAATAAAAAAATACAAACTGATGACTATAACTTACAGAAATGTAGGTTTCAACTTTTGTGCTGTTAACTGAGAGACTTCCAGGTTTGTCTCTGTTAAAGAAGGGAAACAGACGCTTGGACCAAAAGGTGGGGACGAAGGTTTTATGCTTAAGCCCCCAGTAGAGGCTAAAAACCCTGTGCAGGTCCAAGGCCAGAGGTTTGCAATCATACACCACCACACCAAGCTCCTTCCTCTGTAGGGCAAACAGACAACATTTAGAGATACAAGTACAACATGAACTGTCCATAACATATCCACAGTGGGGAGAACATGCAAACTCAATGCAGAAAGACCCCAAACCGGGATTCGAACCCAAGACCATCTCGCTGCAAGGCTGCAACTGAGCCACTGTGCAGTTATTCATTAGTCATTTAAATCAGTTTTTCTTTTCATGTTATGTTCTTTATCGTTTTTCCTTTTTATTCCAGTAAATCACTTTGAATCACCTTGTGTACAAGGTGCTAAGCGAATACACTTGCTTTGTCTCATTTTCTGTAACATTGTGATTATTTTCCTTCACACTTTCCTTTAAAATATTTCTGCTTTTGTTTGTGATTACTGTGCAGTAGGTCTACATTACGGTGGTCAGAGATCTCCAGTCCATGCCGGCACTGCCAATGTAGAAATGTTTCCGATCGACTACCCAGAAAGACGAGTGGAGGTAGCCTTTGGTGAGGAGTGTCATGTTCACCTCGTGAACCTCAGCAGCTATAAAATTGGCAGTGATGGGAAATATAAAAGAACATGCTTAAGACAGTAAAGGACAGAATAAGTTATTTTTGAAATGAATAACAAAGCAAGACACTAACTGAAAAATATGTCTGGACTATTTTATTTCTGACAGTTTAAAAGAATAGACGTAAACTGTTATATGTTTGACTAGAAGCAGGTAGAAAGCACAAAACAGACGGGAAGAGCTGACCTTGACTGTCTGCAAGTGCCTTCAGCTCTGCTGAGTTGAATTCTCCTGTGGAGATCTTCAGCTTGATTTTTCTGTTTTTCAGCTCCTGCAGCTTGGATAGCAAAGTCTTGGCCTGAAACACCCCATCAAACCATAAGCATTGTATTCTGACAAGACATTTCACTGCCTAAAGTTGTTTTATTAATGCAATTAATGATCTTCTACAAGCTGCTTTTGTATGTAGACAGCTACAATATCTGAAATGTCATGTTTCCTGTTTGTGTTTAAGAGCAATGACATCACAGGTTATGAGCTTCCACACATCTATAGATGTTATGACGATTGGTATCTTTATATTTTCATTATTATGTGTTTGATTTTCATATTGCAAAGAGAAAAGATTCCCATCAGCAGTCCATCCATCCATCCATACATCCATACATACATTAGTACAGTAGTAGAAAAATATTGGTTTTCTACTCTCTGAGCCCTTTTCTGCTGTGTTTCCTGCACTAACTGAAATGTTGTCCTGAAACCAAAAACAAAACATTACAGCATACAAAGAATTATAAAACACACTATCAATAAACAACCTTTGTGGTGTAAAGTGTCTGATGATTTGCTTTGTTTTACCTGTTCAGCAGCTGGGTAGAAGCTGGATTCATAGTCAGAGGGACTAAGAAACCACAGTGGGGAAACAATCTCTACAACCCCTTGCGATTTGTTCAGTAAGCTGATCAGTCCTGTTGAAAGAGGTAGGTGGAAGGTGCTGTTGTCTGAGAACAACATGTCCGCAGGAATGTTCTCCACAAGCACAATACTGTGGAAAATTAAGAAAACAAAACAGGCTTAAGTATGAACAATCTCAATTGTTTGATAATCTTCTTTAAGTACCTGTGATATATGTTGTTTTGATTTGCCTTAATGTTTTGCCATGAATGTCTTTTTCATATGGTTGCACTGCCAGTGTTGTTTATTAGTTTCATGTGTCAGATGCGTCGACTCTGTACTTCTTCACCGCACACCGTTCTTCTTGTTCTTAACTAGTCTTCAGCCATCAGTTTTGATTCATGCCTGACAGTTATCCCTTCTGTTTTCAAAATGTGAGTTCAAGCAAAGTTTAAATTTGCTCTTCATCATCCTGCTTGACAGCCTGAGTTAGGATGCTCACCATAATGTGTCAAATTAAGGCAAAATTATCGAGGTACACAGTCTTTCAAAAAGTAATTACCCGTTTACCTTCCTGGCAGAATTATACGCACTGCAAATGAAATAAGATAAATATTTTTTTCCATAACCACAAGGCAAATTAGTTAACATTCGTTATGTATTTTCTCCAGGACGTTTGCTTAATGGTCTTTCTGCATGGAGTTTGCATGTTCTCCCCGTGCATGCGTGGGTTCTCACCGGGCGACGTCACGTGCCTCGATATATTTGTCCTCATGAAGGATTCTGTATATATATATATATATATACATATGTGTGTGTTTATATGGATATATATATAATGACTCTCAACCCCAAACCCTTAGTAAAGGTTTGTAACTCTTTCCAGATAGTTCTTGATTCTACAGGTCTGACAGTAATCAGGCTTGGCTGTGGCCAGAGAAATTTAACTCTACTTGCTCAAAAAATCTGGATAATTAAGGTGATTTAATAAAGTTGGTAAATAATTTTTTAGTAGATTATATGACATACATTACGACCCGACAAGCTCTGTTAGATTCTCTGCACGAATGTATTGGACTTTATGATAAATAGCAGCCTACATATGCATCAAATGCTAAATGATGGGGAAATGGTCTCCAACATAGCTGTTTGTGCCTCTTTGGCACATGTCATTTTGAAAAGTCAAGTATCTATTCTATATTTGACCAAGTTACCTGAAATTAACTGTGGCGTTAGAACTCAAATCAGCGAACCAGAATAGAACTGTAAAGCCTATTTTTATAGTCATTATCAAGTTCAGCACTATTCAGAGACATACTGAATTTACTTCTGGCTTAAACAACAATTTCAGCCAGTCGAATCTTTAGAAAGAAAAACGGACAAGGGGAGCAGCTGTTTAATGTAGGTGAACAGCTTTAATGCAATCTTTGTTACTTCTTGGTTGATCAAGCAACTGGATACAATGCATTCCAACACTTTCACTTCTGACAAGGAACAATTCAGTGACATGTGAGAGAATAGACTAAACCAAGAAAAATATGATAAAATATAATTGTTAAGATTTGGGGTTGTTTGGTTTTTGGTTTCTGGTTTTTTCTTTGTTTTTCACAGTTTAGGTTTTGAATAGCTGATTATTACTATTTTCATTATTATTCTTGTTGAATCATGTTTCTGTTTGTTTTTCTTGTCATGCTTTAGTTTTGTCGTCTTATTCATGTTTTGGTTTTAGGATCTGGTTATGCTTTTGTTTCATCGTCTTGTTCATGTTTTAGGTTCTGGTTATGCTTTGGCTTCATGTTTTTCTAGTTTCTGTTAGTTTGTGTTCAAGGGTCTGTTTTGCTCCAGCCACGTTTTGTTCTGTCAATTAAGTTTATTCGGATCACCTGCACCTATTAATCTGTCATCTTGTTTGACCTGGTCACGCTCCTTAAATACACACCTGTTCAGTTAGACATGACGGAATCATTTTCACAAAAGAAGTCTTGTTTTCTGCTCATGCCTTGCCTGTCTCGCCTGCCCGTTGGGTTTTTGTTCCTACCTCCTGATGTGAGTGAGTTTTTGTTTATTAAAACTTTTTTTACTTACTGACATGCTGCCTTCTAGTCTGCATTCTGGGGTCCTATTTCTCGCAAGTCGTGACAATAATATAATGCAGATTAGTATGGAATTGTAGTATACTTCCATGATGAGCAAATTAGTCTCTGGTTTGCTCATGTTTTTATCAGTTACAAAATATTGCTCAGCTAAATAGTATTATCTCATGAACAGAGCTGGAAATTTTTTGTCGTTTTATTTAATGTAGTTACTTTACTTACTACTACTTCTACGTCTACTTCTAATAATAATAATAATATTAATAATACATTTTATTTGTATAGCGCATTTCTAGGAACTCAAAGACACTTTACAGAGGTACAACAATAAAAAACAGTCTGTCATTCATTACAGTATTTAAATCTAATTAAATAAATCATACAGTCACACATCCGCTCATGTCAGGGCATGCATGGTTTGGTTGTCAATGTAACTTAGAGGTTAATTTAGGTAACTATAATTGATATCAAGATAATGTCACAATATTACATCCTATATCAGCAGAGGACACACTATTGAGTTAGGCTGCTCTCACTAATTTATGACATGCAGCCAAATTAGATTTGAGAGCTGGGTTCATTCCAACTCACACAAACAACATCAATATTTGGTATATTTTTGTATGTCTGTTTATCCGTTGGACATTTATTTTTATTTTGTTAATTTTTTATTTTCTTGTCATCTTTTGCCTTTATTCTGCCCGTTAGTGTAATGTGTATGATTTTTATGTTACGGAGTTTCATTCTGTTATTCTTCTTCATGTATTGTGGGATGATCCATGGATTCAGTTATATTGATTAGATTTAAATATAGCAAGCAGCTTGTGCAGGTGAAAAGCACAGGGCTTTGCACAGGGCTTTGTTTTGGTTGGTTCATTTGGTTTAATCGGCTTGTTCCTTGGATTTGGTTTGTTGGTTCAGTAGATTTAGTTGGTTGGGTTTGGTTTGGTTTTTTTCGTGTGGATTATGCAGCTGGTTAAGTTTGGCGAGTAAATAAATATTAGAAATATATTAGTGTATCTAAATTTGTCATATTTTAGGTGTGTGTGGCATCCACACACCTACAATATGACAAATAAGCCATTTAAGGCATTTTTTTACAGTTACTGTTTTTGTTTGGCTTGAATTTTTTTGCCTGTTTGTCTTGGCATTTTAATCCACTTTAAAGGCATATTTTGGGGCTGCACCTACAAAAACAGTACTGGATCAGACAAGAAATGGCACCTTCTTGTAATCCGGGATAATTTTCCAGTTTTCTTATTTATAAGCTACAGTGAAAGAATGAAATGCTATTGCTATATTGTGAAGATGGTGCCAAATTAAGATCTTTAATACTGTGAATGTTTGAGCTTGATTTTATTTATTGGTCTATTTAAATTGGGCTGCACGGTGACGCAGTTGGTAGCAGTGTTGCCTCGCAGCAAGAAGGTCCTCGGTTCAATTCCCAGCCGGGGGTCTTTCTGCATGGAGTTTGCATGTTCTCCCCGTGCATGTGTGGGTTCTCACCGGGTACTCTGGCTTCCTCCCACAGTCCAAAGACATGCCTATTAGGTTAATTGGTCTCTCTAAATTGCCCTTAGGTGTATGAATGAGTGTGTGCATGGTTGTTTGTGTGTTGCCCTGTGATGGACTGGCGACCTGTCCAGGGTGTACCCTGCCTCTCGCCCATAGACTGCTGGAGATAGGCACCAGTTTCCCCGTGACCCACTATGGAATAAGCGGTAGAAAATGACTGACTGAATGAGTCTATTTAAATTGAACTTATATTACTATAGTAAAGATTGTAAACATGTACAAGTATTGATTATATTTATATGATGGTTTTGACAAATGATAAAACCCAGAATCATTTATTGGGTCTTTCTCTCACAGGCCAGGTTCCTTATTCCAGGTCTGTTGTTAATGAGACCAGACTGGATGGCGATCTACCCAAGGTTTTGAACCAAGAAAACAGTTTATATCCCCACAACTCCTCCGGTGTGGTAGGAGGCGCTTTGGCCTGTGGTTTCTTTCTCATACACACTCTGGACTGTAAAAACTGATCCTCCTACAAATCTCTTACCACTGTAGAGTTTAATTGTTGAACTTTTTCCATGGCTATAAAGCATTTGCTGGGGATTACACAAAGAAACTGAAGCTTCAAATGTCTTGTTGTATATAACTGTAAATATTATTAAATGCAGATTACTTTTTTCATGTACTATATCGTTGGCAGTGTGTGTGTTTTAACAAAGGACCATCTCCCTCCAGAAGTCGAACACTGATCTTCTGATACAAGCTTTAATTATTAATCATTCCATACTGGAGCTTGACTCAAGGGCATAATGGTCAGAGAATGTGTTTTAGGTGATAATGTAGTGGAATCAAATGGAGAGGCCAGTTGGCAACTCTCAGCTCGAAAATGTATTCCTGGCTAAAGTAAAGCCAAGTCAGTCTGTGGATGCTGGCCAGGGGTCTAACTGTCTGGCTCACACACCGTATAATAACATTTTACTACATCCTAGTGTAAAATGCAGTCAATGTTTTCAGTGAAGGAAATTTTTCTAGGTAAAGCTGGCCAGTAGACTGTGCAGGGTTTGGATTTATTGGTTATACTTTAATTTGTATGTTTCAGAGATTAAAAAAGAACTTTAAAGTAAGTAGAATTAAAAGGCTTATGCAACAACTATGCCTAGGATTGCGAATAGATGAACTTAGGCATCTACAACAAAAACACCACAGTGAGAGAAAACTAGGATGGATGGAAAACAATTAGAGGAAGGCATAATCCTATTGAGAAACAAATGCACTGAGTCTCGTCTAATGGCTTAGAGGTATGATCATTAGTGATTCTGACTGGTTCACACACCCAGACAGACCTCTGTATAAAAATCAGACAAAGCAGCAAGGCAGTGGTTGTTTATCCCTGCAGAAGATTCATTGATTTATGCAGTCTGTGCTGTCTGTGGCTGGTTCCTTCCTCTGTAACCCATCTGTGCAGTCATGGGTGCCATTCAGCACCACCAGCCAATAAAGAAGTTGGGTAAACTTCATGCTGTATTTGTGTGGAGAAACAGTCAAACATAAAAGGAGGGAGAATATGACTGATTAAATAACTTACCTTCTGAATAATAATGCATTTTAGCCTTTTGTCATGGTGAGAAGGTACAACTAGATTCATTTTCTTAGGATGATACAACAATGAAAACATTTCACTGCATTGCTCAGCTGTCAGTGCAAACGTGTTTCACTATTGAACATATAGTAAACAATATAAAATCACCACAATGTGTAAACATACCGTAAATAACAGTGCCATGTACTTGCTTTCAACACCTTGTGCCCACTGAAGCACACTCAGACTAACAACCTGGGATCATGCTGGAAATCAGTGTGCCTCAGTCAGCTCTTGACATCTCATGTAAATTTGCAATCCTCTCGAGCTGTCCTGAGCTCTCGGTATGCAGCAGCGAGAAAATTATTATACAGGTTTCAATTCTGCCTCCACCCTGCTCCCACTAGTCCTTCAATTTAGTTTTACCAGTGGTGAAAATAAAACAGCAAAAACAAAACAAAGTTTCTATTCAAAGGGCTCTGTGTTTGATGCTAAAAACCTGAACAGCTTGCATTCATGTTTGTGTTATTCCATGTTTTCTCTTGTATTTTGACTGATGGCCAAATATTGTGCATATTTTGAACAAATAAATGGAAATATAATCTGCATCTATGTTACAGAAATTACAAATAAGGAAAACAAATATTTAACAACATTTACATCAAGGTTAAATGGAAGTGTGGATGCAGAGCAAACTTGTTCAGTAGGATGTTGTTTCTTTAAATACTGTTGGGTTATTTCTTAAACCCCAAGGTTGGGTTTCTAGTACTGGAATAGAAGTTGGGTAGTTTCAACCAAGCTTTGGGTCAAAAATTGTGACCCAGTTTGTTGGGTCACCACCAAATTCTATAGAAACTGATTAACCGAGAGCTGAGCTGGCACCCAAAGAGATAAACAATCAAGGGGAAAAGGTAAACAGAGATAAAACAGAAGTAATACTAAATGTACAGAGAACAGAACACAAGAATTAAACTAATAAAGAAGGAATGAACTGATAAGGCAACATCTAACAAATAATAAAGAACACTGAAAATGGCAAAAACTAATGAACATAACAAACAGCAAGGAAATTATAAGGTACACAACAGAACATCAAAACCAAAACACCTTAGGATCGTGACACTATCTTACTGAGCTTCTTCCAAAGGGTAAAATAAGAAATATGGAGGTGATAAAATGATACAGTTTAACAGTATTAATATGAGTGGGTTGTGTTTGTTCACATAAGATAAAGTTAGCCTTTTATTTGCGAGCTAGTGCTAGCTATGTTCATTCTTCACATTTTGGGCTAAGAACTGGCTGCAGTCAGTATAATAAGCTAAAATTTAATATAGTTACATATTGAGCATGAATTTGGTTTTCTAAAATCTGTTTGTTTTCAGGTTTTAAATCAGTTAGTCCTACAGCATAATGCTGCCACTGTATGTTTCATGATGCAGACATAAAATCCTAATCCTGTCCCACCTGAGTTTTAGATCTTTGCATCTCCTCCAAAGTAACCATGAGCCTCTGCTGCTTCTCTGAATAATGCTCTCCTTGGTCTATTGCATAAAATTCCATACATTTTATGGTCCTAATGTGACAAAATGGGTAAAAAAGCGATATAAGCACTTTTGCATGACAAGAAGCTTAAAGTTTGGTTGAAAAAAGATAATTTTGATATGTTTGCTCAGATGCACGTAATTGCCAATTTTTAAGATGAGAGCCATATGTTCTTTTTCACGAAGTGCTTATAATTGATGCCAAATTTCTTATTAAGCAATTAAATGAGCAAAGAAAGGATGCATTTTACTGATAATCCGTTGAATGAATCAGTCGCTATTACTTTATCTTCAGCAGCTAAAACACTTAAAATTCAGTATGGTTAATTGTCATTCATTTTAAAAAGAAGAAACAAGCAGCTGGCACAATTATAACATCACAGTCATTATTTGTCAGGCTACAAGCTTCAGAAAGCTTTTGTGATAGTAAAAGTAAAGCAGCAGATACAAAGCAAGAGTAGGAGGTCTGTTGCTTTTTAGATTATCCACAAGAAATTAAGTTAATCGTAGTTAGTTGGCTACAATTAGCTTTAATGGAGTACAAGTATCTTTAGAAATTTAAGTTAAATGAGAAGGAACATGTTTCATTATAGCTCCATTGTGCAACCATCAAATTTTCCATTTTACAGCTAGCTTGCCTATAGTAAAACTATTTTTTGTAATTATTCGTTATATGTCCTATAGTGTTTTGTAGTGACATGTGTCAGACTGCAAACATTATCATTAACCTTATCAGTGCCAGGGCACACATGAAAATATTATAGCAAATATTTCCAGAACTTTCTATAAGTATTCTTGAATGGATAAGACCCCCGTTATCCTTGACAGCGAGCCAATAAAAGCTGATGAATCTATTCACCAGCCTCATATCCCTCCATCTGGTTCACCCTTCCTCAACCTCATCTGTATCACTCATCGTACCCTAAACCCTCAGGGGTCCTTCAGCGGACAAGAGGAAGTCATTCAGTTTTACAAGTTGGGATTTCTCTTTCAGCCTTAAGAGGAGAAGAAGGATGCCTGGGAGTGTTTCCTTAAATGATGTTAATGGTTGATTTGAGGAAGAAGAAGGAGAGAAGAGATGGTCACAGACACAAGGAGGAAGGAGAGAGAGGGAGAAGTAATATGAGGCTGGATGTTAAATTAAACGATAAGGGTCTAATGGTGGAGAACCAGCAGGAAGTGTAGGGGGAGAAAAAAACCTGCTGCTTCAGCTCAACACTTGCTGATTAGCTGCTTTCACATGCGACCACCAGGACATACTGCTGCAGTTTTTAGACTTCCCATCCTGGGATTTATGTTCTTACATTTTGCATCGACTGTAGAATTTTGCCAAAGTTTGGTTTAAAGTAACTTTTAGAACAGCTTTATAATGATTACAGGCCAGCAGGTGAGACAGCAGGAGTAGGTCGGAAGAACAGAGATTCATTCATTATGTGTAAATCCTACTGTAATGTTAATGTCAGTATCCTAATTAAAAAACACATTGTTTTGGGTTATTTTACTCAGTGGAAAGCAATATGATGCAACTGTTTTTGCCTCATAGTTCAGAGCTCCCCTCCTTGAACCGCCACCTTAACGTGGTGGAGGGGTTTGAGTGTTCAAATGATCCTAGAGGCTATGTTGTCTGGGGCTTAAATGCCCCTGGTAGGGTCTCCCATGGCAAACAGGCTCTAGGTGATGGGTCAGACAAAGAGCAGTTCAAGAATCCTTCATGAGGACCAATAAATCGAGGCACGTGATGTCGCCCGGTACGACGGAGCCGTGGTCCCACTCTAGAGCCAGGCCTGGGGTCGGGACTCGCCGGAGAGCGCCATGTGGCCGGGTTGCTCCTCCTCAGTGGGCCCACCACCAACAGGGGGAACCGTGAGGGACCGGTGCAAAGAGGATTGGGTGGCGGACGAAGGTGGAGAACTCAGCGGCCCGATCCCCGGATGCTTAGGCTGGCTCTAGGGACGTGGAATGTTACCTCGCTGGGGGGAGGAGCCTGAGCTTGTGCAGGAGGTCGAGAGATATCGACTAGAAATAGTCGGGCTCGCCTCCACGCACAGCGTGGGCTCTGGAACCCATCTCCTTGAGAGGGGCTGGACTCTCTTCTCCTCTGGAGTGGCCCACGGGGAGAGGCGGCAGGCAGGGGTGGGTTTGCTTGTTGCCCCCCAGCTCAGCCGTCTCATGTTGGGGTTTACCCCGGTAGATGAGAGGGTCGCATCCCTGCGCCTTCGTGTCGGGGATAGGTCTCTGACTGTCGTTTCGGCCTACGGGCCGAGCGGTAGAGCGGAGTACCCGGCCTTCTTGGTGTTCCTGTCAGGGGTGCTGGATAGTGCCCCTCCCGGGAACTCCATTATTCTGCTGGGGGACTTCAAGGCCCACGTGAGAAATGACAGTGACACCTGGAGAGGCGTGATCGGGAGGAATGGCCTCCCCGATCTGAATCCGAGTGGTGTTTTGTTATTGGACTTCTGTGCTAGTCACGGATTGTCCATAATGAACACCATGTTCAAGCATAAGGGTGTCCATCAGTGCACTTGGCACCAGGACACCCTAGGCAGGAGGTCAATGATCGACTTTGTTGTCGTATCATCAGACCATGTTTTGGACACTCGAGTGAAGAGAGGGGCTGAGTTGTCCACTGATCACCACCTGGTGGTGAGTTGGAACCGCTGGAGAAGGAGAAAGCCGGACAGACTTGGCAGGCCCAAGCGCATAGTGAGGGTCGGCTGGGAACGCCTGGAGAAAGCATTCGACTGTATCCTTCGTGGTGCCCTGTGGGGAGTGCTCCAGGAGTATGGAATCGGGGCCCCTTTATTAGGGGCCATCCCGTCCCTGTACGATTGGAGCAGGAGTTTGGTCCGCATTGCCGGCACTAAGTCGGACCTGTTCCCGGTGCATGTTGGACTCCGGCAGGGCTGCCCTTTGTCACCGGTCCTTTTCATAACTTTTATGGACTGGATTTCTGGATGCAGCCAAGGGCTGTAGGGGGTCTGGTTTGGGGACCAGTGGATTTCGTCTCTTCTTTTTGCAGATGACGTGGTCTTGCTGGCCCCCTCTAGCCAAGACCTACAGCATGCACTGGGGCGGTTCGCAGCCGAGTGTGAAGCGGCTGGGATGAACATCAGCTCCTCCAAGTCAGAGGCCGTGGTACTCGACCGGAAAAGGGTGGCTTTTCCTCTTCAGGTTGGAGGGAAGTTCCTGCCTCAAGTGGAGGAGTTCAAGTATCTCGGGGTCTTGTTCACGAGTGAGGGAAGAATGGAGCGGGAGATCGACAGATGGATCGGTGCGGCTGCCGCAGTAATGGGGGCGCTGTGCCGGTCGGTTGTGGTGAAGAGAGAGCTGAGCCGAAAAGCGAAGCTCTCGATTTACCGGTCGGTCTACGTTCCTACCCTCACCTATGGCCATGAACTTTGGGTCATGACCGAAAGAACGAGATCCCGGATACAAGCGGCTGAAATGAGCTTCCTCCGTAGGGTGGCCGGGCACTCCCTTAGAGATAGGGTGAGGAGCTCGGCCATTCCGGAGGGGCTCGGAGTAGAGCCGCTGCTCCTCCATGTCGAGAGGAGCCAGTTGAGGTGGCTCGGGCATCTATACCGGATGCCTCCTGGACGCCTTCCTCGGGAGGTGTTCCAGGCACGTCCCACCGGGAGGAGGCCCAGGGGACGGCCCAGGACAAGCTGGAGGGACTATGTCTCTCGGCTGGCCTGGGAACGCCTTGGGCTCCCCCCGAAGGAGCTGGAGGAGGTGTCTGGGGAGAGGGACGTCTGGGTGTCTCTGCTGAGTCTGGTGCCTCCGCGACCCGGTTCCAGATAAGCGGAAGACATCGAATACGAGTACGCGTACGAGTACGAGGGTTCAGAGCTTAGATGACAATCGTGTGATTATTACAATGGTCGTACCTGTAAACAAAACATGGTTCTAAATAAAATAGGGTCCTGGGGTGCCAACGGTGGTGTGAAAAAGAACTCCCCCCCAACACATTTCTTTTGTTTTACCTTTCATATCACTCTTAAATAAATCTGTGGTGTCCAAACATTTTGCCACATTGGCCAAACTCATTACTGTAGATCCAAATGATGCAAAGGTTTTGTAGGTTTGTCGTATTAGAAGAAAATTACACAGTTTCCTTTTTCTTTTCAACTGAATTTTGTTTTCTTGTTGATTCTCAACAAGAACAGAATTTGGGTCACTCTTTTCTTGTTTTTGCTATATTGAGCCAAGTTTAATAACTAAATAAATGCAGATTTAGGTGCACCCAAGTATGCTTTGAATAAAAGTTGTCGGATGTTTGTGGCCCTATGTACTTTGAAAATAAAAAGAAATAAAATGCATGATTTTTAAAAGATGAATACTTTGTGTTGTACCACACAATTTATAGTTTAGAAGATTTCAATTTGTAAGTAAAAGTTTTGCTCTAGTTTAAAAAAAAAGTCTATCTGCATCAACCGCCTGTGCTGGTAAGCCAAATACTGTAAATAGCATTCTTGAATTAATAATAATAATAATAACCTTTTTAGTTATTCAGACAAAACCTCTTTTAAAATCTCAGTTCCAATAGTGACCTGGCAAGACAGGTCTGTGTCAAAAATGGCCCCCTTAGCCACACTTTGGAGAACACTGGTTTAGATCGTCAAGCACATTTTAAAATGAATCAAAGATCACTTGAATAAATACAAAAAGCTCCAGTACACTTTGCTCTCAATAATAAAGAATATCTCTTTAAATGTACATACATACACAACTGATGCATGATGTTGTTCTGGAACTCTGACTGTTAGTGTTCATCAGAGAAACAGCCTGGGGGAAGAAACTGTCTCTGTGGCGGCTGGTTTTAGCAGACAGCGCTCTGTAGCGCCACCTGAAGGTAAAAACCTAAACAGATTGTGTGCAGGGTGTGTGGGGTCTGCAGAGATTTTAGCTGCTCTTTTCCTGACCCTAGACCTGTATAAGTCCTGGATAGAGGGAAGTTCAGCCCTGATTAATCTCTCTGCAGATCTGATTATTAGTTGTAGTTTGGACCTGTCCTGTTTTGCGGATGAGCTAAACCACACTGAGATGGACGAGGACAGGACAGACTGAATTATGGGAGTGTAGAACATGACCAGCAGCTCCTGTAGAAGGTTGTACTTCTTGAGTTGCCTCAGGAAGTACAGTCTCTGTTGGGCCTTCTTCCAAACATTGTTTATGTGTGAGGACCATCTCAGATTTTGAGAAATGGTGGTTCCACAATGGTGACACATAGTCTACTGATAGTCACTGAGGGAGGGCACATCCATTGCATTCGAGTGCCAGATATAAAACTACATGTGACCTTCTATCGGGGCTCTTCGTCATCCGTTTACAGACTGCGACGGTCCAAGACGGGAGCCTCAGTGGTGATCTCTGTAATCATTCCTCTGCATAGTATAGATTAAAGGAGCTAAAAGTTAGAAACTGTTTGAGAGTCGTTCCTTTAAGAGTCAGAGTTAGATAAGGTTTGTGATCGCTTCTGGGGACCAAGGACCGGAGGAACACCGAGACGTCTGACTGCCAACAGGGTGCGGTAGCTCTGACATCAGCCAGTTGTTTTTCAGCATCTGAAGTGGAGCCTTGAGGTGGTATGTAAGCGCCAACCAGTTACAAACTCCCTTGGTGGAGAACTCCCTTGGTGAATAAAATGGTTTACAGTTTATGAGAAATGACTCCAGGTCACGACTACATGTCTTCTTCAACACTTTTTCTCTGCATCAACTTTCGTTCCTGGCTTTTTTCCTGATAAGTCAAGTCTGCTCTGAACAGCTAAAAGCCAGGTATCAGAAGCGTGCTCTGTCAATTCCTAGTAAAATTGTACAATGTGAACGTAAGACAACTGGTGATGGTCTCTCAACCTTCTGACAGACTGTCGGACCTGCTAATTTGACATAACGTTTTTAAAGAACCAAACTATCAGTCAAACAATCAATGAAAAGCCAGTTACAGATTGTAATGGTATTACTTTTCAAATCATTCTCTAAAACAAGGGAATGGCGGGAAAAGGACAGGAAAGAGCAGTGGAAGGGCTTATGACTTGGAAAAAGAGAATGATAGTAAGACATGGTTCGCAGTCGTAGCCACACTACATTATTTTCCCAGAAAATTTCTGACACTGCTTTATATTTGTTGTAAGTCATTTTTGGTGTTAACAAAAGCTGACTCTGCAGTCATGAGGCGTGCCACACCCCAGACTCAAGCTCACCACCAGAGGCTTTCCTTGGATTCTTTCATGGCAAAGACTTTGTCAGCAATGACCAATAATGGCACAGTTTGGAGATTTAACTCTTTATTTAGGTGTAGATTTAAGTCTAAGGCATTGTCCACATGTAGGCGGAGATCTGAGAAAACGAATAACTTTTTATGCAGTTTGGCCTTTAATCCACACATAAACTCCATTTTACATCACAAAAAACAAATAATTAGGACAACTCCGGCCAAAGAGGAGATTTAAAAAAAGCCAGTTTTTGAGCCTGCGTGTGTCCATGATCAAACGGACTTTTATGGTTTGGCGCATCACTGTCTGCGACAAATTTGACGTCAAATATGCGACTGTTGTTTATAGACTCGGACATACAGTGGAGTAAAAATTAATGACACAATTCCCATTCGACACTCTGTTGTGTTTTATCAGCTTTATATTCTAAAACCGTGTTTAAAAGAAGTTCAACTTCTTTTTCTGTCCCCACAAACGAACCTCCTGGCGCCATGTTTTATACCTAACAGGAAGTGGTGATTGTTTTGAAGGATTCTGATTGGCTTACATAGGTTTCCTTTTTGCAGTACACTGCCCCCTATGTGTCTGGAGTGCTTAACACAACGCTCAGTGGCGTATTTCTACGGATTGGTGTGGATAAAAACTTTTCTGAAAAACCTCACGTTCGTACAATATCACTTTTTAAAATAATATAGGGTATATATATATATATTATTATTTTATATATAAATATATTATATATATATATGTATAAATATATATATATATAATATATTATATTAATATTATTTTTAAACCCTGCTACATGTGGACAGGGCCTAAGTACGATGATGGAGTTTGAAGAAATTTTTTACAGATGGGGTTGTAACAAGAATTGGTTTATCCATCTTCCAAAGCCCCAGCATTATGTCAGTCATTATTCATTGCTTTTAATTTGATGTTCCTTAATGGTTCTTTCATGGCAGTGAGAGAGAGACAGAGAGAGATAGAGAGTTATAGCAGGTGAGTGACATTTATTTATTGTTCGTACAACACGAAATATAACATTTCATTGTGAATGTTTTTACATAATTATAAAATGATTATTCCTAAGTTAGTTCTTGTCATACTATTTTGATGTGCTCTGTGGGATCAGGGATGGGGAATTCACAGTGCTCAACTATGTCAGGAATAGGATCCCGCTTGGGATGTGAAGTTACCTCCTTTTTTTTATTTCTTGTTTTTTCATTTAAGGATCATCTGACCATCTGTGAATCAGCTAATTGATTAGCATAGACAGAGTATCTGCATAGAGTAGTGTGGGATTAAGTAGCATTATTATTGGGTCATTGCAGGGATGTTTGACTGGTAGTTGAGTTGATTGTGTAGTGGTAAAAATGGCATTTGAGAGCTGCAGCCCTTGTACATCAACTTTAGGCCACTCTACCCACTATCCACTGGCTTTAGGCATCAGACCACAGGCATCACAAGAATCCTCTGCGTCAGCAGAACTCACCTGCAGTTACTGGAACACTCTTCCTCTGTTTCTTCATCTTCTCCCCAAACATCCACTGCCGAGAAAATCAACGCCAAAAGCACAGCGAAGCAGCACACTAAGGCAAAGATGACAATGCACTTCTGCTGAGACTGCAAGAAAAAAATAACACATTGATTACTGAGGTGTATTTTCTGTTTCTGAACACTACTGTAAAAAACAAGACCAAAGTTTTCCAACCTTGGCTTCTATTAGCTGACTAGATGACAGAACTGATTTACTGCTCAGCTCAGCAGGTCATTTCATGATGGAGGAGAATTCAACACAATTATGTTGTCTCATATATGACCTCACAACATCAGACCTAAATTTAAACATGATGCATGAATGAAGATGGATGAGGGTCTAAAAAAAAGTAGTCAGCAAATAACTTTTTTTAACAGCAGAAATGTGATAAAAAAATGAGATAAATCACTTGCAGCTTTTAAGTTGTTTTAGTCTCATTCCAATATGGCTTAGAAGAAAGTGGGGTTCATTATGTTTGTAACAAAGGGGAAGACATGAAGGTCACTGAGTCCCAGGTGTTCTCACCAGCTGTGACCTAAACATGTGGCTGTTAACAAAATATTATCCCTTTTTCATGTGTCACTGTTTTCTAATCTTTAAAAGTAACCTATACACAGTACTATATAATATACAGTCATATTCAATAAATTAGAATATGTGTTCCAATGAGGATTGTTTGTCAGATTAAGAGTATTTTGTTAAATAATATTTAAGCTGATAAAACATACCTTTCAAAGCCCACATTTCTGTATTAAAGTTTTTTTTATTGGTCAGATGTAATATTCTAATCTTAAATGTGTTTCCATTAACTGTAAGCAGAAAATCCTCATAATTAACTGAAATATAGGCTTGAAAACATCAGTTTGTGTAGTTAATCTATATAATGTGTTTCATTTAATGAGCTAAGTTACTGAAATAAATAAACTTTTCAACAGTATTCAAATTTATTGAATGGGTCTGTAGTTCTGTGGCCACTGACCACCGTCAAAGTGGATCTGCTGGTCCCTGCAAGGATAGGCCTGGTTAATACTTAATCGGTGGCGAATAAACCTTTTGTTCTTAAGGATTTCTTCAAATCCTGCAGATTGGACTTTCTGTTTATGACTGAGATTTGATCAAATGTGATTGTGCTCTCATTTGCGGGATTTTAATATTCACGTGTGTTTCCCTTATAAGCCAATGGTTAACGTCTTTTTAAACCTTATTGACTCTTATAATCATGTTCAGTCTGTGTCTGGTCCTGCACAAGCAAATGGACACACTCCCAATCTAGCTTTAACCAATGGTTTACCTGTTCATAGCTTAGAGCTTTGTGATGATGACTGACTGGTAATTGTGTTGTTCTTGTGCTTTTAGATTTAACAGCTGCATTTGATACAGTGGACACAAAATTTGTATTTCTCGTTTGGAGCAGTGGGTGGGGATTATTGACACACTTCTGAACTAGTTCAGATTTTCTTGGCATATAAAACCTTCTGATACAGTGTCTTGATGATATAA
>JAHHUM010002600.1:387356-637268 GCA_036173005.1 Crenichthys baileyi
CCAATCAAAAGTTCAAAGGTAATATGTACCCTTTACTATCATAATTCTTATGCTGATTATAAATGCTTACTGTCATATTTTTGACTCAACATCAAAAACTTAAAAGCAGGTTACATAGATAGCTTGGTACAGTTTGGAACAACTAGGCTTTTTTTGATTTCCTTTTCAGTTAAAACCATGCAACTTGCACCTGGATCGTATTTCTTCCAGTATTACAAATGTATTATTTAAGGCTCCAATGAGCCACTCTGTTGCCAAGTGATTTTGTGGAAATGGTAGAGGCAGCTGATTGGTGAAAGTAAACACATCTGTGGACATGAACAGAAGCATCTTTGTGGTTTATCTTAAAGATGGGCACACGGTTCACCACATAAATCACAGATAACTTACTTGTGCAAACACAATGTAAGGATCAGTGCCAGGAGTCCTACACATACACTGGTGTGGTTACTCAGTATTACTTCTTCAGCAATAATTGTTATGATCTTAATTCAATTAAAAGGGGATTTGTTTTTATTGATCTAATGAGGATTTGTTCGTCTCATTTATGTGGCCTGCTTCAAAAAATACATTCAGCACAGAAAACATTGAGTGACTTGCAAAGAAGTGGTCTTGAATAAAATGATTTAGTCAAATTGGTTTGGACTTTTTTTTAAAGAATCTCCCTATGGTCCATTAAAAAAGGGCTCTGCAAGGTGAAATTCACTATGCCACTTTTCCTCTCACCCACTCACACGAAAACAAACACACACTAAAATTGTTTATATCTCCCTGCCTGTCATCCTCTGTGCACACAGACAGGGGTGAAGGCCAGAGGAGAGAAGGTGGATGTTTACACACACATCATTGGCAGCAGTATTGAACAGAGTGTGTCCTGTTCTCCCTCCAACTCTTGGCCAAGCGTCTATTTATCTTCTCTGTGCTCTCTGTCATAGAACAGGATAATTCCACCCACCAAAGAGTAAGTGGAAAACTCAGTGTTACTGAGCTTCTGAAACAAAACTCTTTATGTCTTTTTGTTCTGAGCTATGTCAGCAGATAAAAGTTGAAATTGTGCTGAGAGAGATAATTTGTGACAGCAATGGAAGCTGTGGCTTTTGAGGCTCATTTAAAATATTCCTAAAGACAGCCAATAGAGACGCAGAATAAGTTTCTCCACAGGATAGAATGAGAAATGCATTGCTGTCCCAATTGTCTGCTTGTGGGTTGTTCCTGAGTTATGAGGTGACAGAGCAAATTCAATAAAAACAAACAACAGTATAATGGCCCAACTACAAAGAAAATATTCTGGTCTAATTTATTAAAAAGCATTTAGACCTGCAGTTGTTGCATTGATCTTTGAAGGTTTGTACAAAGCCTGGGGAAAGTGAAGAAAGTGCCTTTTTCTGTTTCATAGACTGTGCTGAGTGATGTTAAAGCACAGGAGCTGGAAAAACCATACACCTTCAAACACAAAGTCAAGTATTTTAAACATCACTGATAAAATGATCATATAATTCTGTTAAATAAAGTATACTCAACTACTGAAATCTCCTTTATTAAGTAATTTAGTTAGTACTCAAACATGTTCCTGAAACTATACTCTAAACATGTTGGCCGGGTGTAAAAGAAAGCCTGTTTCTTAGTAATTTATTGCATAGTTTAAAAAGGTCAATTTTGCAAAAATGTTACTATTTACACTGTTAATTACGTGTCAAAGATGTTGTATTTGCCGTTCTAACCCTCAATGTGACACACTTGAGAAATAGTAACTCCCTTTCTGATCATACTTTCATTCTGTGTTCCTCACACCTTGTGAACTGAAAGGTCCTGAATTAGGGGTGTTAAAGCTGACCCTCCAATATTATGCCCCTGATCCACCTCGGGAAAGAGTTGCACAGTAAAAAGCAAAGACCAGCAGCAAGAGTCTGCTGTACGGACTGAGCAGAGGCACTGCGTGATCTTCCAGTGTCCGTCTGATCTGAGAAATATATAGATATTTGACTAATCTGATGCACATAACATTTTAGTGATGGTGAAGAGCAAGATTTGTTGTATTTAAAGCACTGAATAGATAGGAACAGCCTACGTGAGGATTGTTACACAGAGCTCACCCCTGTGGGGGATTTCCCTCAGTGTTTCATTTTACACTGGTCAACTGGCAAAAACTAGTAACAAAATCAGAAGCAATTGAAATTGGCTAAAATATATAAAATCATCAGCAAATTATATTTAATTAGAATAAATTAAACATCGGATTTGAGCATTTTTATGATTACTTATATTCATCATCCAGCAAAATACTTAACCAGTAAGAGAGGTGAATCGATGCGTAATAGGTACATGGGAAGAACATCATTTGTGATTGGGTACAAAATAGAAGTGGGGATGAAATGGCAATACAGTGGTACAAAATGGGTGTACAAACTGATGAAGGGGCAAACTGAACCAGAACTAAAAGTAAATCTTTACAAACATGGAGATGTTCAAAAAGGCAATACACTGTCTGGCTTGGATAAAACAGATCCATATTAAAGAGGATTCCTTTTCCACGTGGAAAAGCAGATTTTAAAACAAGTGGTTTATTCACAAAGAAATGTCATAAGTTTGCTTACCCAGACAAGTCATGTTGGTGTTTGGGCAGACAAAACAGTAGATTGACTACTATTGTGGCTGTTTGAATACCTAAAGATGGACTATCATAATGACCTAGAATTATAGTTTGCTGACTCTTGATATTAGTATTTTCATTCTGTTGTTTTGCTGAACTAATCTCATGGACATCATCATTTATCTGCAGATCTGTTTCAGCTGTCTTTAGTGATAAGAAAAGTAGCAAAAAAAATAAAAATACAATCTGTTCTGCTGTCAGCTCACCCTGCAAACAAAAGCAGATGGTTCTGATGGTTCTTTCATCTGTTGGAAACTTGATACAGCTTGTTATGTGGATAGCAACAACATGGACATTTGTATGTACAGGGGTTGGACAATGAAACTGAAACACCTGGTTTTAGACCACAATAATTTATTAGTATGGTGTAGGGCCTCCTTTTGCGGCCAATACAGCGTCAATTCGTCTTGGGAATGACATATACAAGTCCTGCACAGTGGTCAGAGGGATTTTAAGCCATTCTTCTTGCAGGATAGTGGCCAGGTCACTACGTGATCCTGGTGGAGGAAAACGTTTCCTGACTCGCTCCTCCAAAACACCCCAAAGTGGCTCAATAATATTTAGATCTGGTGACTGTGCAGGCCATGGGAGATGTTCAACTTCACTTTCATGTTCATCAAACCAATCTTTCACCAGTCTTGCTGTGTGTATTGGTGCATTGTCATCCTGATACACGGCACCGCCTTCAGGATACAATGTTTGAACCATTGGATGCACATGGTCCTCAAGAATGGTTCGGTAGTCCTTGGTAGTCCTTGGCAGCGCCCATCTAGCACAAGTATTGGGCCAAGGGATTGCTATGATATGGCAGCCCAAACCATCACTGATCCACCCCCATGCTTCACTCTGGGCATGCAACAGTCTGGGTGCTACGCTTCTTTGGGGCTTCTCCACACCGTAACTCTCCCGGATGTGGGGAAAACAGTAAAGGTGGACTCATCAGAGAACAATACATGTTTCACATTGTCCACAGCCCAAGATTTGTGCTCCTTGCACCATTGAAACCGACGTTAGGCATTGGCATAAGTGACCGAAGGTTTGGCTATAGCAGCCCGGCCATGTATATTGACCCTGTGGAGCTCCCGACGGACAGTTCTGTTGGAAACAGGAGAGTTGAGGTGCACATTTAATTCTGCCGTGATTTGGGCAGCTGTGGTTTTATGTTTTTTGGATACAATCCGGGTTAGCAGCCGAACATCCCTTTCAGACAGCTTCCTCTTGCGTCCACAGTTAATCCTGTTGGATGTGGTTCGTCCTTCTTGGTGGTATGCTGACATTACCCTGGATACCGTGGCTCTTGATACATCACAAAGACTTGCTGTCTTGGTCACAGATGTGCCAGGAAGACGTGCACCAACAATTTGTCCTCTTTTTAACTCTGGTATGTCACCCATAATGTTGTGTGCATTTCAATATTTTGAGCAAAACTGTGCTCTTACCCTGCTAATTGAACCTTCACACTCTGCTCTTACTGGTGCAATGTGCAATCAATGAAGACTGGCTACCAGGCTGGTCCAGTTTAGCCATGTAACCTCCCACACTGAAATGACAGGTGTTTCAGTTTCATTGTCCAACCCCTGTATATCAGCTACTCTCACACATATATATGTTGTCAGGAAATGGGGTTATTGGCTTTGTGCTCTATGTTCTGTTTGGTTCCAGTTCTGCAGATTCTCCACCAGAGGGCTTCCTGTAGTCAGCTGCTGGGCTGGACGTGTCACCTCCTGCTGCACCTCCTTGCAGGTCCAGCTCATCAAGTGTAATCAGCCTCATTCCACTGGCAGCATAAAGGAGCAGGAAGGCAGTCACTCTTCGCCTGAGTGTTAACCATCACTAGTAACGTCAAGCCTTCTGAGCATTTCCCTGAGCATTATTCTGAGCTTTTTGTGAACCAACCTGAGGATTTCCCTGAGCATTATTCTGAGCTTTTTGTGAAGCAACTTGAGCATCCTACCAGAACCATCTGATCTCTCACATGAGGAACCAACAGTAATCCTTGTGTCTCTCCTCTCCTGAAGGTATTACCCAGTTCCAGTTCCTATGTGCAGTTTCTCCTGTGAACTTACCTCTGCCATTACAAGGATCTTCATTGTTACCTGGTAACAATGAACCAGTACCCACTGGATTTCATCAATGCTGTGGAACAAACATCCATTCACCGGATTCCCCGCTTTTAACAACCCAATCGACCACTCACCTTCCCCTTGGCGAGACCATCACACATCATCTAGAAAGCTCCTTTCTTCTTACCTTCTCCGTTCTCTGGATTCCCCTTCTCACCAGTGTCTCTCTTTCAGAGCTTCCAGTTCTCCACATCGCTGTTTCCCCCTCGACCAGACTCTCTGCTGCACATTACCCATTGTATTCATTAAATATCATTTAACTGATTCCGATTCTCCTGAAAGTTTTTTCTGCATGTGGGTAGAAGCCTTAAGAAAACGATGACAGAACACTCAGGCCAAGCTGACCCAGCAGAAGCTCTCAGGAGAACCATCTCTGATCAGGCCGCCTTCATCCAATCCCATGAATCCGTCCTCTGTTCCCTTTCTGAGCAGCAAACCACCACAAATCAGGTACTCCAGCATTTAACTTCTGTTTTATAGTCCCTTTCTCCATCTACCAGTCAGAACCCACAACGACTTCAAGAGGGAGCCTACGCCACGGTTACCAGCAACTACTCATCTTTCCCAAAAGCTTACCGTGGCGTGGCTCCGCCCACTCCGGAAAAATATTCAGGCGACGTAGGCCATTGCGGGGGTTTCCCTCTTCAGTGCACACAAATTTTTTGTTAATCTCCCCAGTCTTTTCCTTACGATGATGCTAAAATATCCTGCATGATTGGACTACTTTGTGGAAGAGCTGTAAAATGGGCTGAAGCAAGTTAACAGATATATCCAAGCTTTGGTGTTACTTTTCAAGAATTTATACAGGAATTCAAGTTGACTTTTGGGCAAGATACAGATCAGGTTACTCTATCCCGAGAGCTTTGAAAACTAAGACAGGGTCACAGGATGGTAGCTGATTTTGCCATTGAGTTCCGTACATACACTGCTGGCTTGACTTGGAACTCTAGTGCTCTTAAAAGTGCATTTTTGCATGCCCTCAGTGACTGTATTAAAGATCAACTGGCCATAGTGGATGAACCCTCAGACCTTGATGCTCTCATCGCCCTAGCTACTCGGATAGACAGAAGACTGAGGGAAAGGACTGGGGAGAGAAGTACCAGCAGACCTCTTTCCTCCCTCAGTACTTCAACTAATCAGTCATCATTGCCTTCCTCCGTAGTGCAGCCCCAAAGGACCTCATCCTCCCCAGAACCAGAACCTATGCAGGTCGGTCGGACCTGTCTGACACCCGAGAAGCAACAAAGGAGGATGCAGTCACACCAGTGCTTATACTGTGGAGGCTCGGATCACCTTGTCGACACCTGCCCTACTCACAACAAGAAACAACTCCCCGAGAAGGTCCACCTGTGAAGACGGGAACACAGGTGGACCAACCTCACAATGATAACCATTCCCGTTTACTCCTTCCCACTACTCTGAGCTTCAATAACGAATCCATTCAACTCAGTGCACTCGTTAACTCTCGATGTGATCAATCTTTAATAGCACAATCCATAGTCGAACAATGTAATATTAAAACTATTCCTCTCGAAACACCCCTCAGAACCACAGCCCTTGACGGAAGACTCCTACCACACATTAACCACCAGACCGAACCCCTCAATATAATCACCTCTGGAAATCAACATAAACTGAGATCCTGCTATGTGTTTTCATCCTCACAACCCACCATCATTCTAGGCATCGACTGGCTCCTCACCCAAAATCCACAAATAAATTGCAGAGAAGACCGTATTGAAGCCTGGTCTCCTGACTGCCTCGCCGCCTGCCTCCAAGATGCCGTTCCTCCGAGCTCACCTCCAAGGGATGCCTCCTCTGCAGAAGAACAAGACCTTAAAAATGTTCCCAGTGAGTACTCAGACTCGAAACAAGTTTTCAGCAAATCCAAAGCATGTTCGCTGCCCCCACACCGACCCTATGATTGTGCCATAAACCTCTTACCCGGAGCTCCACTACCCACCAGTCGCCTTTACAACATTTCCTGATGTGAGAGAGAGGCCATGGAGACCTACATTAACGAATCCCTCGTTACCGGAATCATCAGACCCTCATCATCTCTTCTGGGGACGGGCTTCTTCTTCGTCTCCAAGAAGGACGGTTCCCTCCGACCCTGCATAGATTACTGTGGATTAAACCAGATAACAGTCAAGAACAGGTACCCACTACCCTAAATCTCTGCAGCCTTTGAACCTCACCATAAAGCCCGTGTATTTTCTAAGCTGGACCTCCGCAACGCTTACCACCTTGTTTGCATCCGCCAGGGGGATGAATGGAAAACTGCCTTCAAAACTCCGATAGGAGACTTTGAATACCTAGTCATGTCATTTGGACTCTGTAATGCCCCATCAGTTTTTCAAGCACTCATAAATGATGTACTCCGTGATTTTCTGAATATCTTTGTTTTTGTTTATCTTGATGACATATTATTCTTCTCCAGGAACCTGTCCGAACACAAGCGCCATGTCCGTCTCGTTCTCCAACGCCTCCTCCAGAAACGATTATTTGTCAAAGCAGAAAAATGTGAGTTCCACCAGTCAGCAGTCACCTTCCTTGGCTACATTTTCGAGGACGGACAGGTATGTGCAGACCCCGTCAAAATCCAAGCAGTAACCAAATGGAGTTCCCCTGAAACAAGAAAACAGTTACGATTCCCGGGTTTTACCAATTTCTATAGAAGATTAATTCGCAACTACAGTGAAATTGCAGCACCTCTCACATCACTCACCTCAACTAAGATACCTTTTACTTGGACACCAGAAGCCGAACAAGCCTTTCAACAGTTTAAAAAATATGTTCTCTAAAGCACCCATCTTAGTACAACCCGTTCCCCAGAAGCTGTTCATTCTGGAGGTCGATGCTTTGGATACGGGGGTTGGTGTTGTACTTTCCGAGTTATCAGACTCTAATAAGCTTCAACTATGCACCTTATTCTCCCGTCGTCTCACCCCTCCAGAGCGGATCTGAGACGTGAGGGACCGGGAGCTCCTCGGCATCAAACTTGCACTAGAGGAGTGGCGGCATTGGTTGGAGGGTGCTAAACATCCCGTGCTGGTTTGGATTGATCACAAGAACCTTGCCTACTTGCAATCTGCCAAACGTTTGAATCCCAGACACTCACGATGGTCCCTTTTCTTCTCCTGGTTCAACCTGTCAATCTCCTACCGTCCCAGATCCAAGAATGTCAAACCTGATGCCTTTTCTCGACAGTTTTTCCCGGATGACGACACCGCTGAATCGTCAACCATTCTACCCCCCAGTTGTGTCATCAGCTCGGTAACCTTGGAGGACATTGTTACCCGTGCTCTTCAGAGAGAAGCTGACCCTAGACCTCCTCCACAAGCTACCCTCTATTTCCCATCTTCTGCGCATTCTCAAGTTATCCACTGGTTTCAAAACTCCTGTTTCCAGTCAGACCATCGCTCTCATCTCCCGTAAGTTCTGGTGGCCATCCGTTCACAGAGACGTCAGAGAATACATCCAAGCCTGTTCCGTCTGTGCTAGCAACAAGACTAATAATCAACCACAAGCCAGATTGCTTCAACCCCTTGCCATACCCAAACGCCCCTGGTCTCATATCGACCTCGACTTCATCACAGGATTGCCCACATCTCAAGGTATGACGACCATTCTTACTATTATTGACCATTTCTCCAAAGCCTACCATTTAATCTCTTTAAGAAAATCACCTTCAGCTCTCCAAACCGCAAAGCTCCTTGTGAAACATGTCTTCCGCCTCCATGGAATCCGTGTTGACGTTCTGTCTGACCGTGGTCCTCAGTTCTCATCTCAGGTTTGGAAACATTTTTGCTCAGCTCTTGGTTCAAAGTCAGTCTCACTTCTGGTTATCATCCCCAGTCAAAGGGTCAGAAAGAGCGTCTCAACCAAGAAATAGAAGCTACTCTCCGTTGCCTGACCTCATCCAACCTGTCTGAATGGAACCAGTATCTTCCACGGATTGAATCTGCCCACAATTCACAGGTATCTACTGCCACTGGTTACTCTCCTTTTTAAGTCTCCCTAGTTTACCAGCCTCCCCTCTTTCCATCCGATGAAAAGGAGATCTCAGTCACATCCGTCAATCATCACATCCGTCTCTGTCAAAACATCTGGACCAACACAATCGCAGCCCTCAACCGCACTGCTGCTCAGAATAAGAGAATTGCCAACCGCAAATACACACCAGCACCCGAATACTGACCAGGATAAGAAGTTTGGCTTTCTTCTCGAGACATACCACTAAAATCTATGTCAAAGAAACTTTCTCCCATTCATTAATTATGTATCCCTTGCTCATCAGTGACTTTGAGGCTTCTATGCCGTCTACTTCATCCGGCCCGCCAGGTGGGGGCCGTTTAGGGGAGGGTGATGTCAGGAAATGGGGTTGCTGGCTCTGTGCTCTGTGTTCTGTTTGGTTCCAGTTCTGCAGATTCTCCACCAGTGGGCTTTCTGTAGTCGGCTGCTGGGCTGGACGTGGCACCTCCTGCTGCACCTCCTTGCAGGTCCAGCTCATCAAGTTTAATCAGCCTCATTCCACTGGCAGCATAAAGGATCAGGAAGGCAGTTACTCTTTGCCTGAGTGTTAACCATCACTAGTAACGTCAAGCCTTCTGAGCATTTCCCTGAGCATTATTCTGAGCTTTTTGTGAACCAACCTGAGGATTTCCCTGAGCATTATTCTGAGCTTTTTGTGAAGCAACTTGAGCATCCTACCAGAACCATCTGATCTCTCACATGAGGAACCAACAGTAATCCTTGTGCCTCTCCTCTCCTGAAGGTATTACCCAGTTCCAGTTCCTACGTGCAGTTTCTCCTGTGAACTTACCTCTGCCATTACAAGGATCTTCATTGTTACCTGGTAACAATGAACCAGTACCCACTGGATTTCATCAATGCTGTGGAACAAACATCCATTCACCGGATTCCCCGCTTTTAACAACCCAATCGACCACTCACCTTCCCCATGGCGAGACCATCACACATCATCTAGAAAGCTCCTTTCTTCTTACCTTCTCCGTTCTCTGGATTCCCCTTCTCACCAGTGTCTCTCTTTTAGAGCTTCCAGTTCTCCACGTCGCTGTTTCCCCCTCGACCAGACTCTCTGCTGCACATTACCCATTGTATTCATTAAATATCATTTAACTGATTCCGATTCTCCTGAGAGTTTTTTCTGCATGTGGGTCAGAAGCCTTAAGAAAACAATGGCATATGTACAGTTAGAACCTCGTTAAAGATTGTAGTTGCTTTAGTTTTTTTGGTCTTTTTCACTGTGCTGCCGACTCTAAAAGGTTTATTTCACTGTTAAAGTTAAACTGGATTAGAAATTTTTCCCAATAATACCAACAGACTATATATTCTGCGCTGTATATAACCAAAGGTAGATGTAAAATAAACAACAGAAAAGTGAGGCAGTAAGACACAGCTGCAACCATCTTGTTGAAGAAAACCTTTTATATGTCCATCAGCAGGAGAGGTCAGGCTTTGGTGTCAATCCATCAACATCACAGAACAAAAGCTTTGTTGCAGGCTCTAGCTCTGTGACCACATAAAAAACATTTATCTTGATGTAGCAGACATCCCCCTGCCAATGCTAAACAGAATGCAATGCAACAAAATCATCCTACATTTTTAATAGGTATTGAGTACCAAGTGTTGCTGCATTATGTCTTCTAAGCTCTTTTTATATTAGACATTACTCACATTGTTCTTCTACTTCCATTAATTACTAGCATTATACAATTATTTGCAATACTTCACAGTTTGTGTCGTGTTCTTTTAATACTCATGGCATGCAGCAATCATAAACAATCTGATCTGGTGTTTTATTTATTTGACTTTAACTGGTTCTTTGTCCCCAATCCATCTTCATATTAAATCTAGAAAGTGACATAAAACATAACCCCTACTCTAACCCAGTTACAGTGCCAAATCACAAATCAAAGCTGATTTTGCATGTGTAGTCTTGGACTTTACAAGATTTTCCTCAACTTTTTAATGCCCAATATTGCCAGCAGTGATTTGAACAGTGCTACCTGACAATGTGTTGTGTGTGAGAGAATGTTTATGTTTTCTATGTTTTTTAATGTTCATGCAATATGATAATTTTTCTGTTAGCAAAGCATTTAGACCTCTCTTTTTGCAGGAGAATGATCTTAGGGAGCTATTCTTAACATAGTGGTGGTCATTTTGGCTAACTGGTTAGTATGAATAAAATAAAGAAGTACAAGTTATGGGTTGCACGGTGGCGCAGCAAGAAGGTCCTGGGTTCGACTCCCGGCCGGAGGTCTTTCTGCATGGAGTTTGGATGTTCTCCCCTTGCATGCGTGGGTTCTCACCGGGTACTCCGGCTTCCTCCCACAGTCCAAAAACATGACTGTCAGGTTAATTGGTCTCTCTAAATTGTCCTTAGGTGTGAATGAGTGTGCGCGAGGTTGTTTGTCCTGTATGTCTCTGTGTTGCTCTGTAATGGATTGGCCACTTGTCCAGGGTGTACCCTGCCTCTCGCCTGTAGACTGCTGGAGATAGGCACCAGCTCCCCTGTGACCCACTATGGAATAAGCGGTATAGAAGATGAATGAATGAATGAAAGTTACGTACAGTAAGTTACATCAGCAAAACAGACACAGGCTAGGAGAAAACATAAGCTTTTAATAATAATTTACAGTAGAAAACCAAGAAGCAAGCAGCACTGCTGAATCAGCGAAATCTAATAAAAAAAATGGTGAACCAAAATATGACTGGAAATAAATGAAAATGGTGCAGTAACCCAGTTGAGTAAGTATACAACAACTTGATTTGAGGATTTTTGGCCATGTTGCACCACAAAGGTTCTTTAAGTTTGTTTTCACGCCTGAGGTGTTTTGTCTGTTTAAACCTAACTCTGGTTCGCTTCCCCCCTTGGTGGGCTTCATTTGTGTAGATGTCAACACAGCAACCGCACTAGGGTGCAGAACAAAACAACCGGACAAAGACCATCTCCTCCAAACGATCGAAACATCATCAGACCCCGATCTGGCACAGCTACCAGCTGTTCACTGCAAGCTTAACCCAAACGCCTTCCTGTAGCCAGGTACTGGTTGCATTGTGGGATGCGGTAGAGTACACAAACTAACAAAAGCCTCGTGCCTTTTTCCTATAACATAAAAACCCATACAACCTTCAAGACGTAATCTAAAAATCTGTTAGGTATACTTTTCAGAAAATTGTACCTGAAATAGTACCCAGAAACACGCTATTACTGTATACAAATTCTCATTCCTTAGCTTGGCACACAGCATCTGTTTACATTTGGTTTTCCTGATCTGGACAGATCCAGCCAATAAACAGACTGAATGTTATTACGTGGTTTGTAGTGATGGGTTTTAGCTCACTTGGAGTTTTCTTTGTGTCGAAAAACAAAAACGAATCACCGGAAAAGTTACAAGTTAGCTAACTCCTTGGCTGATTCAAACCCTAGTAAATGAGCTATACACCCTAAATCTATCAGAATGTGAGGCCATATTGTGTCCACAGACCTTTTTAGATCACACAGTTCTAATTAATCTTTGATTATCCTCTAATTATTTGGATTATTTGAAACTTCTCACACTTTCATCATCCTTGATCACATGTCTAGTTCCATCTTATGAAACGTATTGCTTTGGAAAAACATTCACCTTTTGTACTGCCGCTGTTGTCCCACATCGTCTCCAATTATTGATGTCTTCACTGCGTCATTGTATGTAAATTATGCTGTGGAACATTTTGTGCCCTCCCTGACCTGACTGATACATTTGTAAAATGAGCAAATTTCAAATTATTTGCTAGTTCAACAATTTATATTTTTTACATTGTAAAAACTTTTTTTAACAGCATTTTAACAGGAGCCTGTACACCTTTTAAGAGCCATCGTACTTACATTCACTTTCAGTTATTGGCAAAATTAAGTCACTTGTATGTAACTGATGTGGTTTATCCATGAGGTTTGAAAGTTAAACTGTCACACTGTATTTTATTTGTTCCTTTTCTGTTTCCTTGTTATGTAACACTTTCTGCTTTTGAAACAAGAATTACAACATTTATAACTTAACATTATAAAAGGAGAATTTCTGCTATGACTTCAGCATGAGTCCAGGACTTTTAAAATCAGCTCCAGCTTGTCAGTTTGTTTGCTTATGTACAGTAGCTTTTAATAAGTTAGGGGTGTAGAATGACTGAAAGTAAGGGAGTGATATCTGACAGCACACTGCCATGTTCTCCAAGAAAGTGCTGAGGAGGCAGGTTGTCCTTGAGTCTTGATCCCTTGGGAAAAAGGCATGGATTGCATCTTGGTTTCTCAGAAACTAAAAAGCTTGACTTCTCTCTTTTACCAATTCAGCAGGATTTTGTCTTGAAATAATCAAGACAGTATAGAGGTATTCTCTTCATCATACATGTTATACTGTTTACTGTGTTTTTGTTTGTGTGCCATCTCTTTTTCTGTCTTTTAGTGTCATTTTAGGGCACTCATTTAAAATGTATCAGCAGAGTCACATTGTTTATCACACAACAAAAAACAGTCAGTTGGTGATTAAATACTAAACCTGTATGGAAGATTCTAGGAACTATAGAAAATTGCTGTTTGAATTCTCACAACAACATTGGTTTAGTCATGTTATAATTTTCCACTTTTGTCAAATAATAATATCCGTTAATAATACTAGGTACTACAGTAACTGGTATTACAAATTATTTGCAGTTAGTACTGCAAGTGAACTACCCCCCCCCCCAACATCCAGCAAACCTATCAATCACCTGTAAACCCAGAGCAGTCATTGAAGGTGCAAGGACTAGTGTCAGTCATTCACAGTTTGCTACCAATGGTAACTGGTCACAGGTTGCCAGGGAGACAATACACACCGAGGAGTCCTTCGGGCTTTCTTAGTAATCCTGCGAGTTAGGTGTCAAGATACTGCTCCCCTCCAAAGTGCTGTTTGCTCTTCTCAATCACAGGAAAGTACTACTTGTTGAGACTTACACAATTATCAAACAGATTTGACATCGTCACAATGTTAAACCTGAATTCTTTACTAAAAGCTGACAAACTCTGAGAGATTTTGTTGGAAGTTGATCAGAGATCCTCAGAAAAGAGTTGATTGGTTTGATATTTTGTTGTAAAGTGGCTGCTCATCTTATTCCCACATATATTATTTATGAAATCAGCTTAAACAATTTCATATATTATTTAAGCATATTTAGTCTTTGATCAAGGTAAGGTAAGGTAAAAGTTAAAATAGCCATCTGCAAATGCATCATAGCTAATGGGAAGGATATTAGAGGAACAACAGCAGTAGGTCAATCATGCAAACCACATCTGAGTATTTTAGTATACCTCTACTTCCGTAAACATTGTCATGGATAAGAAAAAAAATCTTTTGTACTAAAACCTGCATCATAAAAGTAGCTTCCTTCCAAAATTTGACTTTGCTTAAGTTGAGAATGTGTTGATATGATGCACCTCAATATGTCAACATACTCAACTCCATCTCCAATTTCTATCCAGGTGCAACATGGCAGCTAGTAGAGCCCTGCAGAGGATAGTGAGGGGAGCTACGGAAATTACTGGAGCGTTTCTACTCTGTCTAGGATCTGTTTAAAAGCTGCTGCAGGAACAGAACTCTGAACATTAGCAGGAAATTCTCAGGCCCTGCTGTTATAATTACACATTATGGACTGCAAAACAAAAAGAATCAACAAACTGCTACACAGCTTTCTGTTTCATGTGGTTAAAGTGATGAACTACTTTTAAAATTATGCACTTCAGATTATTGCACTTATTTAATTTTTTGTGTAATTATCAACATTTTTCGGACCAGTCTGATGAAGTTCAAATAAAAACACTGTCTTGTTTAATGTTATGATATTAGCTATTCAGTTAAATGACATCTGAAATGGAGCTGCACAATAAATTAGATCAAAATCAGTTTTACATTCACAGAAAGCTTCTTGGAATATTGAATATTTGGTGGGATATAGTATACAGGGATACAGCATTTATATACTGCATATCAGTTATATATTTGGTGAGTCCTTAATGCTCAAACCTGATGCATATTTTTAGAGAATCAGATACTTAAGCTCACGGAGAGTGGAGGAGACATTGTGTAATCATAAAGAAAGAAAACAATCTTTGCTTTCACAACATTCAGCAACAGTATCTCAATAAAATATTTTACTGATGAATTACAATTTTTGATGGCATTGCATTAAGTCAAATCCATGGTCTTCTGGTTAATGTTCTGCACAATGACTGAGTGAGGAAAAAATGGTTATCTAACTGCAGGAGAAATATCTTTATCAACAACCCGTAAAAGCAGATTGAGAGAGCTGATTACTGTAACTTGACTGATGTTCATATGTGTAAAACTTCAAGTCTGCTGACAAAAATGGTTTCATTCAGATGTGGAGCTACTTATAAATTTGGCTATACAGATAAGCAGCAAAAATGTGTTCTGCTTCAGCGGCTATATAAACCAAAACAAACTAATCAAGCATGTTTTAATTTGTCTCAGAGAGCCACTTTCTTTAAATTTAAGAGCTCCGGGTCCTGTTTGCAACATTTTGCTGACCAATAGTCACAGTATTGTTGAAAATGAGATCGAAGTGAAAACCAATTCATCTGTTATAATGACAGTTTTCTGCTTCCTCTATGCCATTACAGCTTGTCAGTGATAAGCTCCAGTTTTGTCTGCAGAAAATTGTCACAAAATGTCTGGTTCCTGTCTTCAGGGCTGCAACCCTCTGCCAGCTGCAGATACAGTCAGACAGCTCTGTCCTTTCTAAATACGATGAAACATTTTTTTATAAGTAGATGGCTTCATAGTAATAGGAGTCACAGAGGAAGAAGCTTGGTTTTATGAGGATTTCTTACTGTGCAGGTAATGAGATTTCTTAGAAGCAGAACTGCAACAGGCTCAACAAAGCCCCATGGAGGAGTAGAAAACATCTTCCAGACTACAAAGTAAATCAAGTTAAAGTTGAAACATTGAACTCAAACGTTATTTGGCAGATGGCCCTTTTTCCAGTTCTGGTAAATCTGAATGAGAAATAATCACCTCAGCTTGACACCGCTGGTTAAATCAAAGAAAGGAGTGGATGAGCAGATTCCTGGTACTTGGTTTGTAATGGCCGAAAGCCCAGAGCTGCGTGTCTTTGAAGATTTTTCCGCTATCAGTCTGTTTAACTGCTCTGTCGAGTCTTGTGCATGTATGGAAATGCTCACATGTGTTAAACGCAATACAGCGACAACGTTTTAAAAACACATCTACTCTGAATTATTTACATTATACAAAAAATTTATTTAGAAATGTATTAGGTATCTCCTATAGTTATATTGGTCTCAACTGCATTTCAAACGTAATTTGAGCTTTGTTCTGCAACATAAACACGATATCATAAATTTATCCAGAGCTCCCAGGTACTAGGATCTATCATCTGTGTTAAGACGAGTGCTTTGTTAGTTGTAATAGTGGAGATTGTTCTAGATTTGCTTTTTTATTATTTTATTCTGTTTTTATTAGTAATTTTTTTGTTGGTGCCAGTATTTTGGGGTTCATCCTGTGTTGTTTTGACCTTTCCCTTTATTTGTTTCAGATGGTTTGCTTTGTGCCTCTCTCCCATGATCCTTGTTCGTTATTCATCACGCCTGCTTTAAACCGTTTGCCCTGCATAGAAAACTCTTCATGGGGTGGAAGACTTACACTGCAAATACCTTCAACGCACGGTCCCTACGGTGAAACATGGTAGTGGCAGCATCAGGCTGTGGAGATGCTTTTTTTTCGGCTGGGGAAAGCCCATGGGTAGGAGGAAAGATGTTTTTGAGGGTGAAACAGTCTTGGAAGAAAACTTGTTACATGCCCTAAAAGACTTGAGAATGAGAAACTCACCTTCCAGCAGGAGAACGGCCCTGACAAGCTCCAATGGATTGGTTTAGATCAGTCACTCTCAAACTGTGAGAGGTTTCTTTTTGTCCAGAAAATACAGCGCACTCACCGAACTAATGTGAATTTCAGAGGAATCTGACTCATTTGGGGTTAGACACAATAAACAACACGCAGAGCAACATCTGAACATCTATTTCTGCTTATAAATAATTACCTGACAGAGCAGGAAGACATGACACATTTATTAGTTTTCTATTTGTAAGAAATTTTGAAAATTCTGTATTATTTTGTCTCTCCTGCACAATACTGCACTAACTAGCACGTTATTTATAAATCCCAAGAAAAGACAGTTCTTGTTTGTAACACAGCACAATATAAAAACGTTCAACTGGTATACTTTTGCAAGTAACTCTATAAACTGTATCAAATATATGTGACAAAATTTTAACTGTCACATATTACAGTAATAGTAATAGCATATTACCTTACACAATCGAAAATGGAACAGCAGCCTAAGCCCAAGGAGCATCTTAATGCTGACATTAACATTGCTAATACGACTCTCTGCTTTCTGGGTAGAAATTGTTAGCTTTTAAAGAGCGATATTCTTAGTTTCTGAAGATAAAAGCTTGTGACTTAGCTACAGATTGTTTCACTGCATGTGTAAGTGGATAAAGTGCAACAAAAAGTGACAGTATTTACAGGCTTCTGTGTTATAAAGAAGATGATGGTAATTTCAACGATCCCTTGGATTTTTGTTCTCTGTCTTCTCATACTCATGTAAGTATTCTTGTGTTTATTCCCAGCTTTTAGCCTGCTTTTGTGACCCTTAACTGTAAACATGTCTTGAGATGAGCAATTATGGTAACCCCTAATACCTACATGATGTCAGAGTTTGAGTCTGTATGTGTGTGTGTGTGTGTGTGTGTGTGGTTTGGTGTACTTGTCTACATAACCATTTAGTGTTCCAGTTGGTGCTGGAGTTCTCAGGTGCGCTGGATGACAGGTGTCTCTTATCTGCTGATTGCCTGGAGGAGTACTTAAGCGGGAGGCTGCCAGCACTTCGATGCCAGAGTGTTTGCCTTAGTGGTAATAAGCTCAGCCTCTACTGATTTTTTGCTTCGTTCATGCACTTCAAATAACTTTGTATTTTGTTCCCACGCAGGTTTTTACCTGAGGCTTGTTTACCTTGCTGAGTTCCGACTTCGTTCCAGAGTTTCTCAGAGCATCTGGATTCTCAGCTACTGAGTTAAGGATCTATCTCCTTGTGGATTTCTCTCACTACCGTCTGAACCTTTTGGACACGGACCAAGCTGGCGGCTTCCCGTTTTCTCCAACTCCAGGTACCAGGCATCAACGTACCCTGTTCCTTCCTCCATCTTAAACATCGGCACCTGAGCTCCATTTGGCTGGCACCAAGATCACAACAAAGAAGACAACTGAATGATCTTCCTTCGCAAGTTAAGACTCTGAATCTCTCTACCCCTGGTGGTTCAAGCTTCAACAATTTAGTAAGCCATTTCTCAGATCTAAGAAATCAGTTACTTCATATCATTTAATTTGTTCATCAGTCCATTCTTCTTCCTTCCCGTACAGTTGGTGTTTCCAGTCCTCATCCCAGATTATTTTGCTGACAATAAAATACGTAAAACTTTCTCTTCTGAGTTTTCTCTGTATGTGGGTCAGATCTATACCGAAAATGACAGAACACTGGCCAACAAGACCCTGCAGAAACACTCCGAAGAACTCTTTCAGAACATGCAAGTCAGCTTCATTCTCATGATTCATCTCTATATTTTCTTATAGAGGAGCAGCGTCAAACTAACCAGCAGTTAGTGCAGATCACCTCCATGCTACAGCAGACCCTCAGTACCCAGTCCACCACACAGGTGGATGGTGCTGCTGCATCCCCGGTAACTCCACAGCCACCTCACACTCGATGTCATTTCCCCTAACCCTGATAAGTTTTCTGGAGAGGTGGGTAATTGTAGAGGGTTTTTACTCCAATGTGCCCTAGTTTTCAACCACTCTCCAAGTTCCTTCCCTCATGATGATGAAAAAATTTCATACAATATTGGTTTATTGACCGGCAAGGCTTTGCAATGGGCCGAGGCCCGATTTTCAGCTTCTTGTATTTTTGGTTGTACCTTTGAAGAATTTAAGCAGACATTTTCCTCAGAATTAAATAAGTCAGGCACTGGACGGCAGCTGCGGGCATCAAAGCAACACAATAGACCCCTCACTGAGTTTTCAATAGAATTTTGTACTTTGGCAGCAGCTTCCGGTTGGCATGATTGTGCTTTAAAGTCTGCATTTTTTTCATGCCTTAGACGAGGAACTAAAAGACGAGTTAGCTCTGGTTGAGGAACCTACAAAATTGGATGGAGTAATTTCTTTGGCCACAAGAGTGGATAACAGAATAAGGGAGAGAAGGAGAACCAGAACAGAGAGATCTAGTATTAGATCACGGATTAACTTTTCACCCATTGCTAAACCCACTCAGCCCTTAGCTACTGGGTCAGAACCCATGCTGATAGGACACACCCGGTTAACTCCAGAAGAGAGACAGAGACGCAGACAAGCCAAGCAGTGCTTTTACTGTGGTTCTCCTGACCATTTTGTAGCTGACTGTCCTGTTTGTCCCGGGCAGCCAAAAGACAGTGTCCGCTAACCAGAAAGGGGGGGTTGGCGAACCATTCATTAAATAGTGAAGCCCCTAACTCAGCTTGCCAGCAACTATCACAGTTAACCAACAAACTTTGACTGTTCGCTTTGGTTGATTCCGGAAGTAAATAATTTGATTGATTCAGGATTAGTAAACCAAGCCGGAATTGAGGGTGAACCTCTTGCTTCCCCTCGATCTGTGTTAGCCCTTGATGGGCCGGCTTACAGCGAATTACACATCAAACCAAACCCATTGACCTTTTGTTATCAGGAAACCATAGAGAAAAGATATCTTTCTTTGTATTTCCAGTATCACAGGGCTCTTTGGAATTAGGTTACCCCTGGTTGCAAAAACATAATCCTCATCTTGATTGGTTGAAAGGTCGCGTTGAATCTTGGTCCATTAGTTGCCACTCATCTTGCCTCCAGTCAGCGCTCTCTCGACCTTTTCTGAACAGAGTAGTGAGGAGAACGAGGACATCAATCTATCACATGTTCCACCAGAATATCATGACCTCAAGGGAGTCTTTAGTAAGAACAAGGCTTTGTCCTTACCACCCCATAGGCCTTATAACTGCGCTATCGACCTTCTCCCTGGCACCCCATTACCATCTAGCAGACTATATAATATCTCTCATCCTGAACAGAAATCTATGGAGAATTATATAAGTGAGTCCTTATCTGCAGGAATAATCCGACCATCTTCTTCACCTCTTGGGGCCGGATTTTTTTTTTTGCAGGGAAAAAGGATGGGTCATTAAGACCCTGTATTGACTATAGGGGTCTTAATCAAATCACTGTCAAAAACAAGTATCCTCTTCCACTACTTTCCTCAGCTTTTGAACCGGTTCATGGTGCCACAGTATTTACTAAACTAGATCTGAGAAATGCTTACCATCTTGTTAGGATCACCCAGAGGGGATGAGTGGAAGACGGCCTTCAAGACTCCACTCACTTTGAATACCTGGTCATGCCTTTTGGCCTATGCAATGCTCCTGCTCTTTCAGGCCCTTGTTAACGACGTGCTTAGAAAACATTTTGTTTTTGTGTATCTAGACGACATTCTGATCTATTCTAAGAACGTTGAGGAGCATCGTCACCATTCTCGCCAAGTACTTCAACATCTTCTGGAAAACCGTCTCTTTGTGAAGAGTGAAAAGTATGAGTTTCACCAAACCTCTGTCACCTTTTTAGGATACATTCTCGAGGGTGGACAGATACGATCTGACCCACGAGAAGATTAAGGCAGTCTTGGAGTGGCCTGCACCAGACACCCGCAAAGCATTACAGAGATTCCTCGGATTTGCAAACTTTTACAGACCTTCTTAAGAAATTAGTCAGACAGCCGCACCACTTACTGCCTTAACCTCTTCAAAGGTTTCATTTTCATGGCCACCCGAGGCTGAAGAAGCATTCCAGGCACTAAAGAGGAAGTTCTCTCAAGCTCCCATCCTAATGCACCCTGACTCTTCGAAACAGTTTATTTTAGAGTTTGATGCCTCAGATATTGGGGTTGGAGCAGTTTTACCGCAGAACTCTGAGGATGGGAGACTACATCCTTGTGCTTTCTTTTCAAGCAGACTGAACAATGCAGAGAGGAACTATGACGTCGGAGATAGGGAACTACTAGCTATTAAGTTAGCTCTTTCTCTTCTGAGTGTTCTCTGTATGTGGGTCAGATCTATACCGAAAATGACACATATACAGCAGAAAACACAATACACTGAGTGAAGAAGTAAATAAACAGCTCTAACACAACTACAAGATCCATCTTCTTGTGCCTTAGTCTCCACTGTTTTCCCACAGATTAACTTCTCATATAATGCAAAACAATTTTGAATTTATGTTACTAGATAGAGTGCAATTCAGCATCCTTGATTATCAGTTTTAAAATACTTTATCTTAGCTTTGCCTGTATTTAGATCCCCGATTGCACACTGCAGTTTATAACAGTCTTAAAACAAAAACCATAGCCTCACAGAGGTGTGATCTCTTTAACCGTGAACCAAACAACAACAAAAGGTAAGACACAAGCTCCAACCGGCTGGAAATAATCCACCCGCCAAGTAATTGTGTGTACCTGGAAGAGATGACGACCATTTACTTATGCTGTTTTATAATAAGGAATAAAAAAAAAAATCACAAAAACAATTTTTCTTCCTGAACAACAAGTTTGTCATCAAAACTGTGTTACCATCTTGTCAATTTTATTCCTTTTACTTGAGCAGCTTGATATGTGGGCACTTATTTTGCTGTCAAAAGTCAGACAAGAAAATCAATAGCACTCTTATGTCTGTGCAATAAGGCAGGAGGAAAAGCCCATGAGTTTAGATTAACTAAAGAAGAAAAGGAACAGGGAGTTAAAGCTACTAAATAACCCTGATACAGATTCTGCACTTTAGGCCAACAAATAATGTTATACTTTACATTAATGTAGATTAAACTAACAGAACGTGTGTAAATTCAAAGTTTTTACTTTTGTAGACTCAGACTAGCTGCTATCCATAAACTAAACAAAACATAGATGTGGGATATGAATGTGAGAATGTGCAAAACCAGACTGCTAGGCAACCTTTCTGAAACATCTCTATTCGCACAAACTCCTTTCCTGAAAATCAAATCAATCCATCTTTCAGAAAGTATTACTACTCCATTAGCTAGATAAAATGTATCTGATGAGGGTGCTGGTGGTAAATTTAAAAGTAACTCCACCGTGGAATACTTAATATGGCTAAAAATGCAATTTTGCTTTTCGATGAGTTTAATCCCTCTTCCCCGAATGGTGGACCATGGTCCTACAAAAGGCCAAGATTTATATAAGAGTGTACAGAACACCCACTTTACATAAGAAAGAAAGGAAAAAATAAAATAAAATTTAGAATTCATGTTCAGCTAATCAATATTTAAAACAGAGGTCTGTCATTTACTGCATTGCAGAGACACCACAACGGTTGCTGGAGGATGCTGGCTCCGTTTATTTTTAATATGGAGTGAGGTTACATATCTGCGATGGACTGGTGACCTGTCCAGGGTGTACCCTGCATCTCGCCTGTAGACTGGTGGAGATAGGCACCAGCTCCCCCACGACCCTCTAGACGCGGGTATAGAAAAAGGATGGATGGATTAGTAAAAGCTGTCCAGAAACTCAGGACAAAATAGCGGTTGCTGTTAAAATAAATAAAAACAATAAATTATTAAAATTATCCAATTAAACTCTTATTATTTTTCCACCAAACTGTAAAAAGTTTACCTAATCATGTTTTGGTAAAAGAATGTTCCTGCGGGCCACACTTTGGACCCCAACAGTCTAACTACACAAACTGCACTGATTGCTAATATATGACACATGGCATGATCTCAGATGATATAATTAATTAATAACTCAGAGAATGAATGCAGAAACATCTATTTCACTGCTATTCCTATTTATTATATTTGAGTTCTCGAAGAGAAAACAGAATGAGACAAACTCAGTCAAAAGTCAAACATGCCTTTAAAATGGGAGCTTTAATGCATGAGAAAACAAGGAATGGTAGAATTTGTACTTACCTTGATTTCAACAGAGGTTTATTACATAATAATGAAGACGTTTTTACATCTAATAAATATGTAGTGGAATAAAAATGGCTTGCCTCTTTTCTTTCTTTTATGTCCCTGTATGACAGAGGCACATATTTAAAATCTAACGCAACATAAAAGTATGCTGGTTTGAGTTTGAATCCATATTGCCTTGCATCATCAAAGAAATAGGACAGAAACATTATTAATCCTCAAGGCAGAGCAAGGACACAACACAGAAGATATATTACTTTAACACTTCAGCTACAAGAACAAGGTCACAATTCACGAATATTCAAGTTTGATTAGTCACAGTTTCACATGCCAGCAGGTTTGAGTTTGACTTGTAAGATTTAGGTTTTGCAAAGAAATGAAAAGTTGAGTATTTGTCCTGCAAGTGGTTGCAAATGATCTATGATCACAGATCCCATATGAGCTGTAATACCTGATAGTGATTAAAAACACACAAAGGAACTAACTTGTTCAGTTGGTTAACAACATTATCTGTAATCCAAATATATTCTTTATTTTATTTTATCACTTAAACAAAAAATAAGCTCAACAAAGACTTTAATATTTTATCAAAAGCACTGACTTATTCTGATCCATCCATCCATCCAGTTAGAGAGCCTTGTGCAATAAAAAATTACCCTATCATGTTTATGTACAAGAGAAATCTAAGAAGGCCAAAGAAGTAGAGTGAGACCATCTATATTGACACCGACAACTTTCGTGCTCTGAGGCAATGACTGATATGCCATACTTTGCTATAAACAACAATTTGAATGATAAAGCTTCTCTTACAAACTAAACAAGGCTGACCCACGTCATCTCTTTCAATCATTGCTGAGCTTCAACTATTCCTACATATTAGGCATGAGCCTTTTCTCTCCAGCTGTCTAGAGCTGCAGAATAATATCTGAAGCAGGGACTGGTAGGAAAGAGTTCAACAGAAGCCGGCGCTGTCAGGATCTCTGCCATGGTTGTTTTTTGGGTGCTGCTTACTGTGTTTAGCCTCTAGATGGCGTCTGAACGTGGAGGTGTCCGACAGGGTTTTCCATCACCCCTGATCATCTCCAGAGGGGGATTTAAGGAGGGGGCTGCCAGAAATCATTGCCAGAGTGTTCCCCCCTTAGTGGAAAAAACTCCAGCCACATTACTCTGCCTAGTCTTCGGTTTGCCTTTGCTAATCCTGCTTTCTCTGCTTTACAGGTGTAGCTGAACTGACCTCGCTGTCAGCTTTGAACCTCTTGGATTATTGTTTTTCTGGGAAGAAGTCATTTCACCTCTAAAAAAAGACTCAAACCTCCGTTGCTCCTGTGGATTTCACCGGCTGGCAGCTTCCTCTATACCTGGGATCCTCCTCAACGAACCCTGTCCACCCTCCCACGCACACAAGCTTCTACCCAAAAAACTCTGGACATTCTATCTTCCTGGCAGACCTAAACCCCACCGTCTCCGTCCCCCGGGTAAACAATCCTCTGGTTTTCTCCACCTCCCCTCTGGCGGATCATCCCTTTCTCCCCATAAGACAGAATCATTTTTTTATCATTCTCTTTTTTCAAGTTTATCCCTGCTTACCTTTTTTGCTTTATTTTCCTTACAGTTTCTACCCCCAGTTCCCGTTCCCATTTTTGGTCTTGTAAATAAATCTTCTAACTATATAACTCGTCTCTTGAATTGCTTTTCCTATGTGGGTCAAACTTGTTAAAATTAATAGAACAGAACACTCTGGCCAATCTGACCCAGCAGAAGCATTCAGGAGAACTCTTTCTGACTAACAACACATAATCCAAACCCATGATTCTTCCCTTCATGCCCTTGTAGAACAACAGAGACAAACTTGGTTCACCCGGACTCCTCAAAACAGTTCATTTTGGAGGTGGACGCCTCTGACACTGCCGTTGGTGCAGTGCTCTCCCAGCAGGCCTCCACCGATGGAAAGCTCCATCCTTGTGTCTTTTTTTTTCCCGAAGGTTGACCAGCACGGAACAAAATTATGATGTGCGAGACAGAACTTCTGGCTATTAAATTAGCACTTGAAGAATGGCGACATTGGTTGGAGGGGCCAAACATCCCATCCTTGTATGGACAGATCATAGAAATCTGGCTTATTTGCAGTCGGCAAAAAGACTTAATCCCCCCAATCACAATGGTCCCCTTTTTTTTCTGTTTTGACTTATCCATCTCTTACACCCCCGGTACTAAGAACTTGAAGCCGGATGCTCTTTCCCGGCTTTATTCACCGGATACTACCGAAAGAAGCAAAAACCCATCGTGCCCTCTCACTGGACCTTTGGAGCTGTGGTCTGGGAGATAGAAAACTTGATAAATCAAGCTAGACTGAAGGAACCAGATCCAGGTAAGGGTCCTCCTAACAGAGTTTATGTGCCTACATCTTTTAGATTTAGACTCATTCGTTGGTACCACACTGCCAAATTCTCAGGGCACCCGGGTTGCAGAACCATTGCCCTCATTTCCAGACGTTATTGGTGGCCATCATTAAAAAAGATGTAAAGGAATAGGTGCAAGTTTGCTCTTTTTTTGTGCAGGCAAAAATCTGGAAATCAGCCCCTTTTTGGATTACTACAACCATTAAAAATCCCTAAACGACCTTGGTCTCACATTGCACTAGACTTCAAAACAGGATTACCTATATCCAAAGGAACCGTCATTCTCACCATTGTAGACCGATTCTCTAAATTTTGTCATTTGGTTCCTCTTAAAAAAAATTACCATCTGCATTCCAAACCCCCAGCTGCTAGTGCAGCATGTTTTTTGCCCCTTCACGGCATACCGCAAGACCTTTTGTCTGGCCGGGGCCTCAATTTATTTCTTGTGTTTGGAAAAAAATTTTTTTTAGCTCTTGGAGCTAAGGTCTCTCTCACGTCAGGTTATCATCCCCCTCTAACGGTCAGACTGAGCGAATGAATCAGCAGATAGAATCCACCCTCAATTTATGACCCCTCCGAACCTCTTTTATGGGTCATTTTATCTTCTTGGGTGGAATATGCAAAAAAAAACTCCCCAAATCTCTGCTGCTACTGGTCTCTCCCAATTTGAGGTAGCAATTGGCTACCAACCCCCCTTTTTTCCTGCAGATGAGAAGGACATAGCTGTGGTTTCTGTTCGCCACCACATACGGAGGTGTAAAAGGATCTGGAGTGAAGCTACTTCAGCCTCCCCTTGTACAGCTGACCAAAATAGGAAAAATGCTGACCGAAAAAGACAACCAGCTCCTACTTACCCTCCTGGTCAGAAGGTTTTGGGTTGTCCCCAAGGGACATCCCGTTAAAGACAATGTCTAAGAAACTTTCTCCTCGTTTTCATTGGGCCCATACTATTGACTCTTTATCAGTCCTTCAGCTTTCGTCTACGTCTGCCGTCAGCCTCGTTTTTCACCCAGTGTTCCGCGTCTCCAAGTCAAACCATTCATCTCCAGCACTTCTTGCCCCCCACCGAACCCCCAACCCCACCCTGGGGCCGGCGGGGCCCCCTGTTTAGATGGTCCGACAGATCATTGACTCCCCGTCGACGAGGTCGCGGATGGCAGTATCTCGTTGATTAGAGGGGTATGGTCCGGAGGATCGTTCTTGGGTGCCCCGATCTTTCATTTGTGACCCCTCTTTGATTCACGGACTTCCTGTCTTCTCGTCCGTCCACGTCTTCAGGGCCGCCAGGAGGCGCCGTTGAGGGGGGGGGGGTGATGTCAGGATCTCTGCCATGGTTGTTTTTTTGGGTGCTGCTTACTGTGTTTAGCCTCTAGATGGCGTCTGAACGTGGGGTGTCCGACAGGTGTTTCCATCACCCTGATCATCTCCAGGGGGGTTTAAGGGGAGGCTGCCAGCAAACTCATTGCCCAAGGTTTTGCCCCTTAGTGGTACAAAACCCGCCACATTACTCTGGCCTAGTCCTTCTTTTTCCTTTGCTAATCCTGCATGCTCTGCTTTACAGGTGTAGCTGAACCTGACCTCGCTGTCAGCTTTGAAACTCTTGGATTATTGTCTTTTGGGAAGAAGTCATTTCACCTCATGAAAAAAAAACTCAAAAACCCCGTTTTGCTCCTGTGGATTTCACCGCTGGCAGCTTTTCCTCTTTCGGGGATCCCCCCAAAGAACCCCTGTCCCCCCTCCCACGCACACAAGCTTCTACCACAGTAAACTCTGGACATTCTATCTTCCTGCAGACCTAAACTCACCGTTTTCCTTCCCCGGGTAAACAATACTCTGGGTTTTCTCCACCTCCCCCTCTGGCGGATCATCCCTTTCTCCCCGTAAGACAGAATCATTTATTTTATCATTCTCTATTTCAAGTTTTTCCCTGCTTACCTTTTTCTTATTTTTTCCCCTTACAGTTCATACTCCAGTTCCCGTTCCCCGTTCTTTGTCTTGTCTTGTAAATAAATCTTCTAACTATATAACTCGTTCCCCTTTGAATTGCTTTCTGCATGTGGTCAAACTTTTTAAATTAAATATGACAGAACACTCTGGCCAATCTGACCCAGCAGAAGCATTCAGGAGAATTTTTTCTGACCAACAAAACATAATCCAAAAACCCATGATTCTTCCCTTCATGCCCTTGTAGAACAACAGAGACAAACGAACCAGCAAATCAAGCATCTAGCATCTTTTTTTCAGCACACAGTGATAAATTTCACCCCAGCAATAGAGAGCGCTCCATCTCCTCCGGTCACTCTAACAGCTGCCAAATTCACGTGAGGTCACTTCTACTCCAGAGAAATTTTCGGGTGAAAAGGGAAACTGTAAGGGTTTTCTACTCCAATGCACCTTGGTATTCAATAGTTCCCCGCAATCTTTCCCCCATGATTCTGTAAAGATTTTTTATGTGTTAGGTTTATTAACCGGAAAGGCACTTAAATGGGCCGAAGGGCAATTCTCCAGCTGTTCATATTTTGGTTGTTCTTTTTCTATATTTGAGGGTGAGTTTAGACAGGTTTTTTCATCCAAAATAGATCAGACCGCTTCGGAACGTAAAATATATTCTATCAAACAGAGACCAGTCTGTGGCTGATTTTTCTATCGATTTTCGCATTCTGGCTGCAGCTTCTGGGTGGAATGAATGTGCACTTAGGACAGCATTTGTTCAGTCACTGAACGATCATCCCTTTCTCCCCAGTAAGACTGAATCATTATTTATCATTCTCTATTTCAAGTTTATCCCTGCTTACCTTTTGCTTTATTTTCCTTACAGTTCATACTCCAGTTCCCGTTCCCAGTTCTTGTCTTGTCTTGTAAATAAATCTTCTAACTATAAAACTCGTCTCCTGAATTGCTTTCTGCATGTGGGTCAAACTTGTTAAATTAAATATGACAGGCGCTGTTTTTGTTATGTTTTGTGGCTTCTGTTTCTTTGCTTTGCTAACATTTGTCTTGATTGTTCTTGTTTTATGTGAATGGCATTCTGTTTAGGCTCACCTGCAGTACCTTTGCCAGTGACTTCCTTCGGCAAGATATCAGTTACCCTCTGTTGCATCCTTATTGTTCCCTTCCTCCTCTTTTTGTGGTGAGTTTCGAACAATTATCAAGTTAAAGGGCTTTGGTTAAAAAAAACAATAACAAAACCTTCATTTCATTTTCTGTCATGGAAGCTGGATGATCTTTTTTTCTTTACTAGGCAATACTCCTGTAACTGAAAGGCCAGACCTCATAGAAATCCATAAATAGAAACTGGAGGGTAAAGGTCTGGCTGGTGCAGATCCACTCACATCAAAAGACTTATGTTAATAAAGTCTGAAGTCTTGAAGCACCATGCAAGTGTGAGTAGAAAAACATTTTTGGTCATTCTACAAACAGCACATTTAAATAAACTACCTTAAGAGAGTAGAACAAAAATCTTTTACCTACATGAAATGAAAATACGAGAACATGTGTAAACATGGGTACACAGCAGTATTTCCTGACAAATTCTTAATAATACTGCTCGCTTGAATACCCAACTGTATACTTGAAACATAACATTCAAAACCACTGGACTTTGCACTGTTTCATGCAAGGAGGGCTTTTTAGTTAATTTAGTGGGTAATTTATTAGGAATGTGGATAAAGGAGCTCAAAAGCTCTGCTGTATTAAGAAGATGAACATGAATAGCTCCCCTTAAGACCCTGAACAGGACTGTGTGCTTATAGGAGATGGATGGCTAGATGGATGTTTGGATGTCAGATATGCACTAAGCAGAAATGAATTTACATTAAATTTTCCTAGTTGTACTAAAGGTGTGAGTCTAGACAATAGAGTCCAGTAATGGCTCCCTGTATCTTTTCAGATCCTCAGACTCCCGGCAGAAATAGCTCCAAATCAGCATTAGTGTTGCAATCCTGGAATATTGAAGAAAAACCTGCTGTTTCAGTCAACGCTAAAACAAAGGACCCATTTTATCTGGTTTGGCAGTGTTATTACATTTGTTTTAAGTGTCCCGATTCAATTCCTGAACCCACCTTATTCCTAAAACTCTGGTACAGATGAAATCCGTAAATGGGATTGTGATGAAATGGATCGCTGCATAAATGAGACACAAACAGCATGGCCATCCATCACCTCCACAGGCAGGAGGTAAGAGGGAGAGTCTGAGCTATACAGTCCCAACAGCTCCAATCTTAACTAGATTTACTTTGAAAGAGTGCACCCTTATACCTACACTGAGTTTAAAAAAACTCCATCAATCCCATCCCTGCTGGGAAATGTGCTGTCGTCTTGCAGTCCTTTCATTTTCTATCTCTATCTGCACCCTTCATCCTGAGATCTACTACCCAGCTCCTGCTTGAGGGTGAAGGTTAGCACATTGGATTGTTCTAAGGATCTGTGGAAACAATCCACCACTCAGTTTGTTTCGTCATCTCGTGTCTGCACAGGCTGAACTGAGACACACGAGATGTGCAGCCTATGTGAAAGCAGTCTTGAATTTATTGCAACAAAAAGCTGAATTTATGACTTCATCTTCAGGTCACTGGATTCAGAGCATTTCCAGGGTTGGAACACAGTTTCAGTCTGAGAGTAATTGATCTACGAGAGGCTGCAATTCATGACAGCAGGGAATGATTGATGCTTCTTTTTGTCCGGGAGGGAGCAGCACTGATTGATTCAGTGATCAAGTGGATACTTGTATGTCTCACCCCATCAGGACTGATGAATGGTAACACATGGATGTGGTATTTGGTTGTTAAAATCAGTAATGGTCTACTTAAAGCTCCTATTCATCTTGTGTTCAACAAACAAAAATACCATATTCATTATTAGACTTGGAAAATATTACTTGAATTAAAATCTAAAGTCTAAGTAACCAGCACGTGGAGGATATGAGAATCTTGCTTAGGGACCCAGAGTGGCAGTCTATGGGTTTCGAACCAGGAACTTGCAGCCTTCTCAGAACACAAGTATGCTGCTTTAACCACCAGACTACCAGTGTATTTGTGTATGATATATAATGGAACATAACAGAAGATGAAACCAGATTCCTGCTACACAAACCAAATTATCAAAGGATAATAAATGGATACATGTTTTGGAGCTATCGTGGTTAAACCAGAAATCTTGCCAAAAGCGGAGTTCAAACATGCAGAAGATCTTTAAGGTAGCAGAAATCACAAGAGTTTCTCAGGTGAAGGATATTGGTAAGTGTCAAGTATTCAGGAAGAAAACATATCCACTGTAGATGTGTGTTTTCTCTGTTTTCACAAGAGAAGTTGATAAAGGTTTGACTGATAACATTTCCAATAGAGCATAAATGCACGTATAGATATAGACATTGGCAAAATAAATTTGGCAAAGAACAGAAAAAAAAGAGACTTACCCCCATAATCATGTGTTTTCAGTTTTGCACTTTGCCAACTGTTTTAGAAAGAGTTTTATTTTTTAAATAAAAACAAAAAGTATCATGAACTTTTACCCCATTCAGTTAAAAGATAAACAATAATAAAAAAGCCTGGTCATATTAAACCAGAGGTGTCCAAAGTATGGCCAGTGGGCCTTTGCGGCCCACAAGGTGTGTTTTTGTGTGACCTGTGACCAGAATTCCAGGACAAAACAGGGCTGCCAGAACAATCTGTTGATGCCCTTTTTTTTTAATCATTAGAATGACATTATCCCTGATCTGAGGTTTTTTAAAAAAGCTGACAAATTCAAATCTTAACGGAAAGGTCCCGTTTTTGTTGCTGAGAATAGCTTCAAAATATTTAAAGACCAAGAAAATAGAAAACAATCTACCCACAATATTTAGGAAATTGTATGCCTTTTTTCGAATAAGCAAATTGTGCAAGACACTTTTTTTATGTTTCTGATCTATTATGAGCGAAAAAATTCTGTTTCGCAAAAAAATTATTTTTGAGTTTTTAATAATAAAAAATGTAATGTTTGTTGCCTGAGAGACATCACTGTTTTTTACTAAAAACAAATGATTGCTTCAACAGCACTGTAAATAGCATGGTTCAGATCAAAGCATATTTATGAGTTAGAGTGGCCCTGTCAAAGTCCTGACCTAAATCCAATAATAAATCTGTCAATCTGTCAAACGCAGTAAAATGTGATTTCATTAGACACTGAGTCAGGATGGCTAAATTTTTCTTGCAGCCTTCTACTTCTGGTTGACCTTTCCTTTGCCATGAAAGTTTTACAATCAGTCCAAGGCTATTACAGGGGTTGGACAATGAAACTGAAACACCTGGTTTTAGACCACAATCATTTATTAGTATGGTGTAGGGCCTCCTTTTACGGCCAATACAGTGTCAATTTGTCTTGGGAATGACATATACAAGTCCTGCACAGTGGTCAGAAGGATTTTAAGCCATTCTTCTTGCAGGATAGTGGCCAGGTCACTACGTGATACTGGTGGAGGAAAACGTTTCCTGACTCGCTCCTCCAAAACACCCCAAAGTGGCTCAATAATATTTAGATCTGGTGACTGTGCAGGCCATGGGAGATGTTCAACTTCACTTTCATGTTCATCAAACCAATCTTTCACCGGTCTTGCTGTGTGTATTGGTGCATTGTCATCCTGATACACGGCAGCGCCTTCGGGATACAATGTTTGAACCATTGGATGCACATGGTCCTCAAGAATGGTTCGGTAGTCCTTGGCAGTGACACGCCCATCTAGCACAAGTATTGGGCCAAGGGAATGCCATGATATGGCAGCCCAAACCATCACTGATCCACCCCCATGCTTCACTCTGGGCATGCAACAGTCTGGGTGCTACGCTTCTTTGGGGCTTCTCCACACCGTAACTCTCCCGGATGTGGGGAAAACGGTAAAGGTGGACTCATCAGAGAACAATAGATGTTTCACATTGTCCACAGCCCAAGATTTGTGCTCCTTGCACCTTTGAAACTGACGTTTGGCATTGGCATGAGTGACCAAAGGTTTGGCTATAGCAGCCCGGCCGTGTATATTGACCCTGCGGAGCTCCCGACGGACAGTTCTGGTGGAAACAGGAGAGTTGAGGTGCACATTTAATTCTGCCGTGATTTGGGCAGCCGTGGTTTTATGTTTTTTGGATACAATCCGGGTTAGCACCCGGACATCCCTTTCAGACAGCTTCCTCTTGTGTCCACAGTTAATCCTGTTGGATGTGGTTCATCCTTCTTGGTGGTATGCTGACATTACCCTGGATACCGTGGCTCTTGATACATCACAAAGACTTGCTGTCTTGGTCACAGATGCACCAGCAAGACGTGCACCAACAATTTGTCCTCTTTTGAACTCTGGTATGTCACCCATAATGTTGTGTGCATTTCAATATTTTGAGCAAAACTGTGCTCTTACCCTGTTAATTGAACCTTCACACTCTGCTGTTACTGGTGCAATGTGCAATCAATGAAGACTGGCTACCAGGCTGGTCCAGTTTAGCCATGAAACCTCCCACACTAAAATGACAGGTGTTTCAGTTTCATTGTCCAACCCCAGTATGTCTTTTACTAGATCTTCTTGCATATTAACTATTGCAAATTTGCATCTTACCTCGGTTCCCCAAGGGCAGAGCCTATATGTGAACAATGCATCACAAAGAATGAGTTCAAAATGTTCCCATGTGTCTATATTTCTCTAAAACCCAACACTAAGTATGCTGTGGACAATGCAGAAAGGTTTCAACGTATCAAACTGTGTTTTATAAGTAATAAACTGTCACTGCTATCTATTTTCAGTTGTGACAACTGCTCTGTGATGCATTTTGTCCCTTTACTTTGCCTGATCGCAGCTCTCCTCTCTAAATCAATACATCAGTTTCAGTCACATTAAAATGACACGAGAACCCTGGGGGCAGCTTTGCATTAGCATTCGTCCTCGACCATTCAGTCAGGACCGTTTGGTTGTGTTGATGAATAAGCAAACATTGTGCTCAGGTTTGTGAATTACATTCATGCATCTTATTCTATTCAGATTATTCCATTTTAATCCCCCCCTAATTGTTGTAGAGATGGAATAAAAGCTAGTTCTATTATTATTGTTATTTTTTACATTTAGGAATTTAGTTGTAATTTTACTTCACTAATATTTAGACACGTCTTATCTAAAATATATCTATAGCTGCAATTCTCTTAGCCACCTAAAAAGCATAAAGTAAATAAAAGGTGTCAGATCCCAATACAAATTTTTATATTAGACAAAGATAATCTGAGTAAATACAAAATGCATTTTTCTAATGATGATTTCATAATTAAAAAAAAAATATCCAAACCAAACTGGCCCAGTGTTAAAAAGAATTGCCCCTAAATCTAACAAGTGGGCCCTTTGTCAGCCGGGTGGGGGGCCAACAAGGGCCCCATCGGGGGATTTCGTGATAGCGGGGAATTTTTCCCCAAAAATAACCTTTGGAAGATTTTTTGGTCCTTTAAAATTTTTTGCAGAATTGTTTGGATTCAGCAAAACTGGAGGATTTGTTTGCATAAACAGGCTGTAATAAGGTCATGCCACTGCACCATAATCCTACCTAAGACCTCTATCAGACTTTGACTAGGCCACTCAAAACCTTTGTGTTGTTTTTTGTTTTTTTTGCCATTCAGGGGTGGAGTTTGGATCATTGTCCTGCTGCATAGCCGAAGTATGCTGAAGCTTAAGATCACTGACTGATGGTCGGAGGTTCTTCTTCAGGACTTTCTGGCAGAGAGCAGAAGTCATTGTTCCACCAAGTACAGCAAGTCATTCGGATCCTGAAAAGGCAAAGCAGGCCAAGACCTTCACATCACCACCATGTTTAAATGTTGGCGCAATGAGCACTGAGTTTGTTAGATTTTCACCGGATGTATCAGGAGGGACAGTTTCCCAGAATGAAAATTTTCTCTTTTTAAAGTTTTCACGAAAATTTTCCCAAAAAACCCCCCAAACCCCTTGAGGATCGTCAAAAATTTTTTTGAAAAACCTTCAGGAGGGTTTTGGGGGTTTTTTTTTTGGGGGTTTTTTAGTTTGTTTTCGCTGGGGAAAACCAAAACTCCCATGCAAACCCAAATTTTTTGTTTTTTTTTTTTTTTTTAAAAAAACATGAACACGCCCCTTAACAGAAGGTAATAAAGACCTGCAGTTTTTCGATTTTGGGTTTCTGGTTTTCCCCTGTGACCTTCTGGATTTGGGCTGATGTTTGTCATTTGGGTAATTGTGCTAGGCTTTTGATCTGTGATCGAGAACTTGATTCAGTACCTGAGATCAGATTGTGAAATACCTATTTGCACAATAACAGATAATTATAGAAAATGTTAATCATGTATCAAAAGATCACTTGTATTAGATTAGAGGCTTATTATATCTGAGCACTATTTTTAGCCCTTAATCTAGTTAAATTAATTCAAATTAATTTCACTCACTATTTGATATTTCTTATATATATTTAAGATAAGTGATGATTCCAATTATATTATGTATATTATCATGGTCACAATAAACTAAAGTTGGTGAAGTGGCATGTTTTTGTGCCATTTAGTGTCCTAACCTTTGCCGCAAGCAGCATTTATTGCACATTTCCAGGCATCCGGTGGCATTTTCTGCCCCTGCTACTCCCTGCCTATCTTTTATATTGCAAATGTATCATGTTGCCACTGGTCAAGTCACAATCAGCAGTGCCTCACTGCTTCTGCACATGTTTTGTGTGTTTGTGTGTAGGTTAGTGGTGGAATCAGCAGGATGTTCAATTACACTGGCTCAGCTGATGCGCATAGACAGAGGATGGTTTACTGAGTATCTGTACACACTCACACATATCCAGTAAAGCGCACACACTTTCAGAGCTAAAAGTGTTTCATCAAAGTTCAGCCAGCTGAGCTGCTTGGGCTTAGTATCCTGACAAGCCACAGGGCTTCGGCTAAAGGACCGCTGTGGAAGGATACAAAGAAAGGCAGCGAACAGTAGAAAGCCTGAAGTGAATCACAATGAGAGATCAGCTTCCTGTATCTTCTGGTTTAATTCATCTGGACCTCGGAGGGACGTACTTTGAAACACATCATTCAGGGAAACAACCTGACCTGTGTATCCTACATTACAATCTGTAATCATATTGTGAAGTTCGAAACCTCTTTAAAATGATGCATTTATTCAAAATAAATTGTGTTTTCACTGATAGAGTACCACCTAGGTGACAAACGGACAAGCTACTCTACTGAAGTTGTTGCACATTATCTGCAGTGTAGCTAAAAAACACATTTTATTTAAACCCATCCAACCTTACCCACTGCAGAGCTTTAGTGGAGCAACAGGATTTTTTCTAGTTGTCATTTATGTGTGTTTTGAGTTACAAGAGATTAATTTGCAGCATTTAAGAGGTGTGGCTGAACAAGAACAGCACTTGTACATGTTCACCGCTGTGAGTTGTTTATATGTGTGGGCGTGTTTGATGCAGTCACTTTGTCAGCTCTTTGATGGAGCACTTGTAATACGCATAATATGAAGATCAGGTCTTCTTTAAAGGCAAGTTGTGCAGGACGAAAGCACTGAATTTAAAACTCTTCAGGGAACTAATGCAGTTAAAATAAATGACCAGATATGTATTTCCTTTACATTGCCTACAACTATAATTTTTCATAAAAACGATAAAAAATATGAATTTACATGGCAGGATTATGACGTTTTTTACAAGCAAACTTTTATAAGTTTGCTTTAAAAAAAAAAAAGTCTGTTCCTGCTAACCCTAACCAAAAAAAATAATAGTTTTTTTGGGATTATGATCTTTTGTTTTAAATTAAAATTTTTTTATCGGGGAAAATCTTTAAAAAAAAAAATCAAAATTTTGGAGAAAAAAAAAATTTTTCCCCTTAAAACCAAAAATTCCTCTTTTTATAAATTTGGGGAAAAAACAGGAGGGGTTCCTCTGTTTTAAATTGTGGCCAAAAACCCAAATAATTACAATTTTTAAAATTTCAAGTAATATTTTGAAAAACCTTTTTTTAAATTGGGGATGGCCCACTGTTTAATAAAAACCGTTTCTTCCTGGGGGAAACGGGGGGAACTTTAAAAACCTTTTTTTGGGGAACTAAACAAATAACTTTTTTTGGCAAAATAAAAAAAAAAAAACCAAAAGGGTTTTCCCCTTCTTTATCTACGTGAAAAAATTTTTTAAAAAAAAACCAAGGCCCCCGGGAAAACCAATTCGCTTTTTCCCGTTCTAAAATCTTCCCCAAATTTAAAAAAACATAAAAAAGGTTTTTACAAAAAAGGTAAAATATCAAAAACTAAAAAAAAAATTTAAAAAACCCAGCTTTTGGGGTTGTTTTTAGATAAAAAAACCAAAAAGCATTTTATGGCGGGGGTTAGGGGAAAAAAATTACAAAAGAAAATATTTTTGGGGAACAAAAGCTCGGGGGGGCCCCCATCCCCCAAAGGGCAGGGTTTAGTTACTGAAAGGTCAAAAAAAACCCACCCCGGGGTTTTCGGGGGATGTCCGAGCACACAAGATTTTTTAAAAAATTTTTGGGGGGAAAACAAATTAAACAGGGGAATTTTTAAAGCCCCAAAGGGAAAAGGGGTTGTTTTTCACCATAAGGTTATTAAAACCCCATTTTCGGGTTCCCCAAAGGGCACCTGCTTTGGGGTGCCCCAAACAGAAAAAACCCCACAACTTGGGGAAGGAACTTGGGGGGGTTTTCCAAACTTAAAAACCAGAAAAATTTCAAAAGAAAAAAAAAAAAAATTTGGCATGAAAAATAACAATTCGGGGAAAACATTTTTAAGGCTATTAAATTTGGCGATTTTTTAAATCCCCCACAAAAAATCCTACCTACCCCTCCCCAACTTTTCCTAAAAAAGGGAAAATAAAAGAAACGAACAAAAAAAACCCTTTTAATTGTTGAAGTTTTTCCCTTGGGGGCAGAGAGGCAAAAGGGGGAAAAGGGGGGGGGAAGGATTTTTCCAGGGCGTTGGGCGGTTTAACTCGGGAGAGGGGGGTCCTTTTTTTTGTCCTTTTTTGGTCTTTTTGGGGAAAAAAATTTTGAAAAAATTTTGGGGACGGGGGAACCCCCCCACTGGGTGGGGGATGGAAAAAAAAAAAAAAACAAGGGGGAAAAAATTTCATCCCCCTTTGAAATTTTTTGGGGTTTTTTTTGTTATTTTTAAACCCGGGGGTCTTTCGTTTGGAAAAATTTTAAAACTTAAAAAAACCTTTTCTTGGGTCTTGAAAAATTTTTAAGGGGGTTTATTTTTTTTCTCTTTTGGGGCCCCAAACGGGGAAAGGAAAAGGGAAAAACCACGTGGGTTTTTCTTCTCCGGGAAGTGATGCCCCTGGGGCCCCGGGGTTTTAACCCCCCCACTGGGTTTTCCAAACTTGCAAAGGAAACCTCCCAAAGGGGGGCCCTCACTTTTTTTAAATGGGGTCATTGTGGGGGGGCCCAAAAAAACGGGGAAGGGGCCCCCGCCCTTATCGGGCCGGGGTTTTCCCCCGGGCTGGGTTTTGGAAAAAAAAGGGTGGGGGGGAACTACCCGGGGGTTTTAAAAAAAAAGGGGCCCGGAGGGCCAAAAAAAGGGGCCCGGGTTTGGGGCCCCCGGGGGAAAAACGGGGAAAAAATGGCCCAAAATTTTCCCGGGCAAAAAAAGGGGGGCCCCAAAACATAGTAAAAACACCCTGGGCCAACAAAGGGGCTGACTAAAAAAATTTGGCCTTTCCAAGGGCGGGGTTGTAGGGCATTACTAAAAAACCCGGGGGTTGGGTTCCCTTTTCCAAATAAAAAAAGGATTTTTTTCCCCGGGTTTAAAAAAAACTCAGAAAGGGGGCAGCGTTTCAGTTTCCCCCGGGTTTTAAAAACCCTTGATTTTAAATCGGGATTAGGACTCCCCCCAAACCTTTCAGGGGAGGGCAAATGAAAAGGGGGCTAAAAAAAAGGTGGGGGAGGGGAGAAAAATTTAATCGCCCTTCCCAAATTTTTAGTAAGAAAAAATAAGAGCCTGTTTGTTTTTATGATTTTATTTTGGGGGTTTGGAAATTAATTTTTCCCAGTTTATTTTCCCACCACTTTTTAAAACCAAAATTTTTACTTGCGTTGTCACCTTCTGCCCTTTTCGGGATCCCAGCCCCCCAAAAAGTAAAAAAAAGGTGTTTTTAAAAACTCCACGGGTTTATTACATAAATTAAAAATAAAAAGTACATAAAAAAGAGTGGGGGGGAAACTTCTTTTTTTTAAATGAAAAAAAAAAAATTTTTTTAAAAAATTTTTGGTTTGGAAAAAATTACTGTTTTTTTTCCTTAAATGGGGATTTTCCATTGAGTTTTTGGGGGTTGGAGAAAAAAATTTTTAATAAAAACCCCCCAAATTTTTTTTAGGGTTTTCAAAAAAACCGGGGCAAATTTATAAGGCTGCAAATCATTGGTTTATAAAGGTAAAAATTTCCTTTTATTTTAAAAAACGGGTTCTTTTAAAAAATGGGGGTTTTTTTTATTGACCTTATTTTTATTTTTAAACCTGAGTAGAGGGTAAAATTTTTTTTGGTGGTGTCCCGGGTGGGAAGGCCTTTTTCAGCTTGGGCATACCTCAGGGCACCCTTTGGGGGAAATGCAAAAATTCCCCTTTGCAGAAAAATAAATTTGGCATATCAAAAAAAGGTTTAGGGGGCGGGAGAAAAAAAAATTTGGGAAAAAGGGGGGGCCCCAAAATTTTTAAGGGAAAAAAACGAGCCCAAAAATTTTAAACCTTCTTGATTTTGCCCAGAAAAAAAAAAAAAAAACCTTTGTTTTTCCCTTTTTTAAAAAACCCATAAAAAAAAAAACCTTTTTATTTAAAAAACCTTTAATAAAAATTCCCCACAGTTTTTTTTTTTTGTTTTTGGAACCTTAATTTTTTTTTATTTTTTTTTTTCGGGCCTTTTTAAGCCCTAAAAATTTCTACTTGTTTTACCTCGGGTTTACCCCTTTCCCCTTTTAACCCCTTTGTTTTTTCCACTTTTTTCCAAAAAAAAATTGGTTTGTGGGGGGGAACGGGGGGTTGGCAGGGGGGGGAAACCGGGACTTTCCCTTTCCAGTTTCTTTTTTTGGGGGGAATCCCAAAAGGTTTTTCCCCCGGGGGCCCACAGGGGGGGAAAATATCCGGGGGGGGTTGGGAAAAAAGGGGAAAAACCGGAAAAAAAAAAAATTGGGTTTTTGCCCCAAAAAAAATTTTTTGGGTTAGGGTTTTGTGGGGCCCCGCCCTTTTTTTGGGGCCCAAATCCCACCCGTCATTTTCGTTTTGGAAATGACTTTTTAACAAGTCCTGCCGGGGTTTCAGGGGGGGTTTTTAAAGGGGCCCTTTTCCTTTTTTGGGGGGATTGGGGCCAGGTCCCTACGGGGAATCCTGGTGGAAAAAAAAACTTTTTCCTGACCCGCCCCCTTTCCAAAAAAACCCCAAAAAAAGTGGTTTCCAAAAATTTTTAGACGGGTTTGACTGTCCCCAGGCCCAGGGGAAGATTTTTCAATTAAATTTTTCCATTTTTCAAAAAAAAAAAATTTTTTTTAAACCAGTTTTTTCGGGTGGGGTATTGGTGAAATTGGGTCCCTCCTTTTACAAGGGGGAAACCGCCTCAGGTTTACAAATTTTTAAAAAACCCCAAACTGGTTTTCCCCAAACTTTGGTCCTAAAAAGGGAAGGGGTTTTGGGTGGGTTCCTTGGCAGGGGGGACCCCCCCCCCTTTTCTAGAAAACCGTTTTGGGGGCCAATGGAATCCCTTTTTGGATATGGCAAGCCCCCCCAAACTTTAAAATTAAATCCCCCCCCCCAATGTTTCCCCTCGGGGCCGGGAAAACATTTGGGGGGTGGTACGCTTTTTTTGGGGGGCTTTTTCCAAAACCCAAAAAACTCCCCCGGGGGATGGGGGGGGGAAAAACAGTAAAGGGGGGGGAATCATCGAGAAAAAAAATAGAGTTTCCATTGTCCATAGCCCCCAAGTTTTGGGCCCGGGTTTTCCGGGGGGGGACCTTGAAACCGACGTTTTGGGCTTTGGGCCCTTTGATTTAAAACCAAAAGGGGTTTTGGGGGCTTAAAAGCGGGCCCCGGCCTTTGGTTTTAATTGGGGGCCCGGGCGGGGCCCCCGAGGGGACATTTCGGGGTTGGAAAAAAAAAGGGGAGATTAGGGCATTTTTAAAATTCCCCTTTATTTGGGGAAAAAGCCGGGGGTTTTTATTTTTTTTTGGGTTTAAAATTTCCCAGGTTACCCACCCCGAAAAACCCCCTTTCAGAAAAGCTTCCTTTTGGCTTTCCCCCATTTAAAAATCCTTTGGGGATTGGGGGTTTCGTTTTCTTGGGTTGGTTTTGGGGGGAAAATTTACCCGGAACCCGGGGGGCTTTTATAAAAAATACGGGGGACTTTCGGGGTTTTTTGGGTAAAACAGTTTGCGCCAAGAAAGGGAACATGAAACCTCAAAAAAATTTGTCCTATTTTTAAAAACTCGGGAAAGGGGCACCCAAAAAGGGTTGGGGTTGGTCCCAATTTTTCAATTTTGAGAAAAAACTTTTGCTTTTACCCTGCTAATTAAACCCTTTTCCAAAATTTCTTGCTCTTACGGGGGTGGAAAAGGGTCCCCTTTTTAAAATGGGGGGGCCCTGGTTACCAGGGGGGGGTTTCCAAAATTTACCCTTTGAAACCTCCCACACTAAAATGACAGGGGGTTTCAGTTTCATTTTTAAAACCCCTGTAGGCCCCCTTCAGCAAGTTTTGGGGGGTTTTCCCCGGGGATACTTAATTTCCTATTCTGTTTTAAAAATTTAAATTTTCTCTTGGGGCCCCATTTTCTGACGGGCCTTCCTCCAATTAACATCCCTTTTTTTTGGGTTTTTTGACTTGGTTTTTTTGAAAAAACCTTGTTTTGCATTAAAAACATTCCTTTTTTTTTGGCTCTTTGGGGGGAACCTTTTAAAAAATATTATTTAAAAAATAAATCTGATATACAAAGTGTTTGTCTTTGAAACTAATATCCTGTACTGTAGGATGTTTTTAAATTTTGCATTAAAACTATTTTTACCATTTGTCTTTGAGTAAAATATATACTCTGACAACTCTGATAAATATATACTCTGATAATGACTTTTCTTTTTCGATTGTGTTTTCTGTAGATTATCATAATTATATTAATCTCCATGACCACTATCAAAATACACTTTTAAAATATTTGTGAAAGAAGGAAAATATTTGCAAGGCAGCCAAGATTGCTACCATAAGTTGCTGAAGAGTGATGATGTTATGTTTGGAACACCATAATTGGACAAAACAGCACAATGGCCACCCAAGAAGAAAGTAATGTTAGCAAAAGTAGACTGCTTGATTAGAGTGTATGGTGCAAAAATGTATGTGGCGATTTGTCCAGTAGTTGGGAGAAAATGTTATGTGAGTAAAGTTGCATGGAGAGACAGACTGGCACCCTACACAGGGATTACAATGCACTTTGTGGCCAGTCTATCTGTAATTGTCCATATTGGTACATTCTTGTAAAATAATCGAATTACAAATACTAAAATCTTGGTTACATTCAAGTGGATATAATTTAATGACCCAGGGTCACCATGATGGTCTGGCTGTTGACCAAGGTAATTGTTTTAGATGTGGTCTTAACTTTGTATCTTCGTCCATCAGCCTAGAGTTATTCCTGCACTTGAAGCAAAGATTCCAGTTGATCATAATTCTGGAGTAAAAAGAGTGATCGCTTTTGGTGAGAGAAGATAAATTACGGTAATCCTTTTAGAATATTTTTTTTCACCAACCTAACCCACTTTTCAGTACAAACGCTTTTCTAATAAGCGGCCAAACATCCAATTTACACATTAGGAGGACATTTTTGTGCATAAAAATAATCAAATTTCTGTGTGCAGCAATAGATAGTTCAGGTCTGCAGATGACATCTTATCATCCATAAGCAAATCAGTCTTAAAGGGTGTGACAGTAAAGCCGTTTTAAAGAACTGTAAATTACGTATCTCCTTTGAAAAACAATGGAATGTTTCTCACTTCTTTATGCTGGTTTTCTGGGTTCTAATATGAGCAATGGAAGCCACCCTTTTATAGGCAGAACTATAGCAGTACAGGTATTAGTATTTCTTTCTCTAAGGAAAAGTCAAAGTGGTTGCTGTGTAAAATGTCTATAATACAGATCTGCCCACCAACAGTTGTTTTCTTGTGCCTTCTTTATTTATTTCGAATTAATCATCTCTCAGTAGGCAGGACTTACCTTAACCTTAACTAAAGTTTAAGGAATGTGCTTAATTGATCAGTGAAAGAAGCCTAATGAGAAAAAAAATGTTTAGTCCAACTGTTTCAAATAGAAAATATATTAACTTTAACACTTGTTTGGACCATTCCCCCAAAAATATAAATCAAGGACACACAGGACTCACAGCTATAAAAAGTTCCCTGCATCTATCTTTCAGACAACAGCTGCAGAACCATAAAATGTAATGTTTAACGAGACTCATATGCTGTTCATGACTGTAGAGTTAGACGTGTAGATATATCCTCAAACACTGACCAATAAAAAATCAACACTTTCTCCACAGCTCCCCCTCAGCTTCAAATCAGACACATTCATAATTAATGCTTTGATAAATAACACCGCGTGTTCTCTGCTAAGATCTTGTAATGTTCAGGGAGGTGTCATCTGTTATGCCTGGATAATCCCTGTGAGCACAGGATGACGAATAATGTGTCTATTCAAAGTGCAGAGTCAGTACTTCTTTTCAGTTTGTGTGTGTGTGTGTGTACACGCGTGGGTTCATACTGAGTTGCTGCCTCCATAAATGTGTAAAGGCAGCCTGAGGGTCATTGCAGTTGGGATCAAACCATTGTTTTTGTTCATGCAGACACACACAGGTTGTGAAGGATGTCCTGCACGTTTTGTGTGTTTTTTCCTTGTGTTGCAAATCTGAGCAGAGATTGTTTGCTAGGCTATTTGGGGAACCTGGACCAATAATAATCTTGCAGTAATATTTTAGACTCCATTTACAATCCTGTCTCAGATCTATAGGGATTTCTCAAAGAATCGGATTATATCTTTTTTCTCTTTGTAAAATGTTCTAAATTACATATAAAACCAAAATAGGGGGTTACTTCAGAGACTGCACCTTAACCAATATGTGTTAAAAAGTCCCTGTAAGATATTTTTCAGCATTATTATGAGCCTCATCAGCTTCTGTTTTTGTAGTAATCTTTGTGTTTACTGTTCGACTGCATTGTGTTGTCACAGGTCCAGCTGCTGAACTAAGAGAAAATAAGATGGTTGAGTTTTCATATATAAGAAGAGTTGTGTCAGCAAGTCAAATTTGAAATTTATCTAGGATCCAGAAGAAAATATAAACAGGATTCTATGTAATTTGATGTCCAGGGTGTAACTTTGTATGCAGATGACAAATGTATTTGATCACAGGCATTTTCTTAACAACACGCAACATGCATGCCCTATACATATTGTCTTTTCACAATACACTCACTGACCACTTTAAGAAATAAACCTGGTTGTCTGATTGTTAACACAAATAGCAAAACAGGAAATCACAGTGCAGCAGTTCAATGCGTTTCAGCATAAAGGCGTGGTGAAGACAGCTTGGAGAAGTTGAAAACGAGCGTCAGAAATGGAAAGAAAGAGGAGTGATTAGGTGATTTTCAATGTGGGTGTGTTCAGGGCACACAGAACATTAAAGCCTATCAGCAACGTTACACCATACATGGATAAATCGTTAATCTGCTTTAACAATTAAAATTAAAATCAGTCAATTCTGCCTTGCCAGAAAAAAAGCACAAATTTCTTTATTGCAAAGGAAAACATATTTCAGAACAGTCTGTGTTCAGACTTAAAAAAATAATATTTGAATGTATAGGCTATACACTCTGTTTTCCAGCTCAAGAAAAATACAAATTAAGTGAGTAATTAATTTATTGTGTTTCAGTGTGTGTAATGCTTTTCTTACGTTGATATTTCTGTTGTATTTGTGTTCTAACACTGAATTCTTTGCAAAACTGCAACAAAGTTTATCATTGTTGCTATTACTGATATGAGTAGCTGACAAGACCAGTGTCAGGGCTGAGGGACAAGTTAATGCTAGTCATTGGAGTGAGGAGGAGGAGGAAGAAGAGATGGATGAGGAGGGCCAGGAAACGGAGATGGAGGAGGAGGAGGAGGAGGAGGAGAAGAAGAATGAGGAAGAGAAGAAGAAGAAGCAGGAAAAGGTGCAGGAATCACCCAAAAACAGTGCCAGGTACAGGTGCAGTGTGCTGGACTGGGTTGGCAGTAGATCTTTGCATAGAATTGTTTAAGCCTCTTGAGATCCAAAGATTGTAGTACAAACCCAGGCTGTGTGACATCTGAAAACAGGCTGAAAAATTATCAAATTAACCTTCAAACACATATTCTTCTTTCTCCTGATAGATCTGTGAATGAGTTTTATCCAGGAAGAGAGTATTTTGCACTCTCAGTTACTTGATGATAGAGACTGATTTTAATAATTTTTTTAATGTCTACAAATGTGTACAAGGTATAAAAATAAGTAAAATCTACCAATTTAATCACAAACCTGAGTGTGCAGAAGACTCACTCTGGATAAACCTAATTTGCTAGATCTGTCAGGAGAAAGGGAAATATTACATATGTTTGAGGGAAAATTAATAATTTTGTTTGTGTTTTCAAGTGTGAAAAAAGCTGAGGTTTCAACTAAATTTCTCTGGTCTTATGTTGATGTTCCAGCTCCAACAATAAGCCTATCCACCTCTGCTGTTATAAACGTGACATCTGTTTTCTTTCCAGTTTTAAAGAGTTATTTCTAATTATTATTATTACTGGTATTCTTTTTGTGCAGATATAGCAGTACAAGATGCAGAGGATCAGACAGGGTCCAGCACAGGGGGAACTGAGCCGTGGATGCAACTAGTTTAGGAAGAGTGTTTTGATTTTTATGCATGCCCAAGCTCCAAAGATTTTGATCTCTTTTTTCTCTGTTTCTCTTTTTTTATCCGCAACAGTCCCACAAAACAAAATCTATCGACAAAATAATTGACATCATTACTCACTTGATCAAAGAAAGTAAGAGAGGCAGGAATGGTTTCTGTGCAGACAGATACATCACAGGATGTTACCTCCACAGACCTGTGTGCTGTTATCCTCTAAAAACTCATCTGTGTTGTTTCATGTCAGTCTTCAACAGGGGAGGATTTTGTTTAACTGCTTAAGGAAACTCTGGCAAAGGCTGATATTGATATCCAGAAATGTGATGGTAGCTCTACAGATGGAGCAGCAAACATCCAAGACCAGTAAAAGGGGTTCCCCACTTTACTGTCATCAGAGTCCCCTATCCAAGTGCACATCTGGTGCTATGCACATGTGCTCAGTCTTGTTCTGGGAGACAACATGGGTGTTGTGATAGAAAGTCCTTCCCTTTTCTCCATTGTGAATGATGTTGCCATATTTATCAAGGATTCATACAAGCGTATGAATATGTGGGAGAAAGACGGGCGTGACAGATGGCTGTCCCCCATCAGGGAGACCAGGTGGTGGGCCAAATGAGCAAGCTCTGAGTAAGATATTTGTCTGTTTTGGTAACACAGACAATGCCTTGCTCATTGATTTGATCATAACAATAGGAAGGATAAGGGAATATATTTGAAGGAAAGCTCATGCTAGAGCAAGAGCTAAGGGCTACATTGAATCCCTATGAGACCATTCTTACAGCACAGATATTATTGAGGATCTTTGAGATCACTTCACCTCTCTCCAAATATTTCCAGACTAGTGACATGGACCTAATCAACGCTCATCGGCTTGCAATGGGGGCTTTAGACAGCCTAAAAACATTCACCAGAGACATTGTTGGCGTCACACAGGCAGCAAACGAATTTGCTGAGTGGGCAAACAAGACCCTGGAGAAGAGCATCTAGAGAGGTGGTTCAACTGATTTATATATTTCTTATTTTTATCATTAAAAACACACAGCAGTTTTGATTGTTGAAAAGACATAGTGTTTTTATACTGCAAATAACATATTTGTGTTAAAATCAGATTCCACTTGTGTCTGTCATGCGATCGGATAAAAGGCCTCTCAATACCAAGCTCCCAAGCTGGTGAACCCGCCCCTGCCGTCACCTTATTTCTCGGCCAGTGCTCCATGACCCGTGCCTTTTGTCAATTTGATTATGTTATGATTAAATCTTTATATATATCATGCTGCTCCCAAGTTTCTGTCTGCTTTTTGGTCTCGCATGACACCTACTGAATAATACATCCTCAGTTTCCTATCTTTTCCTCCAACTTCTTACAGCAGAGATGTAATTTCATAGCCTGCAAAACTGGTGTCTGATACACTCAGTGTTCAGGTGGTATGCTGAGAGGATTTCATTATGAGACAGGATTAGGCAACATATTGTATTAGCATCAGTATGTCGAACTGTAAATTGAAGTACACTGTAAGTATGCATATGCAAGCAGTCTCTATAGCTCTCTGTTGTGTAGTTGAGTTGGCATGCATCCTGCTTTTCTCAGAAGAGAGGTGCAGATAAGGAAAGAGAATGATCTCCATCATCAACATGCTTCGCTTGAACCCTGATGTTCAGCTGCTAAAATCTTTACCTGTTAATGCAAACATTATGTCTTCTGTGTACACAGAAATCTGTTTAAAGTGACCAGTAGGACTGGTCGCATGCCGTTAGCTGTCTGTCTGCTTTTAACTCTCATTTCTCTCATGCTATGTTCGTTTTCCTGGTGATTGGAATTGTGGTCAGTTTTTATCTGTATAGGTCCACCTCTCAGTTTATCTAAACATTTTTTTCAAATCTGAGCAGTTCCCAAACTGCTTTTGAACTATATTTCCATTTCTCTATGATTATACTTTCTTCATTTTGCAGCATTTCATTCTTAAATCATTATCCCAAATGTTCTTTCTCTGTCTGTCCTCCATCCTCTTCCTCTTGCTGCTCCCTACAGCAAGGCAGTCTTATTAAAAGTCAAACACAGTAATTTTTTATTTTTTTGCACAGCAGTCCACTCTCAAGGCTACAGTCAGCTCTGCACACTAACAAACGTATGGCACCAGAAGACAAAGGGGAGCATGAAATCAGATAAATGGGTCTCAGTCACGTATGGTGGACTGATCAGTGATTTTTGTTTAAACAGCTGCTGTGCCGCTCAGTTCATGCTGTGGTGACTCTGAGTCCACTCCATTCTCTGATTAGAGTTTTGATAAGAGTGTGCTTTAATGATCCTGTTTTCTACAGAAGGCATGTTAAACCTCATTTGGGAAGAGTTTTGCTTTGCATCACTCATACAACACATACATCACTTCATTTGTTTTTTACAGTATAGTATTTATTTCTACCAACAGACCTTTACTTGTCACAGTGCAGATTGTTTTTATTGTACTGCGATAACCGACATCAGTCAGCTATGCAAATCTGACACTGCATTCGGCGTGTGTAGGAAATGTTTTCAGAGTTTGTCTGTCATGCGAGGGAAAAAAAGATCCAGTGCAGGTCATTTTTCTTTTTGCTGGCATTAGCCAATTTTATGACACAGTAATTGAATTTTCAATAGTAAATGAAACGTTTTGGATGAGTTACTTCATCTTATAGACATGCAGCCTTCATGTCTCTTGAATCAAATGCGGTAATTGCATACACAGTTGGGAGCAGTGATTGGAAAAACAAGATTAATTTTGACAGTTTGACTTATCCTTCCTGTGATATAAATCTTTTGAATGCATTTCTTTAAACTATAAAGCTATCCAAAGACGAACACTGTGCGACATAGGAATAAGTTAAAGAAATATATAAAAAAATATATGTGCAATAATATTTATTTAGCCCAGCAGTTCTGGTCAAGAATTGTGCACATAACCATTGTGGGCATAAAGCTCATGGTAGGCTGCTTTTGGGTTGTTTTGGGGTGGAAGGATCCTATAACAATCAACATCAATGGGTTTAAAAAAATTAAAAAACAACTTTTGTTTTAAACACATGAATGCACAAGTTTAGATTTATATTTTAAATGTCTCTAATCCAAAATGTTATGTAGAATGGCTCAAATATACAGTATATGCAGCATTTAAATCCCCACTTATATTTAAATAAATAGATATCTAAGCAAGTTTTACCTCACCCACACAACTTTTGTAACCATCACCAAGCAAGCAAGCAAATAAGAAAGAATCTTCCACTCCAAGCCTAACACTATCCAGCTTAACTAACATTTGTAGCTTCCCTCAAGGACAAGTTAAATGTTTTCTGGACAAACAAAATTATGGCGAGACAAGAAAAGGTGAGCTAATTGTTCTATATGACAAAGTGAGACTTAGAGACCCAAGACATTGTACAAACTGACAAGCAAGGTGGTGGTAGCATCATGCTGTGGTGCTGTGTTGCTGCCATTGGCACTAATTCATTGCACCAAGTGGATTTAGTATTGATGTATGGGAATATATATATGTACACTACCGGTTAAAAGTTTAGAACTCTTTCTCATTTACTGCTTTTTTTATGTTTATGACTATTTACATTGTACGTAAATTCTCACCGAAAGCCTCAAAACAGTAAATGAGCACATATGCAATTATTTAGCAAAAAAAAGTAAAAGAACTTTAAACATGTTTTATATTTTATATTTCTTGAAGTAGCCGCCCTTTGCTGTGATGACTGAAATATTAACCTTTGGCTGTCTCGAATGAACCTCTGGGAAGTTCTTTCAAGACTCTTTGGAAAACTATTTGAGGTCACCACCTCATGAAGCTCATGGAGGGAAAACCAAGAGAGCAAAGCAGTAATCAAAGCAAAGGGGGACTATTTGGCAGAATCTACAATATAAAAATGTTCAGTTATTTCACATTTTTTGTTTACTATATAATTCCATGTGTGTTCATTCATAGTTTTATTGCCTTTGGTGAGAATCTACAATTTAAATGAAAATAAGGAGACCCATTAAGTATGAAAGTGTATCTAAAACATGACATTTCAGCTCATGATAGGTTTATATGAACTTCTGACTAGAATAGTACACCATGCATCTTTAAACACATTGTTTAAAGTCATGTTTTGCTTTCAGCTGGCATACATGTTGAAGGAGGTAAACACAACACTGCGAGCTAAATATTTTTCTGAAGAATTTCCTGTAGTTTTTTTGTTTATGCGCTGAGAGATTCACGAGTAAATGTAACCCTCAACCCTTTTGTGGTTCTGATACATAAAACCATGCATATCCTGTGTTGCAGTTTAATACTTAAGGCTCGTTAAATCCTAACACGGCATCCATCCCCTGACAATAATAATTTCCATATTGTCAAATTTTTTTCATGACCAGATATTAAACTTGCATCATAAACATGCAAGCACAGTTGTTGGAGGAAAGTAAACAAACTAAAAAAATATATATATTATCCCTATATTATCCCACCTTGAAACACATTTTCAGATGAATATGAGAAGAAATATAACAAAGCAAAATCATCAATTTAATTTGCATTGCTATACATGTGCTCAGAGTCAGATACACTTCATAGCTTCACAGAAGCAATCTCCAGGCTCGAACCTGCCGTAAAAACCAGTCCAAGGCAAATTTGCCCCATCAACATGTCACAGCAAAATATCCCAGCTTGAGAATAAAACAGTATAAACCAATACAGGGCTCTCTGCACTGGTATGTACACTAACATGGCTGGACACACACTGAAAAGAGATGAAGATATGTTCTAATAACATCAGTGAGATGAGCGCAAGCAGGGACACCACATCTTTACAACCTGCTACAGTAATATAGACAGTCACAGATCAGCACATCTCTCCGCAAGCTCTCTGCACTTAATGACTTATCACTTTCTCATCCACTCTACACCAAGCCATGCAATGCACAATACAACACAAATGATGCAAAGCTCACCTTCATGATGCTTCGCTCTGTTGTTTCTCTGCTCCCAAACACATGTGCTTCTCTTGGTGTGTGACAACAGAAGCAGGAAGAGTCTGTGTACGTCTGCTGATCCTTAACACCCACCTTTTTACATGGAGTCACAGGGGAGGAGATTTCTTCCCTCTGCACAGCAAGAAATCACTGTGTTGCTGTTTGTAAATGCATCTGTATGTGTGTGAAAAGAGTGTGTGTGGCTCAGAAAGAGAAATAAAGTGCCTCTCCTTCTCAAAGTCTCATGCACCTATATGAATGAAAACTCTATCTATCTATCTATCTATCTATCTATCTATCTATCTATCTATCTATCTATCTATCTATCTATCTATCTATCTATCTATCTATCTATCTATCTATCTATCTATCTATCTATCTATCTATCTATCATCTTCTTTTCTTCCCTTCTTCCTGTTTCTTTTCTCCCTTCTCCTTCCAGTGTGTCTCTCACTTTCTCCCTCTCCTCTCATCTCACTATATCGAATGTTCGTCCACCTTCTCCTAATTCTCTCTCCCTCCCTCCATCCTTCCTGCCTTCCTTCCTGGTGCTATCTCACCACTGTTCTCCCTCTAATAGCAGGCTCACATTTCCCTATTCACCCCCACAGACCCATAAAGGGGGGAGGGAAGAGAGGGATCGCAGTCCAGCCATACATCCATCCTGCTTGTCTCCTCTCACCTTTTGGTGCATGTTTCTCTGTCATTAAATCAAACACAGTATGGATGTACAGGGGTTGGACAATGAAACTGAAACACCTGTCATTTTAGTGTGGGAGGTTTCATGGCTAAATTGGACCAGCCTGGTAGCCAGTCTTCATTGATTGCACATTGCACCAGTAAGAGCAGAGTGTGAAGGTTCAATTAGCAGGGTAAGAGCACAGTTTTCCTCAAAATATTGAAATGCACACAACATTATGGGTGACATACCAGAGTTCAAAAGAGGACAAATTGTTGGTGCACGTCTTGCTGGCGCATCTGTGACCAAGACAGCAAGTCTTTGTGATGTATCAGGGTATCAGGGTATCCAGGGTAATGTCAGCATACCACCAAGAAGGACGAACCACATCCAACAGGATTAACTGTGGACGCAAGAGGAAGCTGTCTGAAAGGGATGTTCGGGTGCTAACCCGGATTGTATCCAAAAAACATAAAACCACTGCTGCCCAAATCACGGCAGAAGTAAATATGCACCTCAACTCTCCTGTTTCCACCAGAACTGTCCGTCGGGAGCTCCACAGGGTCAATATACACGGCCGGGCTGCTATAGCCAAGCCCTTTGGTCACTCATGCAATGCCAAACGTTGGTTTCAATGGTGCAAGGAGCGCAAATCTTGGGCTGTGGACAATGTGAAACATGTATTGTTCTCTGATGAGTCCACCTTTACCGTTTTCCCCACATCCGAGAGAGTTACGGTGTGGAGAAGCCCCAAAGATGCGTAGCACCCAGACTGTTGCATGCCCAGAGTGAAGCATGGGGTGGATCAGTGATGGTTTGGGCTGCCATATCATGGCATTCCCCCTTGGCCCAATACTTGTGCTAGATGGGCGCATCAATGCCAAGGACTACCGAACCATTCTTGAGGACCATGTGCATCCAATGGTTCAAACATTGTATCCTGAAGGCGGTGCCGTGTATCAGGATGACAGTGCACCAATACACTCAGCAAGACTGGTGAAAGATTGGTCTGATGAACATGAAAGTGAAGTTGAACATCTCCCATGGCCTGCACAGTCACCAGATCTAAATATTATTGAGCCACTTTGGGGTGTTTTGGAGGAGCGAGTCAGGAAACGTTTTCCTCCACCAGTATCACATAGTGACCTGGCCACTATCCTGCAAGAAGAATGGCTTAAAATCCCTCTGACCTCTGTGCAGGACTTGTATATGTCATTCCCAAGACGAATTGACGCTGTATTGGCCGCAAAAGGAGGCCCTACACCATACTAATAAATTATTGTGGTCTAAAACCAGGTGTTTTAGTTTCATTGTCTAACCCCTGTATTTGCTAATGTCTGAAAAGCTCTAAGAAGCTCTAAGTTGTGCATTACACAACCGAAACAGAGAAGCAAAAGGTAAAAATTAAGAGGGTTCCTGTTTTTTTATTTTTTTGATGACCTCTGTTACAGATGTACTGCAAATAGTTGCTAAAGTAGTTGCCCGTTCCTTTATGAGATGATAATCAGAAAGCGCTCTAAAACTCAAATGAGCTTCTGTTTACACAGATGCCCACCCTGCAGCTGTGTGCTGACTCAGAATGCTCAATAGAGGGGGCTACTTCACTTTATTGTTAGGCATCATTAGGAATATTGGAATGGGTTGTGTGGAGCGAGGAGAAACATTTAAGTTTTAGTGCTTAATGTACATTGTTGTTAAAAAAGCATTTACCTCCTTATAGTATTCTTCTGTTTTATTGTCACACTTAAAGTTTCAGATCATCAAACAAATTTGAAAATCAACCAGAGATAACCTGAGTAAATACAAAAAAAAACTTCCAGATCCTGATTTCATTTATTAAGGGAAAAAAGTTGTCCAAACCAACAAAAAATATAACTATGCCTTTTGTTAAAGCGTGAATTAACTGTGATTTATGACATTTTCGGTTAAATTTCTCTAGCTACAGAAAGTCCTGATTACTGTAGGATTAGGAAAGTGAACAGAAACCTTTTTAACAACATTAAGTAGGCTTAAAGATTTCAAAAGGCAACGCATCATCCTGTAATCAAAACCAATTTAATGCAATGTATTAGGCAAGACAAGGCGAGTTTATTTGTATAGCACATTTCAGCAGCAAGACAATTCAAAGTGCTTTACATGATGAAAACCTAAGGAAACAAAACATATAGAAAGTACACTGCAGTGGCATAATAAAGGAAAGTAAAAAAGTGTAATAGTTTAAATAGAACAGGCAAAGCCAGCTCTTAAAAAATGGGCTTTTCAGCAGTTTTGCAGTTTTATGGAATATTATTCCAGATTAATGGATCATAAGAACTGAATGCTGATTCCCCATGTTTGGCACAGGTTCTGGGGATGCAGCGTAGACTTGTACCAGAGTACCTGAGTGGTCTGGAAGGTTGAAACAAAGACAGCAAATCTTTAATGTATTTTGGTGCTAAGCCATTCAGTGATTTATAAACTAACAGATGTATTTTAAAGTACATTCTCTAATAAACAAGGAGCTAGTTTAAGGACTTTAGAACTGGGGTAATATACTCTACTTTCTTAGTCTATAGGTCTGGAAAGGGTTACAAGGCCATTTCTAAGGCTTTGGGACCCCAGTGAACTACAGTGAAACACCACTATCCACAAATAGGGAAAGCATGGAACCATGGTGAACCTTCAAAAGAGTTATTAAGTGCTTATATACGTCATCCAAGAGGTCAAAAAAAACATAAACATAAACATTCTGTGAACTGAAGAGTTTCAAAGTTGTGGCAAAACCCCATATCTACAATCAAACATAGTGGTGGTATTGTGATGGTTTGGGGCTGCCTTGCTGCTTCAGGACCTGGACGACTTGCTGTAATTGGTAGAATCATGAATTCTGCTCTGCTTTAGGGTCTATTACTTTTCACATAGGGCCGGGTTGGTTGGGATAGCTGTTAACCTTTAGTATATGAAATCGCCATTAAGAAAACTAAATTTAGTATTTTCTAAAGTTATCTTTGTCAGATATTAAAGTTAATCTGATGACCTGAAACATTATAGCGTGACTGAAACAAACAGAAGTATTCTGTAAGAGGCAAACATTTTTTTACACCACTGCAAATCACCCCTGCAAGAGCAGTTGAAGTTATTGTGAATTAGACTGTACTTCACATATGTATTACTTCATATTGGAACAATCAAAAGTGAAGAGGAGGACAGTAAACTTGTTGTTTTTTGTGGTTTTGAGTTTTGTTTGGATGAGTTTCATAGTTGGAACCAGACATCTTACAACACCCTTATGATTAGAGTAATTTTAATACTTTGGCAATAAAACTACTAAAAACACTATAAAGAAAGCAAGTAAATCTTTGGAAAATATAGGCAAGACTGAAAAAAGATCATCTTTATATGATGCTTTAGATTCAATAGTTGCATGACTGAAGTTTCTAAACTTTGTGTCTTAAATTTGCCAAAATTCCTGTACAAACAATGAGTGGACGTGCTTGATCCCCAGTTTTATGCCCTAAATAATATCGATATGGCTGACAGCAAGTCAGACATACAAGAACTTGAAAAAGATTTACACTTCTTGAACTTTTTAAGATTTTGTCACCCAAAAACCAAAGTATATTTCCTTAGGATTCTATGTGATAGAACAACATGCGTGTATAATATAATATAATCACCTATATACTATTCTATATATATATATATATATATATATATTTATATAGTCAGTCAGTCAGTCAGTCTTGACTGATATATTTATATATATATATATGTATATATATATATATATACATATATATTATATATATATTATATAACATCTATACATATATAGATATATATATCTATATCTATATATGTATATATTTATATGTATTTATAGTGGTTAAAACATGTCTCTTACATGCACTATTGCCTTGCAGCAAGAAGGTCCTGGGTTTCGATTTCCCGCCTGGGGTCTTCTGCATGGTGATTTTGCATGTTCTCACCCGTGCATGTGGGGTTTCACACTGTGGGTACTCCGGCTCCTCCCACAGTCCAAAGACATGGCTGTTAGGTTAATTGGTCCTTCTAAATTGGCCCTTAGGTGTGTGAATCAGTGTGTCCTATGTTATGTGTGTGATACGGTGGGTGTGGGTGTTGCCCTGCGATGGACTGGCGACCTGTCCAGGGTGTACCCCGCCTCTCGCCCATAGACTACTGGAGATAGGCACCAGCTCCCCCGCGACCCACTATGGAATAATGGAAAATGACTGACTGACTTTGCTTTCATTTTCATCTATTTTGAGTTGCTGACTCACGTTTTGCTGCTGATAACTCAAAATAGAGGCAACCATACCAGTTCAGTTATCTTCTAATACTCTGTCACTTTACGTCCTGCAGTGTCAATGAGAACAGAATTGGTAAATATAAATCTCACAGGCAGATTTATCTGTGGGTGCTCATCATTTGTATGAAGAACTCTATGCAGAACCTGAGGCTGACTAATTGGTTGCCTTTTGTTTTGTGAAACTCCATCTGAGCCCATTGTGAGTGTCTGAAGTTTGTGTTTGTGCTCTTCATCCCAGCTGTCAAAGAAAGTATAACACCAAGCAAACATGATGCACTTATCTCACACACTTGAAAGGACACGTTTTCTGGCACAAAAATATGTTAGATATTTGAAAAATGTGCCAATTTATATTTCATTGTGAGCTATTACTTTCAGCTTTCTCCCTACTTACAGGAGATTTTTTTGTTTGACCCTTTCTCCTGTGGACACCTTGGTGTGCTGGTCAGGTCATTTCACAGCCAGCTCTGGACTTTCTTTTTGCCATGTTCTCTGACAGATGGTCATGGGGGTCCTCAGATGCTACACATCATGGAGAGGTCAGCTCTTACTTCAGCCAAACGCTGGGTAAGTGATGTGTGGGGTGTGTGTTCTAGCTGTTTGTCTTTCTGCAGTCAGTTTTGATGTTTTTAGGGGGCACAAATCTAGAGATGGTTCACAGTTATCAAATGCTAGCTAAACCCACCTGACCTTTGCATAAAATATTTCACAGGGGAACTTTATAACCATATAATTGTAAAAAATATAATCCGTTTAAGTGCAGGAGCAGAACTTAATGGGTTTCTGCTAATTACCCAATAAATGGCTTTCATTGGTTTCAACATTTATATGACTCAGCATGTTGTCTCATTTGAGGATATGCAGAGCATGAATGAAGAAAAAGCTTTAATTACAGGCTGCTGTATAAACATGAGAGTAAGCCATCAGTGTAAGAGGGGAAAAGACAACAGTAAATGTGAGTTGGATCTAAAGTATGGAGGTCTGACAGCGCCATACTTTAACCCACACATCCTGAAAAGACAGTCAAAGCTGTTACTTTGCTTTACATGCATAAAGGCAGCCAGATGTGTGTATGACAACTGCTTACCTCGAGATAATTTTCTGCTTAAGTAGTGATCCTTTTCTGCCTACAGATTTATTTGCTACCTTGTGCAAGACCTCCCTCTGCTGGTGTATCAGCAGAGGTAAACAATCTGTGCATTCATTTGAGTAACATTAAGGAAAAGGTCTAAGCAGTCTTGTAAAGGTAAGGGAGAATGCATTTATGATAGCCTTGCAACACTTGTCTGCAGAAAACATGCAGCATATTTTTTCAAAAGTATTCACACCCCCTGAACGTTTTCGTATTTTGTCCCATTACAGCCACAAAGTGCTGTGAATTTGATTAGGATTTTACGTGATAGACCAGCATAAAGCAGTGCATAACTTTGAAGTGGAAGGACAAAGATAAGGTATAAATAAAATCCAGTGCAACCAGTTGCCCGGAAATATCAATTAAGAAGTAAACAGAGTCCACTTATGTGTGATCTAATCTCAGTATAAATGCAGCTGTTCTCTGAAGGCCTCAGAGGTTTTTAAGAGAATATTAGTGAACAAACAGCCTCATGAAGACCAAGGACCACAGCAGACAGGTCAGGGAGAAGGTTGTGGAGAAGTTCAAAGCAAGTTACTCTGATTTACTTTATTTAAACTGAGACAAGGCACAGTTCAAACATAAACGTCACCATTTTATGCTCCATACCAGATTATAGCTTTGAGCTAATACTCATCTGCAGTTCCTCACCAGGTCAAAATAAGAAGAAGGAAGCTGAAGAAAGGTCAGAATCATAATTGTATATAAAGAAACAAACAAAAGCCATCAACAAGATATCACATGCATGCACATAATGACATTCATACATTGCACACACTCAGTACCATACAAACTTCTGAATCAGTGACCACAATCCTGAACGGTCTTGAACAGACTTTTTAGATGAGATTTAAAGGGACTGATGGAGCTACAGCTCTTCACATCATCAGGCAATGTGTTACACTGATCTGTAGCTTTTACAGAGAAAGCTGATTACCCAAAAATGGCATGACAGAAGTTTATGATAAAATCTCTAAGGCGGATATTCTAAAAAATCCAAAAAAGTTCAATGTGTGAGTTCAATCTATGATCCAATAATGGTGGAAGCATCTGTCAAAGAAACTATTAATTATCTACTCCACAATTCTGCTCTTTACGGAAGATTGACTAGAAGAAATCCACTGTTGAAAGACAGTCCCAACAGCAGGCATGCTATGTAGAAACTGGTCAGAGTTGATGGGATGGTGGACGTAGCTAAATACAGGGAAATCCTGAGGAAAAACCTGTAAAGGCTGCAGCAGACTCAGCCTGGGGCCACAGTTTACTTTCCTGCAGAGCATAAATGCTATGCAAAAAGCCAGAGCCATAATGCAGTGGTTCAAAACAAAGCATATTTATGCATTAAAATGTTAAAATGAAAGTTCAGACCTAAATCTAATTGAGAATCTGTGGCAGGACTTAAAAATTACTGTTTATGGATGGTCCTAATCCCCACTGTGAAAGCAGCTACTACAGATTGGATGAAGCCAGTAAATTATTAATAAATTACAATTATCTTCAGGAAACTGTAATTAAAGCAAGCAACCTTGACAAAAAGTTCTGTTGCTGCTGGTTTATTGATGGGAGGCTAAACCTTTGCCAGGCTGTCAAACACCCATAGCTTCTATGGGTATCTAGAGCTGCATACAATGGGGAGAAAAGGAGATGCATTGTAATAAGCTTCTAGCCAGACACTTCTGTCCATACCTAGATAGATGTTTATTTTCAGGTTTCCGATAACACATGCAAAACATAAATACAGGCAACTTCTGTCAAATGGGTAGTAAAAAATATCTTTTAATGCAAAATCTTGTTTCCTATTTAATTTTATTGGCTTCCCATCCCTGGCTGCCTTCCATTCCCTCCCAAAAATAATGCATCTACTTTAACAGACAACAAGAAAGAGCTTTCACTAAAGCAACTCTGAATAATGAGAGGAAAGTGTGAGGCAGCTGAAAGATCAAACGCATTATTATTAAGAAGCTGCTTAATGCTGAACAGCTGAGAAACAATTACAGCACAAAGATAAAGGTGACTCATTTCTCCTGCTAATGACTGTCAGATAAAATTCACAGACTACAGATAAGAAGGGAACAAAGTCTGAAAGCAAATGTCTGGAGCTGAAGAAACTGGGCCTTGGCTGTTGTAAAAGTGGACACAAAGTGGACACAATACACACACTGCAAAGGCTGGGATGCTTAAATTAATTTGTCTTAGCTCAGTAAATAATGTTCGCAGTTTATGTTTATTTAAAGTCCAAAAAGTCACTTAAATTAAAACACAATATATAGTTTGTGTCTACTAATTTACATCTACTTATAGTCTGCACTACTACAGTAATGAGGGTTTTTTCAAAATGTATTCAAACTAGTCTTTTTAGGGGTGGACTGATAATACCACATACAAAAATATACATACAGACTCAAAGGCTTCTGTCAAAATTTTCCCGAGATTTCCCATCAGCGAGGAGACCCTGTGGCTGACACTAAACTTGTTATAGAGACTTGATTATAGAGACTTAGTGCAATCCAGCCTGTATGCAATAAAATTCCAGGCGTACTGCCAAATCCCCCCCTGCCCCCTAATTTCCTGGTTCAGAAGGAAGCAGCACATCAAATTCCCAAGATTAAACAGATGCATATGGAATTATTTATGCGATTGGTAATTGGTAATACTGAATAAATGCTTCAGTTGGGATGAATGGTGCTTTTTCTCATAGACTTCCCTCCATAAACAAACATAATGAGAGGTATGGAAAACAAATGAATCAAACCTCTCCTTAGTTGTACTCAGGGGGATTCCCCTCAGTGCCTGATAAAGTTTGAACCACATTACAGCCAACCCAGACCATCCATCACCTCCACTGCCATTAAAGGAAAATGCAATCAGCTTCTCTACTCTGAACTGTCAATGCCTAAAACTCCTCTGGGAGATTTCACTGTCTGTCTTACTGATGCAGAGTTAGCCTCCTAGTCTGCCTGTCAGCTGCTGATCTGTCTTCTTTAATTTCAACACATCAGAACCAGTAGCTACAGCAGAAGAAATTAGAGATTGTAATGTATTTACCTGGGTGCTGTGTGAATCTGTGTGAAAGCGAGCAAGTAAAATAAGAGAACATTAGCGTGCAGGAAGTCCAGAGCATTGCTAATTTGGCATAACAGACAATCCACTCAACCATTAACCAATGACCCTTAATGCACCACTAAATGCATTTAGTTCTATAAAAAAACACTCCAGTACCATGCAATGTGGAGCTGAAATAAAACAGTTAACATATGCTTGTGATAGTGGAGGCTAAAGTTAAAACCAGCTTCTAATGGTTGGCAACTAACAGTATGACTCACCAGAGCACTTGGGGTTTGCTATGTTAAAATGCATCTAAAGGTGAAACAGTGATAAATGAATTCAAATGAATGCCACCGTTTTTAGATTTTGATTTGTAAAATAAAACTGGAAACCATGAACCATGTTCCTTCCACTTCACAATTATGAACTATTTTGCGTGAGCTGTCACATTAAATCCCAATGAAATTCATTGATGTTTGTGGTTGTAATGAGACAAAATGTGAAAAAGCTCTCTGCTCTTCGTGTTCTTAGAGACCTGTAACGTCTGCCAGTGTGTAGCAGATTGAACGAATCGTGAAAGGGGCGTGTAAGATCTTTCACAATGTTGGAGACCCTAATGCAACATCAAGACTGGTAAATGTGCTCCATAGGGGGTAGAAGACGACCACAAATATCCTGAGGAGTTTTAACTACCTTCTGGAGAGCTGCTCTGTCAGCTGCTGCACAGTTCCCAAACCAGATAGCTATGCAGTATGTTTATACACTTTCTACCGCTGCTAGGTAAAAGACTGATAGACAGATAGCAGTTGATAGACAGATGGGCCTTCCTCAGTGCTCTAAGGAAGCTTCACTTCTGATGTTCACATAGCATTTAAGGTCTTCACTGATGTTAATCCGAAGGGATTTAAAACAAGCAGTCTGAGCTCCTCTCTGTGAGAAATTAGTAATGATGTCAGACGTTACAGGTGTACCACTCAGAGAGTCCATGCACTTCATCTCTGCAGGCGACCCCATTCCCATTTCAGATGAGCCCCACCACTGTTGTGTCGTCCGCAAACTTGATTATCATATTGGCGGGGTGGAGAGGCAGGAAATCCTGAGTGTAAAGGGCATGATGGAGTGGACTGTGCACTCAACCATGTGGTGCCCCTCTGCTGAGCTTCAGGGTTGTTGAGGAGTGGGACCCAAGTCTCACAGTATTTGGGTTTTCAGTGAGAAAGTCCAGGATCCACTGACACATATGACTGCTGAAGCTGAGGTCCTGCTTTTTTGTGACTAGCTTGTTTGGAATGATGGTATTAAAAGCTGAGCTGTTGTCCACAAAAAAACATCCTGATGTATTTTCTGTTCTTCTCTAGATGTATCAGAGCAACATGGAGGGCTGTGTTTGTGGCATCCTCTGTAGATTGTTTTGTCATGTATGCGTACTGGTGAGGGTAGAGTTTATGTAAGGTGACCTAGAACCAGCTTTTCAAAGCACTTAGACTCAATAGATGCTGGAGCAATGGGCCTGTAGTCATTGAGTGAAGTGATGTTTGTCTGCTTTGGCACTGAGATGATGGTGGTGGATTTCAGACAAGCAGGCACAGTGGTTTGTGCTAAAGAAAGATTAAGGATGTCTGTTAGGATCCCAGCAAGCTGTTGAGCAGTCTCCGAGGACCCTGCCTGATATCTCATCCGGTCCAGTGGCCGCCCAGCCATTAACAGTTCTCAGGACCTGCTTGACTTCCTCTGACTGATGGATAAGTGGATGACTTGGATGGAGAGAGATGTTTCTGTTTGGACTTCTCTCGAATCAGGCAAAAAAGGGGTTTAGCTCTTCAGCCAGCGATGTGTTTGCAGATGTTGATGGGCCTCTGCTGCCCCTGAAATTTGTTAAATGCTGTATTCCCTGCCATGTGCGTGCTGGGTCTCTGGATCTGAAGTGGTCTTCAGTCCTCTTTTCCAGGACATTTTGGCTGTTTTGATGCACTGCTTAAGGTTGTATCTGGCAGCACTGTACAATCCCTTGTTGTCAGATTTGTAGGCCAGGTCCTTCTCCTTCAGAAGATGCTGGACCTCCTTATTCATCCATGGTTTTCTGTTTGGGAAAACATGGATGCGCTTGTTGATGTTAACACATTCCACACAGCATCTAAAATAAATTCCTCCAGTGGTTTCCTCTAGGCTGTGCTCTGAAAGCAGTTGTGCAGTTGGGAGGTTGCACTCCTTGGCCCAGTCTTAATGATTGTGTTGATGGGTTCATATTTCCTGCTGATGGGGATGCTCTTCACACAAAGATTACCAAATTATACCAAAATAGTCAACTGGTTTTGTTTGAGTGCTCTATTCTCTATTCTTGGCCAAAAGGGGAGCGGGTGCAGTAATGCCTGTGATCTAGCATTTGTAGACATAAACTTTGCAGAAAACCTTGTGTGTCCATCTGCAGAAGGGAGACAGGCTGCTACATCATCCTAGTTGATTATGCAGACAGACCTGGAAACAGCTCTCAGGACCTGACGCTGTTGGCTTCCAGCATCAAATATTCAGCACACAGTTTTTCTACGCTTTTCCCTGATGCTAAATCTCTCCACTTGGAAGCCTCGCACTGAATGTTGATGCTGTTAACCTGCAGGCAGAGCGCCTCCAGAGGAGCTTCTAAGTTCTTGTCTGCTAATGAACAAAAGGCTAGGAATAAAGAATAAGTTTAAAAAACAGCTTGCATGAGGAAATTTCTCACAGAGTGCAAAATATCAAGATATATTTAAGCTCATGTTTTATTTTGAAAAAAAAACAACAAAAAAAACTGAAACAACTGGCACATGACTAACATGCATCATGGCAATCTATTTTTTAGGTGAACAGAGACTCTGCAGCTCATTTAAAAACTGTAATAAATTATTATGCCTATAACGGAATAAAGATTTTTTTATCTACTTGTACTTCGTCCGCTTATCTAATCTCTTAATTTCTAATATAAAAATTACATAAATAATATCTGTAAAGCTTTTTTGTGGATATGGTTAAATGTTTAACCAATATATAATTTAATTTTGAAAGTGGAAGGAAAATATACATAAGATATTTTATAAAAATGAATAGGTGAAAACTGTAGCCTTCATTTGCGTTAAGCCCCCTTTTCTATGATACCTCCAAATGAAATCCATTGCAATCGATTGCCTTCAGAAGTCACTTAAAGTCCACATGTGTTTAATTTCAATTGGTATTAAGCTGTTCTGTGAAGAGCTCAAACGTTTAACATTTGCGAACAAACAGCATCATGAAGATGAAGAAGCACAGCAGACAGGTCAGGGAGAAAGATGTGGAGATGTTTAAAATTGATTAGGTCATAAAATAATATCCCGATCTTAGAACATCATAAGGAGTACTGTAATCACCATCTAAAAGTAGAGTAAAGCAGAGCTGCAAAAACTACCAAGAGATGGCCGTCTACCAAAAAATGATAAACCAAATAAAGAGAGCATTTATCAGAGAAGCAGCCAAGTGGCCCATGGTGACCTTTAAAGAGCTGAAAAGCCACAGCTCAGTTAGGAGAATGGTTGACAGGACAGTATTTGTTGGACACTCCACAAATCTGACCTTTATGGACAGGGGGTGAGAGCCAAACCTTTGTTGAACGATTGCTAAAAAAAGTACTGTAAGTTTTTTGGGTAGCTACGTTGGGGTTTAAGCAAACATGTTGAAGAAAAAGAACAAAACATTTTTAGCTACAAGCAAAACGATGTGTGGCAGAAAACTACCGGCACACACACCCTTCCCACTGTAATACATAGTGGTGGCAGAATCATTGTGTGGGAAGGTTCTTTTCAGCAGGGCCAGGAAACCTGAGTTCTTCTATGCAAAATACCTCAAGCTCAGTCAGATTGGATGGAGTGACTGAACATCAGTTTTCAAGTCTTGTCATAGATCTAAACCATCCTATTGCAGCCCTAACTATAGGGTTTAGGGTATTTTTTTCATACTTAGCTCCATCCAACCATAACATATTGACTAAATTAATCAATCAATTTCATTCCACACTTCAAACATGGCCATATTTTAGCAAAAACACTTTGATGCTACAACTAATCAGTTTGAACCCCGAAACGGAAAAATGGTTCTAAAATACTAACAGATCAGTATTTGTATGACAATTTATACTCGCACATTTACTTTAGTGTCCTGAAAACACTAATATAACAGTGATCGGTGGGGCTGCATGGCTACACACCTTTTAACCTCTACAGAATGTTAACAATCAGAACTTACATGCTCAAGTTTTTCCCTCCTGCGAAGCCAAACGCTGGCCGAGTAGTCCTGTTGCTGGACTGCAGTTATTATGGAGCTGGCTGGGAGTCCTGGGGACTGAAAGCCAAAGCCAACCCCCTTAGCCTTCAGGTCGTGTCCTCCTATTTGGCCCCGGTTCCCTCGTGCCTCCATGGCTGGGTGTTTGAGTGACATGTGCAGCAGCCTGTCAGTCTTAGTAAAAATGTATCTTTTAAAATGTATTTAAATTGCTTGAAAATGTTCTGTTAATGAGTGTGGAAAACTCACTGTGCATCATTTGCATTTAGCTAAAAATAACAGTTAAAGTATGTGGCACATGCTAAAAAAGTTAGTTTACTTTTTGAATAAAAAAAGTAATATGCGTGCATTCAGTTCCAGTCCTTTCAGAGATATAAAAAAATATCTAAGAGTTACAAATAGAATTTTCCTCAAATGCATCAAGAAATAGCTTCAGCTGCCTTCATACCCCTGAATTCGTATAAGGTGGGAGCCCTCCTGTCTTCAGCACTGTAGGTAGGAAGTCCAGAAGCTGTAGGTAATCTTCCAAAGTCGCTCTATTCAAAAAGTGAGAATTCATTTAATCACAGAATCCCAAAAAATCTCTGTATTTGAATTAGGTTTAGCCAGACCTTTTAAGCTCTTAGCAGACCAGTCTGTCAAACAGTGATTGGGGCTTCCACTGATCCAGGCATCCCTGGTGAGGAAATGTGTGTGTGTGAGGAAAAGAAGGAGGGAGGAGAAGGGAGGGGGTTGGCAAACCCAGAGAAAGAGGAAGAAAGAGAAAGGGGGTAGAAGGAGTTGTGGCACTGCTGGTGCAGCTTTAAAGAGGGAGGAAGGAACTGTGTAAGAAACACCAACGGAACCCAATAACACAGTGGATGGACACACCTTCCTGCGCCTTCCTCCGTTTCCTTTCTTACATCAATCAATTTCTCTCCTTTCTACATCTTTTGACAGCTTCCTCTCACTCCTTCTCTTACATGTCAAATCCTTCCTTCTTTCACTAACCTGTCTCCTTTTATCTAACCTAAGAAAACTCTGTTTTCACGTTTCTCTTTCCTTTAAGTTATTAAACAAGTACACGTCCACACATACACACACACCAAGCTCTATCGCAGCAGAATGGTGCAGTGGAGCTGCAGTACCTCTGTTCCATCACCTTGCCTTATCGTGCCAGAGAAGCAACAGAGCCTAAAACCTTTAATTGGCTTGAAACTAGCACCTAATGGGCAAACTCATACTCTGCAAATACTCATATTTCAATCTCTATATACAGAGTGTGGCTTGTCTTGGTATTTATTTAAAGCTAGCTACAGCCATAGTTACAGTCTGAGCTCTTTTGATAAGAAATGCTGCCCCCCTTCAGAGAATGTGTTACCAAAGAGCGACTATGTAAAGTGAATTGAGTCCCCACAATATAAGTAAGACAGCTTTACTTCCACACAAAAACACAGGAGAAACAACTAAATCATTAGTGGCTAGCAGCTAGAGATCCCTGTGCACTGAAATGGAAATGATGAACCTTAATTGGATGCCAGAACCCTCAGCTTCTGCCGTTAAAATGTCTGCAGCAGATGTCCACTCTCTCAACCTAAAATAAGACAGATGTGGTTGGTGAGTTGATGTAAAACATATCTAAGAAAAAAAAAGAGATGGGACCAATTTGTTAATTTATGGACAGTCACCCTGTCAGGGGAAACAGCCTAATGAAGCCAGCTCTAAAATGAAATGTGTCTAATGCTAAAACTATTATCCTTTCTGGTAAAGAATACAGTCATATTCAAAAAATTAGCATGTTTTAAAAATTTCATTTATTTCTCTAACTCATTTCACTAAGTGAAAAACGTATAGATTACATACACACAGACTGATGCGTTCAAGCCTTAGTTTCTGTTAATTATGAAGAGCTTTCAGCTAATTAAAACAAGACATTTAAGATTAGTAGGATAATAGAATAGTAGGTCAGACCAATAAAAAAACAAAACATTTTTAATACAGAAATGTGAGCTTAATAAAAAGAAATGAAAATCAAAGGGCACTTTTGGTCTGACAAACTAGGCCCATTGGAGATATTGTGGTTTCGCATATGACTGAAAATCTGTCCATCTATTGAAAAAATTATTTATAAATAGCAAAAAAATAGGATTAACTTTTATTTCAGGTGGTTTATTTATTTAGCTTTAAATAAAGCAATGATCAGAATAGTTTGCATGTAATATTAAGTGCAGTTAGGCCCAAAACTATTCATATCCCTACAGAGTCTGATATAATTTATTTTAGTTTAACATAGAAGTTTGTCTCTGGTTGCAAATGACACAGGCATCTTTGACAGGATGATAAAACAAGGCAAGAGGAGAATCAATTTAGAAAAAAATAACTGTAGTTATTTACATTTTGTATAAAAATAGTGTCTGGGAAATTACTTTTACCCCTATTAATAATCATTGGCAAAATATTAGCATTATTACAAGCAAACCCTTCTTATCATTGCTGTCCAGCTTTTTGCATGTTTGTAGTAATATTTTGACAATTTTGTCTTTGCAGCTGAGTTCCAAGTCTTTTCCAAGTTCGGAAGGCCTCCTTGCTATCACTCTATTCTTTATCTCCCTCCCCAGATTCTCTATCAAAATCAAATCAGGACTCAGAAACATTAATATAATGTTATTATTACTTCCCCTTCAGAAGAAACCTGTTGGTTAACTTAACTAAAATCTGCTGATTAGCTTCATTCCACTGTATCTTATAGCATGAAAATAAAGTAATATTTGAAAGCATATTTTGTTTTGGTGGCATATAAATGGAAAAATGAAGCCCAGTGAGGCTCTAATTGAATTTAAATAAAACTGAAAGTTGAGAAACAACTTTTGAACCTCTGGAGCCATTTTGTGCCCTACTACAAACCAAAGGAGGTTCATCCCAGGCTGCTTAAACACAGAAAAGTTAAACTGTTTTTGAAACTTTTCCAGGTGCCTTTTCAGGGGTTTAAATGAATTTTTGCTTAGTTTTATTTCACTCTTAGACTAGAAATATATTGGGATACATCTAATGTTTCACAGAAGTGTCCTGTATTGAGTTTTAAAATGAAAACAAGAAACTTTATTTCAGCTTTAACAACCATGGATAAGCTTCATTGCAGAAATATATTACTGTATTGTTTTGTGTGTTAATAAAATAAGACATAGGTGGAAGAGGAAAACCATTTAAAGTCTGTTCAAAGGTTTTCAGGGTCAGTTCTTTGAACTTTATTGCATTGGAAAATGAACTCTGGAAGAAGCTGTTTTACATTATTGATCTGAAGTTAAAAGGTAGGGATATGCATGGTGGTTGTATAGTTAATCTTGAAGAAAGCTAAAGCAGTGCATCTGAACTCTCCATGCTATTGATCCAGATATAGTCCAAATGCTGCCTGAAACAAATATTGTGCATTAAATCATTTGCCCCAATGTCAACAGAAGCTGACTGTTACTGTGTCTTTAAAGCCTGAATAGAAACTACGTCTTGATATAGAAATAAAGCATTTGTATCTTTAATTAAACAGAGATTGAGGCCCCGGGCATACAGTAAAATTGAGAAGAAAATCCATAATGCATTTGCTCCTCCTCACTTTCTCATGTGGCAAATAATCTTTTGGTTCCATCCCCAAGTAAGGCTGAGTCATGCATGTTTGGGAGGAATTGGGCACATTACAGAGCGCTCCTTCAGCTTCCTTCCCTCGAAACCACTTCTGCTGTTTTCCAGTCATATTCCACTCTGCAAGCAGCTGCACCCAATGGCCATCAATAGAAACACCAACTGAATACTGAACACGCGGGTTAATGAGAGCACTTTACTGAACATGGGCCAACTCTGCCCACTAAAGTGCATGTCCCTTCCTGAGATTTCAAGCTGCAGAGAAACGCATCAAGCTATTTGGTATACAGCATAGGCGTATGATTGATGAAGCTCTTTCATTTCATTACATGGAAGAAAACTGATCTGCAGGTGGAAGAAACGACCATAAATGAGAGCTTAAAACTTGCAGAGAAAGCTTTGCACGCTATTTGCATCATTTCTCTTTGCGTAGGGCATTGCAGTAATATGCAAAAGTTATGCAACAAGATCTTGCGTACAGTAAAAAAAACAACACAGCTAACTGCCATCAAATGCATCAGTGTACATAGTGCAATTAGAACTCTGTTTAAACTGCAGCACAGAGGGTGGAGAGGAAGCAGGCAGCATTTTATTAGTGCAGTCAGCCAGTGAATTATCAATCAGGAAACGATAACTGCTGATTATTTGTTTGACAAGAAGAGGCTAACAAAATGTGAATGTTTATAACTTATAAAGAACACTTTTGGCATTGGAAAATGAAGAAAGTTTAGAGAAGTTCTGAACTATTTTCTTTCCTTTTTGGAGCACTTGGTTTGACTGAGTTGGTAAAAATGCCACCACCAAAGGCTGCTTACAGTTTTTTGTTTCTTTGCAAACACTGCATAAAAGATATTAAATGTCAGTCAGTCATTTTCTACCGCTTATTCCATATTGGGTTGCGGGGGAGCTGGTGCCTATCTCCAGCAGTCTATGGGCAAGAGGTGGGGTACACCCGTGGACAGGTCGCCAGTCCATCGCAGGGCAACACACCAACAACCACGCACACACTCATTAATACACCTAAGGGCAATTTATAGTGACCAATTAACCTAACAAGCATGTCTTTGGACTGTGGGAGGAAGCCGGAGTACCCGGTGAGAACATGCAAACTCCATGCAGAAAGACCCCAGGCCGGGAATTGAACCCAGGACCTTCTTGCTGTAAGGCAACAGTGCTACCAACAGCGCCACCGTGCAGCCCGATATTAAATGTCTTCTTTTCAGAGTCTGACTTTTTCATATATTGTATTTAACTTTCTTTAAAAAATCAAAAGTTTGCTTATTTTTCCTCAGTATTTGGTCAAATTCTCTTTTGAGCTGTTAACCTTCCATAAGCTTCTCAGAATCATTTGCTGGAATATCGTCCCATTTCTCCAGACAGAACTAGTGTGAGTCCGGATTGGAATGGTGCAGGGTTGTTGGGGAGGTTAGAATAAACTACTGAGTGAGTGGTAAATGGTAAATGGACTGAATTTATATAGCGCTTTTCCAGTCATACAGACCACTCAAAGCGCTTTACACTAGAGCCACATTCACCCAATCGCATTCACTAACGCTCACACATTCATACACCGATACGCAGATCGGTAGGCAACTTGAGGTTAAGTGCCTTGCCACAGCGCCCGAAGCTACCGAGGTTAGCCGAAAGCTAACCGCTTGTTGATTGTGGACACCTCTTCAAACTTCGCCGCCCCGGACATCTTTTCCTTAGCATGGTCAGGTTAGGTTTTGGGCAGAGAGAATAATAGAATAACATTTAGGATGAAATGATCTAAATTTTTTTCATTTTTATGAAGTCTGGTTTTGTTGTGTGAAACTGCTATCTTAGTGCTTGTAGGCTGCACACGTGATCAGCTTTGTGTTCTGTGTTTATGTGTTTTAAAGTTAAGACAAACTTTAGTTAAAGGGTGATTTTAAACAGAGAAGGTTGCTCATAACGCGCCGTCCGCGCTTATGCATTTTAACCCTTTTATTGACCCTGGTATTTTAAAGGTATGTGTTTGGTTCTGGTTCTAAGCTAAGCTATCAGCCTCCTTTGTTAGCTTAACTGCTAACAGCTTAAGAACACATGTTCATTACAGATTATTTAACAGGAAGGTTTAGTTTTCACTTTAGTGAATAATAGTCTCTAAACATTATTTTACTAAATCTGATAACTAAGTAAACAACATTAAGCCCATTTCTCCAGAAAGATTTGGCTCTTTTCCAAATATTCCCTTAATATTTCTTCAAACATTATTTTAATAAATAAAGGCCACTAATTAGACACCACTGAGAAATTATTCATCTAGAAGGTTGGTTTTATTCAGCAGATCATTCTTGAAAACATTATTTTGATAAAATATTTTATCTGATCTTGCATTGTGAATGGTTGTCTAAACGTTTGCTAAATATTGTCTAAGTTGGTTCCAAGACTAACTTAACTTCACTTCCAGATTCTTCAAGATAATCCTTGGTTCTCAAACATAAACATTGCATGGTAATTTTTGCATCACTTTTTTGGTCATCATTTCAATCATCTTTAATAAACTTGTTTTATATTGTACATAGCCAGTTAGTCTTCCTTATTCTTTAATTCTGCTTGGTAGTTTAGTTGGATGTTTTAGCATAGCAAAGAGTTTGTTGATTGAGATATTTTTTGACTTTGAGTTGACTTATTTTTGTTAATAAATTCTTGTATTTTAAGAAATTGTGTGTTGCAGAGTTTATGCTGTTCAATAATGTCAGAGCTTGGCCACACACCTTTCAACCCTTTGTTCCTAATACCATCGCCTACTGGGCTGGTATTCCCACAGACAACCCTTAAGAGACCGAAATATTATTTAATAAAAATATTAAAATATTAATATTAAATATTAAATAATATTGTCATATTAATAATCACAACATAACAAATGCATGGACTAGTTTTTCAGCATCACTCCTGGATAGGATATTTCTAAGTTTGGCAATGTTCCGGAGGTGAAAGAAGGAAATCCTAGAAACCTGTTTAATATGCGATTTAAATGACATGTCCTGGTCAAAAATAACACCAAGGTTTTTTACTTTATTATCAGAGGTCAATTTAATGCCATCCAGGTTAAGTGATTGACTAAGCAGTTTCTTTTTTAAAGACTCCGGTCCAAAGACAACAGCTTCTGTGTTGTCTGAATTTAGAAGCAGAAAATGTAAAGTCTTCCAAGTTTTTATGTCTTCAAGACATACGTTTAGTCTATCTAACTGGTTGGGCTCATCAGGATTTATGGACAAGTAAAGCTGAGTATCATCAGCGTAACAGTGAAAATTTATCCTACGCTGCCTGAAAATTTTAACTATTGGAAGCATATATATATATAGTGAAGAGAATTGGTCCAATTTCAGCTTGGACCACACATTTTCTGAGATTCAAATCAAGCTTTAACTTCCTGGCGGAAATCTTGAGATGTCGTTTCAATATTTCCACATAATGTTATTAATTCATGATGCCTTCTATTTTGTGAAGTGCACCAGTACCCTCCCACAACAAAACACCCACACAACATGATGCTGCCACCGTTGTGCCCCACAGTGTTCTCAGGTTTGCATTCTTCTCCCTTTTTCTTCCAAATGTCACAATGAACATTATTCAACACTTCAATTTTAGTATCAACAGACCACTGGACATGTCTTCAGAAATGAATGCTGTAATCTGGCTTTTATCTGTGGCCTTGAGAGTGATGGCTTCTTCCCTGCTGAGTGGCCTTTCAGTCCATGTTAGTACAGTACTCGTTTGTGTCATATTCGAGGGTTTGGAGGCAGGACAGGAATGCAGAACATGGCGAGGAGGCAGCGTGGTGAGTAGATGACGTTTTGTTGTAGAAGATGCACAACAGACTTACAGGCAGGCAGGATACTGTGTACCGGCAGGTAATCCAAGAGAACAGACTCAGGAGGCAAAACAGAAAAAAAAACACTAGCAAGAACTCGGGAAGATAACAGGGTAGTTGACGAGGAACCAGCGGGAAAAAATGAAAACTAGAGCTTATAAACTGAGGGAAGTGGAGTGTGGACCAATGAGACAGGGAGGCAGGTAATCAGAGGAAACAGTTAACAGGTGTAGACCAGGCTGCAGGGAGGCTGAGGGAATGTGTCAGGTGAAACTAATGAGCAGGAGGAAAGCAGGGACAAGAGAAACTGAGCAAAATCTAGACTAAATAACAAAATCAAGGGAAAACAGATCTATATAAAAATGTAAACAAACACATGAAGCACGAAAATCTAGAAAGTAACGAAACTGTAATCTGAGAAACTGGAGGAACAGAAAAAACACCTGAGTTATAAAAGGTAAACAAACACGAAACACTAAGTGACAGATCGTAACAGTTTGACTGTGATAGCTTTCTTGCCAGGTTCAGCCAGCACCTTAACAAGATAACTTGCTTTTGTTCTTGGTTAATACGCACAATGTGCCAAAAAACACTTTCCTCTCGGGAATCTTTTCCAAACTATTTAAAAGCAAGGCATGCTCTTGATACCTTCTGAATTTGTAGAAAATCATAACTCAATTTCAGAAAAATTGTTTCATATTATTCTGACATTCCGAGCAAAAACAGGAGAAAAAGTTAGATTTTTAAAAATTGTATTTGTTTATCACACGGTAGAGTATGTCTTTTTAGTAGGTTTCTAATTCTGTGCTGGAGGAATTTATATTGCATTAACTATGCAGATAATTTTTTGTTATTTTAAACCTGCAAACCAAATTGAAACCTCTGGTCATAAAATTGATATTCCAATAAATTATTTTCCACAAACCTCCACCAAACAGCTGTTTGTTTTCAAACGTCCTTTTAAGCATTCTGCCCTATGGCCTACAGTAGATTCTTATCCCCCCTTCCAGTCACAATCCAAAAAGAAATCTGTCTTCACAAAATTTTCATGACACCAGTACATATTTTCCAATGCACATCAGTGTAATGACTGTGCCATAAGCTTCTGTGACCTTTCTTTTACAGAGGCATCCAAGGATTAGTCAGCCAAATGAGTCTAAGCCACAATCAATAACCTGTCTAAATCATCAACAACACTGAATATCAGGGACACCTTACCTCCATGAGAGAAAATTTTAAATTCTGCTCAGACATACTGAGCAGACAATATTTATGTGGGACGATGTTGTTTTCTAATCTTTATATGTAATGCTAATTTAGCATCAGGCAGCTCAGATTGATGGGTATCTAATTGTTTCTGCAATACTCTATCCCTCTGATATTCTGGTAGTTTACCCCAAGTGTCTCGGTTTGCATCTATTGATATGGTCAAAAACCCTATAATGTCCAGTTGGAAAGGAATTGCCCTAAACATTCAATGCACTTACATGCCTTGCAAACATATTGATTAAACTTGCTCACAATTTTGTCTTACATCCACAAACGTCAAAGCATCTTCAATAGATTTTATATGACAGACCAACATATTGTAGTGCATGCCCTGTGTTTAACTCCATCTATATTCCCATCAACTCTTAACAGCTCCACTGTCCCTGCAGAAAAAAGCATCTCTAAATGCAATACTGCTAATAATTCAATTCAATTAAATTCAATTCAAAAATACTTTATTAATCCCAAAAGGGAAATTAAATGTTGTTGTAGCTCATATGATGAAGGTTTCTTCAAAGAGTTGTTGTAGATGCTGATGGCTGTGGGCAGGAAGGATCACCTGTAGTGGTCTGTCTTACAGCAGATCTGATGAAGCCTCTGACTGAAGACACTGTGTTGTTGTACGACAGTCTCATGAAGAGGATGTTCAGGATTCTCCATAGTGTTCCTCATTTTATGAAGAATCCTTCTTTGCACAATGATCTCCAGAGGTTCCAGAGGAGTCCCCAGAACAGAGCCAGCCTTCTTTATCAGCTTTTTGAGCTTTTTTTTTAAGTCCCTGGCTCTGATGCTGCTACCCCAGCAGATGATGGCAGAAGAGATCACACTCTCCACAACAGAATTATAGAAGATATGCAGCATCTTGCTGCAAACACTGAAGGACCTATCCGTCCTCAAGAAGTACAGTTTGCTCTGTCCCTTGTAGACAGCTTCACAGTTGCATCTCCACTCCAGTCTGTTGTCCAGGTGAACACCAAGGTATTTATACTCCTCCACCACCTCCACCTCTTCTCCCATGATGGAAATACAGTAGTGTTTGAACTATTCCTGTTTTTCGTAAAATCTACAATCATCTCCCTTGTTTTATTCACGTTCAAGATGAGATGTTTCGACACCATGCCACAAAATGGTCCACCAGCTCCCTCTACTCAGCTTGTTGTCCATCTCTGAACCACCCAACAACTGCAGAATCATCTTAGTATTTTTGCAGGTGACGGGAGTCTGTTTTGTACTGGAAGTCTGAGATGTACAGAGTGAAAAGGAATAGTGAGAGTACAGTTCCATGTGGTGCTCCTGTGCTGCTGACTACATGGTTAGACACACAACCCTTCAGTCTGACAAACTGTGGTCTGTTTGCCAGGTAGTCTTTGATCCAGGAGGCCTCCACTTGAGTCTTCTGGAGTTTCTGACAAAGCAAATCAGGTTGAATTGTGTTAAATGCACTGGAGAAATTAATAACATGATCCTCACAGTGCTGCTGGCTTTGTCCAGATGAGAGTTGGTTTGTTGAAGCAGGTGTATGATGGCATCTTCAACGCCAACTCCCCCGTGATAAGTAAACTGAAGGAGGCTTTGATAGTTTATTGTTTGCTTACTCAGGTGGGCCAACAGGAGTCTATCTAGGACTTTCATGATGTTGGATGTCAGGGCAACAGATCTGTAATCACTGAGGACTGATGGGTGAGTTTTCTTTTGTACCGCAATAAGACAGGAGGTCTTCCACAAGACTGGAACCTTGATCTGGGCCAGACTGAGGTTGAATAGGTGCTGCAGAATGCCACAGAGCTGCTCTGCACAGGCCTTCTGGACTTTAGGACTGACACCATCTGGACCTGTAGCCTTATTCTTGTCCAGTTTCTCCATCTGCCTCTTCATCTGACTTCTTGAGACACACAGGTGGAGGCAAAGGGGTAATCAGTATCTTCTGATGTGGTTGAAGGCAAACATGTAGAAGCAGAAGGGTCCATGGCCAAGGTAGAAGATAAAACTTTTGAGGTGTGACAGGAAAGCTGTGGGTCAAAGGAGGGTGGGATGTCTGTTTGGCTGTGAGAAGGAGAGGAGGATGTTGCGCTTGTTTCTGAACTGAACCTATTGAAGAATGTGTTTAGTTCATTGGCTCTGTCCAGACATCCATTGGTGTGATCATCCTTCTGCTTGAAGCCTGTGATCTTCTTCATCCCTGACCACACATCTCTGATATTGTTTTGCTGGAGCTAGCTCTTCAGCTTCTTCTTGTACACCCTTTTTGTTGTCTCTTATCTTGACTTTAGGTTGCTTCTGTATGCTCTTCAATAATTCCCTGTCTTCCTCTCTGAGGGCTCTTTTTTTCTTATTGAGCAGGCCCTTCAAGTTGCTGGTGATCCAGAGTTTGTTATTGGGGAAGCATCTCACCATTCTGGTGGGGAGGGTGGTATCCACACAGAGGTTTTTATAGTCTGTTACACATTCAGTTATGGCATTGATGTCCTCTCGATGTGGCTGACTCAGTGCGTCCCAGTCTGTAGCCTCCAAGCAACCTCACAGGGCTTCTTCGGCTTCCTGTGACCATTTTCTCACAGTTCTTTTTATTACAGGTTGCCTCTGAACAAGGAGCTTATATTTCGAGCAAAAGAAAAAAAAAAAAAAAAACAGACAGTGATCTGTTTTGCTAAGTGGAGGTCTTGCTTTAGAGGTATATGAGTCATTGACATTTACGTAAAACAAATCCGTGTTGTTTTCTCTGGTAGAGCAGCTGACAAACTGTTGAAAAATTGGAAGTGTAGCAGAGAGTGAAGCATGGTTAAAATCATCAGATATTGCTACAAATGCATTGGGGTGTTGTGTCTGTAGCTTAGCAACCACTGAGCTGATGGCATTACATGCAGTGTCAACAACAGCTGATGGTGAAATGTAAGCCGTTGCCAAAATAAAATTGGTGAACTCTCTGGATACATAATATGGATGAAAACTTACTGCTATCAGTTCAATGTCAGGGCTACAGAGACGACACTTCACAGTAACATGTCCTGGATGACACCACAAGTACTGCCAGTCCACCTCCTTTAAGTTTGCTGCTCCTTTTTAAATTTCTGTCTGCTGGTATGGTCAGAAAGCCTGGCAGAGAGACGCTGGAGTCAGGGATATGATCCTGCATCCATGTTCAGTGAAACACATAATACTGCATTCCCAATACTCTGGCAGGGTCCTTTGTAGGGCTTGGAGTTCATCCAACTTGTTTCCCAACGATCTCACATTGCCCATCATGACTGATGGAAGAGATGGTTTGAACTTCCTCCTTCTCTCTCTACTCTTTGCTCCTGCTCTGCATCCATGGTGCCTCCTTTTCAACTTAACAGGGATTTCGGGTTGTAGTTGACGTATTATTTGAGCTTTTGAGATATTAATCAGCTGCTCCCAGCTGTAAAAAAAACAACACGTTGCCATGGTGACACATCATAACAAATGTCTAAAAGTAAAAGAGTATCAGCAAAAATCCTTCCAGCTGCACAGCATCCGATACCGGAGAGGATAACCGTCCAAAAAATAATAATTTTATCCACCACAAGAGGAATTTGTATTGTTAAAAAAGAAATAATCAGAATAAAAAGGAACAGAGCCACTCCAACCTGCTGCCACCTTGAGCGGCGCAATTTTAGTAAGTAATTCTAATAAGCTAGACTATTCAGATTTTTTTCAAGTAAAAAAAATTTTCCTTTAATGTTGTTTTTTTATTTTGGTCTTTCATATGAAAACCCAATAAAATACATTGAGGTTTGTGGTCATTAAAATGTGGAAAGTTTGGGCTTTCTGTAAACATAAAGCCAAAGTTAGAGGCAGGTGCTGTAATGATTTGTGATGTTTATGGTTGAGATGGACCAAAATTTAGAGCAAAACACTATTTCATAATGAATATCAAAGACATCTTACAAAGACTAATTTACAAAGATAGAACAAACAGGGAGATGAACCAAAACAAAAAAGGATCTACTAACCAAAATAAATAATAACTAATACCAATAAAAGTCTACACAGAAAACAGAACACAAAAAAGAACTAAGAAACTGAAAACAAAGAAATAAATGTATACGGAAAGATCTTAATAGCGATGACAGTTGCTGGTTGTGTTCATTTAAAAGGACTTCAGGTCACTATCCAGAGGATCTCGGAAAAAAAACAAACGAAGGCAATGAGGTTTTGTTGAATTATAAATCACAAAGCAAAATATCTGTCGAGGTCTGGGAGCATCCGTTTTCTGTTTCTTACCTGCAATTTACTCTGCTTAGTCCATAGATGGCGTGGGAGCTCATGGGTGCACAGGTGACAGGTGTGGCTGATCCTGCTGATTGCTGCTGGGAGCATTTGAGCAAGAGGCTCAGTATACACAGTACGCCAAGGTGAAACACTGCAAGCCCATTAATAGTTCAAAGACTGACCATTAAGATCAATTTGTTCAGACCCAAGTTCATAAATCAGTTTACCAAACAGTTTGGAAAGCAGACCAGACATCTCTGTAGAAATCTGGAAAGCACTTTAATATGATGGGACTTTTTATTTAGTTTGTCTGGGTACACGCACATGTTGCTGCAAAAGGAAATGAAATAGAAGCTTTAGTTGTAAAAGAGCCTATTCAAAAGTAGCATTGTAGATACAGATGTTAAATTCAGAAAGAGGTAAGGAACATCATAAGATAGGGTACAATCAGGGAAAGATAGAAAAAGCAGTTCAAAAAGAAGAATGTTTTACAGAAGTGGGAAGAAGAGGAGGAAACAAGGCAAAAGAATTAGTTATATAATTGCTCTTGAATTCGACATGCAGGATTGATTAATACATCAATTATTGTCAGAAAATGTAATATAGACAAATGTGTACTGCAGAGAAGATGAGGCTGCAGTGGATGTTTCATTACACTGCCACAGGTATGGAGAAGAAAGTACACAACGCTGGATCCAACGTATTACAAAATGATTCATAATGTCACAACTTTGATGTTTTTTTCTAGAACAGACGAATTTTCTTGAAAGAATATTTTGTTTGCGTTGTTGTTGTCCGAGCTACCGCACCTTGTTGGCGGTCAGACGCCTCGGAGCCCCACCGGTACTTGGTCCCCATGAAGCGATCACACACTCTATCTAAAGACTCTTAAGGCAGCGACTCTCAACCAGTTTCTAACTTTTAGCTCCTTTAATCTAAATTAAGGCAGAGGAATGATTACAGAGATCAGCGCTGAGGCTCCCGTCTCGGACCGTCGCCGTCTGTTAGAGCATGACGAAGAGCCTCCATAGAAGGTCACATACAGTTTTTATATCTGGCACTCCAATGCAATGGATGTGTCACCATTGTGGTGTCTATCTGTTAGATTGTGGAGTAGCGGGTGTCCATACTTAATCTAAGTGTGCTGTGGCTTTCTAATCAACCCAGTTATACCAGCTGCTCCACTATCTACCCCAGTGCCCCAGCTTCAGGTCATTTATGAAAATCCTTGGGTCATTTATCCTTGTACTGTATGTTTATGAGCATTCTTATCCTATTGTAACAAAAGGGAAACATTATATTTAATTTCACTATAGTATAAATGGGAAAAACAGCTATGAGCATATTAATAAAGGTTATTCTAACCCCTCTGATGAGATGTCATTTAAAAGGCACCTCACTAATTTAGATCAGTGAACCCCCTAGGCGCTGGGTAGTGGACCACCTGCAACTGGGTACCACCCCCCGAAACATTCAACATCATTCAACCCTGTATGTGTGTGTTAAACCTACATATGACCAGGAATCTCCTTCCAGCTGTCACGTGGTTCTTCCCCCCCAAGAAGAAACGCCATCTCTCCGGTAGACCCTTTTTGTTTTAAAGGAACAGTTATAAACCTAGTGGGGAAAGTCTAACCCCTCAAACCTGTATGTGTATGATTTAAAAAAGAGAAAGGATAACAGCCTGAAGCACAGCAGACAATTCTTTCTAACATCATGTGAATCAGTTAATGTAGACCCTAAGTTTTGATTGTCTTCGTCCATCTTCTCTGCCCCCTGAGCGCCCCTCCCCCCCAAGCGTCTTTTGGCAGATTCAGCTACCTGAAAAGGTAGTCTTAAAAGGAATAAAAGATCAAGTTCATACGGGGAGATTACGCCCAATTGTAGGAATTTGGGAACTACTATTATCATTAAAGCAGGCCCAATAGTGGCTTAATCAAATGGGTCTTGTTTTAAAAATTTCATCATTATCAAAAACAATGTGCCTGTTTAGCACAATTAGAAAACTCAATTTTTTACCCAACACATGTCCTAAAAAAAAACTATGGAGAGGTGAAAACACATCTAAAAAACCTGTGAGGTTCCTATTAAACTTTCATTCATGACATGTGTTTAACTAATTTCATTTAATCAATCTGTCATTAACTTTTCTGATTATCTGTACAGCATTCATACCATTAAATCAAATATTCTGATTCCTTTAATATCAACGGTATTCATTAAGTCACAGAAATCACTGTAAAGGATATCGGGTCAGAGGGCGGGTCCTCTTTTCACTGTCCATCCAGTGAGCCTGATCACGGCCCCCTCTTTCTTACATCCTTGATTTGAGGGGCCCGACCCCTTAACTATTTGCATCTGACAGGCGGTTGGCACTCTCAGTCCCCCTGAGTCCATGGTTGTAGTTATGCCCCTAAGGAGGAGAGCCTAAAGGGTGTCATCCTCTTGTATCAGTTTATCTTTGACTATGTGTTGCATCTTATGTGATATCAACAGTTATGTTGTCTAAGCGTGTAGCAGTGAGCGGTGCGGCAGATGAGCAACAAGGGCAGATATATTTAATTAAGACAGCAAAGAGATGATTAGAAAAGGCCACAGAATTATACATTCATAACAATCCCCCTGTTGAGGTGGGAAAAACCCACCTCACATCAATCAATGTGTTTGGTGCATATGGACCTAAGCTAGAATATGGGAGGCAGTTCCTTCCGTCCGTCGCGTTACTCCGGCCACCCAAACGGAGTGCCTTTTCTCCCGTAACTGCCTGCCGCCCTCAGTGTGTGCACCCCCTCTGTTTCCCATAGAACAGACCTATGCTGATGTGTGTCTGAAATTTAAATGATTAACACATTGCAAATAGATAATAATACCCTGTTAAAAAATTTAAAACAACAAAAATAATTAAACCCTAGAAGCACAGCGGAAATGAGCAGCACAATGTGTATCAGTATATTGTAGACCCTGAATCGTAAACCCTGTTCAATTATCTATTGCAGTCGTCTGGTCCTCCTCCTCCTCTTAGCACCGTATCATAATTTCTCCAACACTTTGGTTTGGTTCCATGAGATCCACATCATCACTTGTGTTTAAATATTCAGTGGACAACATCAGTGTGCTTTGGCACCACATCCATTTGATATTCTGGTAATCTTAAACCTCTGGTATCACTGGAACCAATCGCACGATCAATACACCTGAGGATGAGAGCTCGAATACACATTGCACAACAGCATACACAACCTGCGATCAGCACAACAGTCAATGAAGTGAATATACTCACCAGTAGGTTTCCCCAGTTTCCAAACCACGTCTCAAACATTTTTTTTTTTGTGAATTGTTCATCGATTCCTGAGTGCGATTTTAATTCAATGGATAATGATTGCAATTCATTTAGGGCCTTCGTTAGAGATCCATCAGGTGCTGTAATTGTTGGGAATAAAAGAACAACAAGCCTCTCCAAAAACACACAACCATTTTTCTGTCTTTTTTTTTTTTTTTTTTTTTTTTTTAAGGCTCATATCCAAAGCTATTCTAATTTGTTATTATTTCTTATATAAATACATTTGACTTGACATAAATCAGTATATACAATTCGCCTGGCATTTTATTGCTTTTAATTCCATCAATTAAATCAACTGTATCATTTAATGCAACTACTACTTTTGGTGAAAACCAAGTTTTAATATAGGACATTAATTTTAATCTTGTCAGAAGGCAATGGTAGATTTATTCTGTTCAAATTATATAAAGTTAACAAGATTTTTCCTCCTGCTGTAAGTCTTAAATGAGTGAAAGTTTTTCCAAGTTTAATCACTGCAATTATTTGTTGTAAAGTTTTCAAAAAATCATCCTGTGGAGTCAGATAAAATCTGAGTCTAACTGGTCGAGCTAAAATCCTAAATTTAATATTGTTTGAAAGCCTGTTGCCTTAAAATTGTCACATTATCGTTCTGAGAATGTTTTTTCCCTTCCAGCTCGTAAAAGAGTTTTCTACAACTGTTGCTGCCAATCTAGACCACGCTGATGTTATTTATGGCCATGCCACAGAAACTAATCTTCATCCCCTCAAACTTTGAAATACTGCGTATTTAGAAATACTTCATCAAATTTAATTCACAATATGGCCTGATAAATACTGATCATTTATCTTTTTGTATTTTACACCAAGAATTAGGAAAACTTAAAATGAGACGTTTTGCATTTCAGTTTAAAGCTCCTTCAGCTTGGAATACTTTGCCTCACTTACTTACTGTATCACTGCTATTCATATTTACTTTATTGTAAAGCATCTTTCTCTTGCTTTCAGTAAGAATAAAGGTTTATTTATTCTGGACTTAATCCTCACAGAGATGTGTGCATGAACTCTGTATGTGTATTTTATCTTATTTTGTGTCTTGTGATGTGTGGTGGTTGTGATTTTGGTTGTGTGTGGGTATGTTGTGAGAGTGTGTGTTTGTGTGCGTGTGTATTCTTGAGAATGTTGTGGGTGTTCCTGTGTGATTTTTTTTACATTTATTTGATACGTTTTACTGTTGTTTATCTTCTGTTCTGCAAGGACCCTCTCAAAATTGAGATGGAATATCTCAAGGGGTTACCCTTGAAATAATCAGTTGTCAGTGCTGCCAATTATACTTTTTATTTCTTTCCATACATAATATGTGCCATGATAGGGTTAAACAAAGTCAAAATCAGGTTGAAGGCCATTGGATCTTCCCTGCAAATGTTTCTGTTTGGCCATGATAAAGCTGCTCTCTGTCTCTCTCTCTCTCTTTTGGTATTCATCAGCAAGATTATAACGGCTCTGAATGTTGTATTCTAATCTAGCTTTATTTAGATCTATCTATATTTTCTAATGCAGTAAGTCCTTATTATATTTAAGAATGGGGTCACTAGTTTTTATTAGTTGCTATTATTCTAATAATGTGAAGTGCTAATTTCATTAGTTCTAGTGCTTATTTTAATCTCTTTCCATACCTCAATTGGTCTCTTTCTGTGTAGTGTAGGCATCAAAAAGGGTCAGAGTATTGTGTTCATTAAATTGTGAATGTAAGTATTAAATCTGAACCAAAGAGACCATTTTTTAAAATCTGGTTCAATTACATTTAACTGTAACTGAGTCCTGTGGAAAAACTCACTCCTCATCTGTTTAGAAGGCTTAATGAAACTGATGAACACAAAAATGAAGGGCATGTTATGTCTTATAATCTTAGTTTGTCTTGCCCAGTTTTATAAACACACCGTACAGTTTCCTTTTTAATTACACTTTGTATCTATTTCAAGTAACTAAAGTTTGTTTCATTTAGTCCAGTCCAGTAATTCTGTTAAGGTGCATTTCATCTTGTGTTAAATTTGAGTCTAATTTAATCATTCTGACTGGAAAAAGTCAAGCCATCTATTAAAATCATATTTTGAGGGGAGACATTGTCCCTTTCTGGCGCTTCCTTTCGTGTTATCATAAAGAACTGACCTAATATTATTATGGTACTGCTGGATCAGACCTGCTCTTGTAATATCTAATTGTTATTGTGATACCTTATTTAATAAATAACACTGAGCATCAGACAGTTTAAAATGTTTTTACCTTTCAAGCAGGAGCGTCAGGACTGCTTTTCCAGACCTAAAACCCCAAAATTTCAATTAGTTTCATATCAGAAAACAATTTAAATCAAATGTATCCTGCCACATATCCCCTAATTTTTACATAACATGAAACAGACATTCATTTCACAAAAACAGACAGACAAAATGGACAAACATTGGCCACATAAAGTTTGATTACCCTGTAAATACAGCATTTTTAGAGTGGAACCACTTTGTGTCACTTAATGGTTAAAATTATTCCTTACCCTTCTCTGGTGAGTCAACAATTATTTCCGGGACTCAAACAAGCTCCATCAAACTGTTGTTTTAACTTGTTAAAGCGTCTTTGTGGTTGAAATATATTTCTCCTCCCTGTCTCCAAGCATTGCTCCTACAGAACAAGCAGGGAGCTCATTTTCTAGTGATGTCTCAGTCATTCTCTCACTTCACACACACTTTCACACACTCTGGCCAACCAGGCGGTACAGCCCCGTTTCCTGGTCCAAATGAGAGCCTATTTTGTTATCTCTCAGACACCAGAGTTTATTCACAATAGAGTTTATTCAGTGAGCTAGGGTCTGTTAGCTTAGCTTGTTAGCTTAGCATGTTAGCTTAGCATGTAGCACGTAGCAGTCAAAGTCTGTCAATGTAATATGTCCCCTGTCACTCACACACATTCATACTGGCCAGTTGATGTTACACCTTTATATTTATACAGCTGTTTACTCAAAATAATAAAAAGGAGCGGGCAACTTTTAAACCTTTTTCTTTAACAAGGTTAGAGAGGCCGTTCAAACTCGTATCACTCCCCCCGGCAGTATTTTTGACCGTTCTTATGGAATAGTCAAGACCCAACAACCTCACCCGGGTATGCGCATCTATATCCCTGCGTGTTTACTTTCAAAGAAGTGGGCAGCTTTGAGATCTTTTAAGATCAGGGAGGCCTTCTAAACCCAATACACTTCCCCTCGGTAGTATCTTTTGACCCTCCTTATGGGAAGGTCAGGACCCGACAAACCTCTAAACCGAGTATTAGCGTGCTTCATTCAGGGAGGTGGCTTTTATATTGTGTGCGAGGGAAACCGATCTTCCCTTGCACACAATAAAGGAACTCGAAACCTACACCCCTAGATTTTAGCTTCTTTTAGAAGATGGTACCTTTCTTCCCTGGCTGACACCATTAAAATTGCACCGCTTATCTACACGCCTTACGTTTTAACGCCTTCGCAACAATTATTCTGAACCATTTCTCTGCTTCCAAGAATTACAAAAAACAGCTCACTCAGAACTAACAACACAGCCAGAGTGTTTCTACAGGAAAAAAACACTTGAGATTTTTAATAGGATCTCCTTACCGGTTTGCAGCCGCAGCTGTGATGTGTTGTCCTTCCGTGGCAACCCTATCCTATCCAAAAGTGGTTTTCGCTTCAGGGGCGCCGGCGGAAACACCAATTTGTCCGAGCTACCGCACCCTGTTGGCGGTCAGACGCCTCAGAGCCCCACCGGTACTTGGTCCCCATGAAGCGATCACACACTCTATCTAAAGACTCTTAAAGGAACGACTCTCAACCAGTTTCTAACTTTTAGCTCCTTTAATCTAAATTAAGGCAGAGAAATGATTACAGAGATCAGTGCTGAGGCTCCCGTCTCGGACCGTCGCAGTCTGTTAGAGCATGACGAAGAGCCTCCATAGAAGGTCACATACAGTTTTATATCTGGCACTCCAATGCAATGGATGTTTCACCATTGTGGTGTCTATCTGTTAGACTGTGTAGTAGCGGGTGTCCATCCTTAATCTAAGTGTGCTGTGGCTTTCTAATCAACCCAGTTATACCAGCTGCTCCACTATCTACCCCAGTGCCCCAGCTTCAGGTCATTTATGACAATCCTTTGGTCATTTATCCTTGTACTGTATGTTTATGAGCATTCTTATCCTATTGTAACGAAAGGGAAACATTAGAACTTATATTTAATTTCACTATAGTATAAATGGGAAAAACAGCTGTCAGTATATTAATAAAGGTTATTCCTAACATTGTGATCCGTTCTCCAGCCAGTTGGTGGCAGTATTCTCCAATAGGGTTTTTTTCCCAGTCGTAGAAAAAGAAGAATTGTTATTACTTTGCCTGTAGAGCTCCGTTTCTTCTACTTTTAAACAACTAAAGAGACTCTGTTGGATAAATTCAAGCAATGTCAGATGACAAGGTGGGTGCTTTTATGTTCAAACGCGCTTTTTAATGTGAATGTCAGTTTAAAACTGCGCTGTCATTGATGTAGCCCTTCCTATGGTCGTTAGCAGTTAGCATTAGCTTCGAGCTACTTAAATCAATGTAGCTTTCTCTCGTATCTGGCTTGCGTAGGTGTACTCTTATTTAAAGAGCTTTATATCAACAAGAAAAATAGCAAATAACACATTTAGTATCAAGCTGTTAAAATCACAAAAAAACTACAAGTTAACTTTTAGACTGTCTTTGTTCTAAGCGGTTTAGCTGCCAAAATAACGCCAGAAATTTATGAGAAACTTTGAGGGACCTTTAACACCTAGTTTGTAAATGGATGAAATTGCACTTAAATCAAGGAGGCTTTTGTCTGGCAAGAACAATCTCACGATTGGTTTCCTTTTATGATAAAACAACCAAACGTATAAACTATAGGCATAATGCACAAATTAAAAGCCGTTTCTGCCATGCTTCTTGAACTATGAAAGTGGTTAATTATTGTAATTAAATAAACCTGTAAATATTGTGTTTTAGGAAGCTTCCCTAACTTATTCCTCTGTGTTTCTCTGTGTGCGGATGTGAATGTAGAATACTCTGAGTCAGCTCAGGGACCTGGTGGAGCTGAAAGACCAGCTGGAGGACATCCAGAAACGAATGGAAGATGAAATACAAGCTGGGATTCCTCCAGTAAGGTTCATGCTGGGCTATATGTGTAGATGTTTAGGTTATCTTACTATGAGTTATTTTCAGAGGCACGGAGTCTGTAAAAGCATAAGACTGATAGTAATATATTTGGGGGTTAAAGTGTTACATACCCTTCAACGCTCTGTATTTTGCTTTTATTGAGCTTGATTCTCATATTTTTACCAGCAGTTCTCCAAGCTTTCAGAATGTATTTCAAATACTTTACTTGGACATTAGTAGTCTTTTTATTCCCCTGTTCATTCCTCTCCTTATACTGATTCAGTATAGCCCCTGCTCACATTTTGCACCCAGTGGTTACCATGTCAGCCCTTCCTATTTCTATTTCTACCCGGAACCTAACCATTTCTGAAGCGTTTATTATGTATCAATCTGTTTGTCATTTGTGAGTAATTATTATTTTAGATAATTATGAAGAATTATGTAGTTCTATTTCATCCCTACTGACCGCCAGAGGCGGTGCTTCAAGCACCGAATGATCATTCTTGTGCATTCGCAGGTTGAGAATTTAATAACAACACTGTCACATGTGACCTACCGGTGGCTCATGTGAGTCTATAGTCACATGACACCGGGAGCCCAGTCCCTTCCTTGATGAATGCAGGTGTTGGCTTGTATTCGTTGTTCCTCGTTCCTCTTGCTGCTAGAAGCCCCGTGATCAATTGTGGTCGGAGCTGCGGATGGTTCTGCCCTCCAGAGGCTGCGCAAGCTGCTTTTTCTTCCAGGTTTTCTGGTATGTTCGCTGACTCTTCAGTGCCGTTTTCTGCTCGTACTGAGTATGTTTACTTTCTTCTGCAGTGGTTTGCTGCTCGCTTTGATTTGTTCCCTGTCTATTGGCTCGCCGGTGGCGTTTTCTGCTCGTGCTGAGTCCTACGGCTTGTTGCTGTTGTCGTAACAGGGTCTTGACGGTGTTTTTTTCTGCCCGTTCGACCCCATCTGTTTCCATCTGTCCCTAGGTCATGGACAATCTTTCTTGTGCGTCCTGTTAGACTGCTCTGCAGCCTGAGGATGGTCATGACATGTGCCCTCCCTGCCTTGGTGTCTTGTGATGTGTGGTGGTTGTGATTTTGGTGCTTTCAGATCATGCCTGCTCTAATTGCAGTGTTCTGCCCTGAGCGGTGTGGTTGGCCCGGCTGTCCTCGTTGGAGCAGCCTGTTGACCGGGCGGTCTCTGTCCAGCAGGATCGGTTGTCGCTTGGACAGGCTGCAGCCTCGCCAAAGCGGTCTGCTGCGGATGTGCCTTTGGAGCTGGGAGGCTCCGGTGTTACGCTGTGGACTAATGCTTCCTTTGCTCCAAAGGTGCCTGCAGTGGCTGGCAGTGTTCTGCCGCTCCGGCTTTTCCGTATCCCGGTACCCCCTCTGAGCCTCTTTGCCCTGTCCGAGTGCTCGAGGCGTCTGTCCGCTCCACGGCACCCATTCGTCAGAATGACTGTCTCTTCGTCTTTTATGCTGGCTCTCGGAAGGGTCAGGCCCTTTCTAGACAGTGGTTGGCACGTTGGATTGTGGAGATGATCTCTGTGGCTTACTCCTTGCAGGATGGGCCCCTGCAGAGCGGCGTGCAATGTCTCTCCACTAGGAGCCTGTCCACCTCATGGGCTGCCATGACCGGGGTGCCTCTAGAGACTATTTGTGAAGCAGCTTCCTGGACGACGCCGAGCACCTTTGCCAGATTTTACAGAGTGAACGTTGCCACGCCGCATCCCCTGCAGGGCATACTAGAACAACTGCCTTCTGCGTCCCGCTGAAGTTGGTGGTGTTGCTGCGTTCGTTGGGGTCTCCGTGGGATCCCTCGGGACCCTGTTGGTATGCGTCATCCAGTGCTTGAAGCACCGCCTCTGGCGGTCAGTAGGGATGAAATAGAATGAAAGTTACGACTATAACTACGGTTCTATGAATCCCGGATGACCGCCAGAGCGCTCTGTCCCTCGGTCTCCCGGTGTCATGTGACTATAGACTCACGTGAGCCACCGGTAGGTCACATGTGACCATGTTGTTATTAAATTCTCAACCTGTGCATGAGCAAGAATGATCGTTCAGTGCTTGAAGCACCGCCTCTGGCGGTCATCTGGGATTCATAGAACCGTAGTTACAGTCATAACTTTCGTTCTCAAGTCTCTCATATAGTTCGATCTAATGTGTAACTTTTTTTTGAAGGTTTTATATTACAACCGTTTTCCTATGTGTAGTTTTGGCCAGTTGACTCATATTAGAAACCCTGGACAAACCAAAATAATTTTAACCTTCCTCTTGTATATAATATTTATTGTAATCACATAGCATCTTTTATGGTTTGTGACTTAATAATAGAAAATGACTTGTCAAAGCGGGTCCAATCAATCTAGTTTTTAAATGTGTAATCCTTTTGTTTATGTCATTTAACACTATGACTTATTGAAGTATGATAAAAAGCTCATAAAGTCGTGGGACAAACCAGTGATTTCTCTCCACATAACAGAGAACTTGGCAAATAACCAACTTTATATAAGATCTTTCTGATTACATGTTACTGGCAGCCATAATATGCAGCACATCATCTTAAGTTTGACCTCCATTAAAAGTTTAAAATTTGACCTTCTGTTTAAAAAGAAAATGTTATATTTGGTTCCTGTGAAGCTAAATGTGAAGAAATTAAGGGCGATTTAGTGCTTGTTGCTGGCAATCAACTGGAGAAACCAATCTTATTTGTCTTCTCTTTTTCAGGGAGGGAGCCTGCTTGCTTCTCCTTTCTTAAAGGGTTTTCTAGCCGGTTACGTCGTTGCCAGGCTACGCTCTTCAGCACTGATAGGTGTTGCAATAGGAACATGCACAGGGATATATGCTGCACAAAACTATGCAGTTCCAAATATTGAAAACACCATCAAGGAATACATACAGAACCTGAAAGGAGGACGTAAATGAGAGGAAAGCGGCCAATAGAGGATGGTTACTACATCAAGATGCTACCAGTACAGCTGTGTGCACGGAACAGACGTGTATTTATATTCACTTTCTTCATTGATCACTGTAACACGCAGTTCTTGTGATCTAAATGTGGTCTCATTTTTTTTCATTCAGATTTTGGATCTGTGTTAAGCAAAATTCATGCCATATGCAGGGGATCAACTTTAATAGATTTCCTAAATTGAGGACAAAGAAGGAAATGTCTGCAGCTTTAAAAGAACAAAGTATATTTCTTTGTAGGGTGCCCACTGATGGAAATTAAAACAAATTGTGAATGTATGAAGGAAAATCACAAAATCCTGTTATAACAGCCCTAAAAGAAAAAATGTTTAACACTGCATTTAAGCCAAATAACTTTTCTCAGTTTGTGCAATTTTGCCAACTTGTGTCCGTCATCCACATTTCATTAAATCGGCCAGTTATCCCTTGATTGTCTATGATTGTGCATCAGCTGGTCAAATACTAATAACGTTAGATTATTTTTCCCCCCTTTATTAAATGAATCAAGGTTGTCTAAGGGTGGCCATATTTTCAGGCTATAGATAACCAATAGGTTTCACTTTTCTGAGTTTAATAAAAATCAAATAAAATTGAGAGACATATACTTTGATCCATAAACTAGAGTAACTTTTTATATCTTTCATTTTCTGTTGAATTCAAAAACACCTGCCTGTATCCAAGCAGCTGCAGCAGATTTTGTTTTTTTTTCTTTTGCGTGTTTAGGTCCTTAGACAGTATAACGGGAAGCAGCCTCAGTGTCAGAGAGAACTGGAACTCTGTATGGGCCAGGTGAAGCCTGACCATTGCATCTAATGTTCTGATATTGTTCTCCCAAAGGACTTTGGTTTATCTCATTCCCTCTGTTGGTCACAAATTACCTACAGAAGCCTTAACCTCTGTAGCATTTTCCCCTCAGTGTAAAACAGCCTTACTTTGCATCTGAGAGTATGTGTGTGTGTATAACCTGACTATGGCTTTTCTTCGTTTGCAGCTGATCAAACATTTGTGGTGTAGAGTGGCTTGTCCTCACTTTTCTTTAGGATTACAAAATTCATATACCAATTATTTTTGTTTCAGTTTTTAAAATTACATTCTTATTATATATGCTGGACACACTTTGACATAAATGTCAGACTTTCCATTCTGTGCGCGTCAGCAATATTATCCGGAGTTTAAAGTGCCACAAAAGCAAAAAATATATTTAAACTGTATGTAGCGTTATTGCTTGAAGGGATATTGAGAAAATGTGTGTTTTATGTAAATGTATTTGTAAGATTTGTGCCTGATCTGGTTTGAATTTGATCTCATCTCATGCCATATGTGCATTTTCTCAGAGATCTGGGTGCCTACTTCATGCTGGAAACGAGTTGATCTTTTGCACTTCTTTTAGAGATCTGTTACATTAATTTGACAAACCTTTTTTTTCACCTGCTGTCTCAAATAATGTTTTTGATATGTAATGTATTTGAAAATGTCCTTCTGTTTTGGAAGTAATGCATGTGCACACTTATTTCTTTTTTTCTTTTTCTGAAACTGACTGATTCAAATTCTCCACTGTTAATTTCTTACACCTATAACAACACAAATTAAATGATAGAACACTTTAAAAAAAAGTCCAAAATCTAATTATGTTATCAGAAGATATTTCAAAATGTAGGGATGGCCTGAAAATGTCACATTTTTCCACATTTGTACAGTTTAAAACTCTTGTTCTGTCAATTCCTGAACTCTGTAAAAGTACGTTCTTTAATAAGAGATGGCTGGAAAAGCAGCACTGAGGTTTTCACATAATGGTACCTCTCTGATGGTGCGTTGCTTCCATTGTGACCGTGCACACACACGTTGTCAGGTCTCTAACGGGTATAAGAAAACCAAGCCATCGAAGAAGATTGAGATTGTTTTCGTTGTATAACTGTTGAATTGTTTTAATGTTGCTTTTGAAGGTATAGCAGAGAAAAAAGCATTTGTACTGTATGACTAATATCTGGAACACAAAAGTGAAGATGTGCCTATTGACAATCATTTTGTTGCCCCTGTATTGTTATGTATGGTTTGATCTTTACATTTTTAATTTCACCTTTTTTGTTGTTTGTCTTTAAGCAATATGTTTTCTGGAATGGTGATTTTGAGCAATTTTATTATTCTTACTTTAACTGGTTTTGTTTTGGGGTTTTAATTCCTGTCTGCAAGACTGCAGAAAAAAAACACTCCAGATAAATTCCACTCACAAGAAGAAACCATCAAAAGAGTAACTGATTTATTTGAGTTGTTCAAGTAAATTAAAAATTATGTGAGCCCTATTGGTTTTGTAATGTAGATTTAGTTTCAAATACAGATCAATACATTTCTTTTAACTTTCGACATCCAAAGACCAAATCTTTTTGTTATAAATTCAGATTTAAGCAAAACTTTATGTAGACATGAAATGCAGAGGGAATAAGAAATATATCTGATTACACAAAACTATTTGCTGTCAATATTGCTTGCACATAAGTTGCAGGAAAGTAGTAAAAGAAAGCCAGTTAATGATTAGATTGTCAGCAACACTGAAGGCCACTAGCAAACTAACTTCATCTCTAAATTACTGAATATACCTTGGCTTAGATACAAGATGTAATTAGGAACTGAATCGATGTTGGTTCCTAATTTCTTCATTTGGAAGAGATTCAGGCAGTCTCGGTCTCCTAAAACAAAAATAAAATGTATATATAAATTATAAAATTATAAACTGCCGTGAACAGAAATTAGAAAAATGTATAATATATAGCACAAGAAATGTAGTTATTTGTCCCATTAAAGATATCTACTGTTTTGTTTTCTTTTTCTCATACGTTTCAGATCATCAAACAAATTTTGTAGCCTGAGTAAAAAGAAAATGCAATTTTCAGTTGATTTCATTCTCTGAGGGAAAAAAAAAGTTATCCAAACCAACCTGGCTACAAGTAATTGCCGCCTCATTAAATCTGATATGAATTGTAATTAAGCACTTTTTTTAGAAGGTGGGCTCATTTCACTAGCCACACCCAGGCCTGAATACAGCCAGGTCTGTTTCTAAAGATATCACTTAAGCAGAACCCATCTGACAACATGAAGTAGGCTAAAATACCTCAAAATGCAACACATCACATCCTGATAAAAAAGTAAACAGATGAATTAATTGATCTCTATCAGTTTGCAAAAAGGTTATAGAGTGGTTTTCTAAGGCTTTGGGTGGCACATCAACAACTCTTCCAGCGGCCCAAAAACGAACCAGGAACATCTAATGCTCTGCAAACCGCACTTGTGTCAGTTAAGGTCAGAGGTCATATTTTAACAAGAGACTGGAAAGGTGGCATCCATGGGAACTTCTGCTGACCAAAAATGAACACTAGGGGACCATTTTACATTCGCCAAAAAAAACATCACTCCTAGAGTTAAACATGGTGGTGGTAGTGGGATCTTCTGGGGCTACTTTGCTTGTCCAGGACTTGAACTTGCCAAACTTAATAGAACCATAAATTCTACTCTCTAGCAGAAAACCCTGAAGGAGAATATCTGGCTATGGGTGTGTGACAGTGAGCTCAAGCTCACTCGGTTAAACTGTAGGAAATTGATCTAAATTAAACCGAAGCAAAAGAATTCTGCAATAAAGAGTGGGCCAAAATTCCTCCACCACAATGTAAAAGACTCACTACCATATTGTTACTGGGACTTTTTCACTTAGAGATGTGTTAGTTTGGATAGAGTATTTGCCTTAATGAATGAAATCAATTAAAAACTACATTTTGTATATACTCAGGTTTACTTTGTCTGATATTAAAATTTATTTGAGGATCTGAAACACAAAAAGCAAAAGTAGAATAATCTGTTAGGGATTAAATAGCTTTGTAAAAATGCATCAATACTGAAGCAGACTAAAACCATATACATTTTTTACTCACCACATCCTGAGTGAGAGTCATCATGGCACCTTCAAAGACAGATTTTCAAATGTCAGTGACCTCATACCTTTTTTTAAGAATCTAAAATAATATTTTCTATTAAACAAGTCTAAGATTAAAATTGTTTATTACATTCAGAATAAATACAATCTACAAAGTTCTTGATATTAAATAAATTAGGTCTGACTCAAAATAGTTCCTGTCAGTTTATCTAATTTTTTCTGAATGCATTAATTACTCAGATTGATCAACTAAATAAAATTAAATAAGATGCATTTTAAAAATATATATATAATTTACTAAATCTGATATTCTAGTCATCTCACCAGAAAAGGCGGATCTGCTGCAGTCTGTGGCTGTGGGGATCTGTTGCCCGTCGACTGGGTTCACACACCAGCACGTCCCTTTGAAGCACTGCTGGGGCAAATAGAGACCCTGCTTGTCACATCTGGGACGGAAGCCAGGCACTGGCACTGGTTTCATCCCAACAGCTTCCAGCTGGCATTGGGTGAGGGGAGTGGCTGGAAGAGAATTAATTTAAAATATCAAGTTAGATTATTGACTTGTTACCACAACTTTTTTTATATTGTATAAAGAAGAGTTTTGCGATATTGTTGTACAAACACATACAAGATTTTTCCATTCCGCTTAATGCCTCCTGCAACACAAAACAATAAAAGTGACAACTGATACCACTGGTTTCACAAAATTGAAAGATAACGTTTATAATAAGAATATATAGTCAAACAAAATATGGATGTAAAACAACAGTGTGATAAAAGCAGTGTTTACTTCCTCCATGGTGGTATCCATCATCTCGAGTGCAGGACTCATGGGGATGTGCATCCTCACAGGCATAGAAGCTGCAGACAAAAAGAGAAGCAACATGTGTTAGAGTGACAATTTGTCCCATTCTGAGGCTTTCTCATGACCTCTTAGTGTTGCATTGTGTCAATTTTCAATGCGTAAAGTGTATTTGAAGCCAAACCATTATTGTTTTCCAACTATTTTAAAATAGATTTGTTACATAGGGCCTAAGAAGCTGACCAAAGACAACTACTTCCCCCAGCTGGTCAGGCAGAAACCTGCCTGACTATGTATAACTATGTTTCCACCCAGAATACTGCCTAAACTGTTCCCCTCACATGAGGGGGCAAAAACGTGTAGATTACAGTACAGCACTCCTATCGTGAACTGAATGTTGCTTCCTCACCAGATCTTTCACCGGTCAGCTGCGTGTTTATTTTGTTGTTCTGATCCTCCAGATTCCTGATGTCGCTCCTCTGGCTGAAGAGAAAGTAGGCAATCGTTGCCTGACTCACAATCAGGACACAGGCCAAAAGGGTCACTCCTGCCACCATATAGGCACGGGTGGACCGGGGACTAAAAAGAGACAGAATGGAGGCATATTTGTTCAGTCAATAATTAAATAGAGAATGAGTAAAATCTGCAATCTTGAGGTCACTGGTTGATAATAAAATAATTAAAAAAAACTACAAGTGCCTTCTTTGAGGGGTCTTCTCGGAAACTGGGGAAGTTCTCTAAAAGAGGAACTTTGCCGAAAGTGTGTACCACAAACACCTACAGATGACATCAGTTGTTGCTAACCAGATAATTAAAAGAAAGTTTGGCAATATCTTTTTTTTAACTCAACCGTAGATGCTGAACATTCCTATGATTTTATACAACCTCCTCTCAACATCCAAATATATCTCAGAATTACAAAAAGACTAAAACTTTACTGTTAACTTGATTTTAAATGCCCCGTAAGGTAATATTTGCTCATTCTTCTATGACTTTCACAGGCAGAGTAATTTATTTCACAATGACAGTAAATTTGCTTTTGCAGGTGTAATGTCTTCTACTACAACTAAATTTACATTTTTTTGTCTTCTTTCAAGCTCCTAATTTGCCCAAAATAGATTATCCATCGTTTTTAGTTATTTTTGCTACAGTTCCAATATTGTGTAACAGTTTTTAAAGATCTTTTATACTGCAGGATGTAAATAAATGTGATTATCCTTTCAGTCGAGTTGACGCTGCTGATTATTATCATTTTAAAAAATCCAAGGAATTCAAAAAGACTAAGAGATATTGCAGACTCGAAAATCCAGTTACAATCTCCGAGGTACTGGTATTTTCCACAAAGCCAAGGTGAGGACAAGTTTAAAAAGCAGGTGTATATCCATCAGAGGGGTACATTTATGGAACTGCTTGGATGACCAACTTAAGTGTTCTAAAATGATTAATATATTTAAAAAAAATTACAAATCCAACATTATAGAAAGCTACAGAAAACATGATTAATGGTATTTAAAAACAAAGGCACAGGGAGGGGGAAGAAATAGAAAAACATTATTATTACTGTTATTATTTTTCCGTCTATTGTTATAACAGATATTTGATGTTTATTGAACGGGATTTCAGAGTTAAGTGAAATTAGTGTTAGAACATCAGTGTCTTTTTCTGTGCCATCTTTGAATTACCTGTTTCAATTGTATTTGGGGTTAAGCAGCATATGTGTGTACTTCAGCATAATCCCTTTCGGTCAAATCCCCCAATGCACTTGAGCGCATGTGTCATGTGCTTCAAATGTATAAATGACCGGGAGATAATAAACTAAACTAAACTAAACTAAAAAAGTATCATACAAAAATTTAACAGCAGTGATTTACAGAAGTAAGTTGTTTCTTACATTATTTAGAGTACAAAATGATTTGAAATCTAAACTATAACAAAACTCATAAAATTAGGCTTTGTTACAAATTACAAGGACTTAAATACTTGAGTATTATACATGCCTTTGCCCTAACACTGAATTTAACACAATACTTTACAATGATTTTGAACAACACAGACCTTTCTGAATCCATGAGGAGGAAGATATACAATCAAAACATCAAAACAACATTAATGTTATACAAACATACAAGCCCCTAATCATTACACACTAAAAATATAATTTGAGAAATTGTGATGATAAATAAATATATACACTCCTTCCCTACCCCTGTGCTGGTGTTCCCACATTGATGGCTGTTTGTCCAAGAAGAGGTTGGGTTGGGGTCTCGGGGTCAGGCATTTTTCACTCAAACACAACACCTAGAAACACAAATATCTCATTACTTGCTTTAAACAGAGAAAGCAATGCTATCCTGTCAAGAACCAGAGACAAGATGAAACAGACAGTTTACCTTATGTTAGAACAGGTCGCAGGTTGTTTCACAGAAGTGTCCGAAGTCCCTGAGATATTGCCCTTTTCACTGATTTGAGTTAGAGAGAACCGAAAGGAGTTGCCAGGGAAAACCCAGCTACACTTTAAGAACAACCCCCTTCTGTGATGGCTGTTTTTTTTCCCCCTCGTTTTAGTTTTATGCTTGGTCGTTTACTCTGACTCATCTGTTACCAGGAAGAGCAGAAGGGCCTTAGTATGATTCTTTCCAGTAATACAACAATGTGCTAAGTCAAAAATAAAAGAAAACATTGCTTTTGTGAACAAAATGATTTTTGATAACAGGAAAAAAAATCCCAAAATAAGGATTTAAAATTACTTTCTGTTTTACTTTAAATTGCAGTAGTACCTTTATTTTAATTTTTTTATGTTTTTGGCAATAGCTTCAAACTTAAAGGTGTTTTTCTTTTTTTTCTTGAATAAACATTGGAATTCCACAGTCATTATGGTTTATTGTCTTGGTTTTTAAATTTCCCAATTCCCAGCAACCCTGATCTTCAAGAAATGTTGAAACTTATTATTTTTAAAGTTCAGTCATTAGGAATTTACAAAGGGAGGATATAATGAAATAAAATACAGCAGAACAGAACAGAATGAAATAGAATAAAATAATATGTAAACATATGAGCTTGTGCTGCTTAGAGAACTTCCTGAATTTTCAAAATCTGAGTAAGGGACTTTTTCTTTATTTTTTTGTTACAAATATTTGCAACCATGACTAGTGAAGCACCTTTGTCAATTATTGTTGTTGATTTACTGAGGCTACAAACTGACAAAATAGGGGATCATTTTGGCAATCCATTTTTCGTTTGGCCTTTGGATGAATTAAATTATTCAAAAGTAGTAGAAGGCAGTGGTTGCTGGATTTCCAAAGCAGACACCAAAAGAGTTAAAACTATTATTTATTGACATCACCTTGACTATCTGTATCTATATATTATCACTGTTTAATGGTAAGCCAGTTAACTTTTTGATGGTAGTGTAACTTTTGGTGTGATGTTAGATATCTCATGGTAAACTGTGGGAAATCTATATATCAAATGAAGACACTCCTATACAAATATATCCTCTCAAAGCATCTTTTTTAACATTAGAGCAGTTTGTCAAACGTAAAATGGCATGAGTGAAATGAGATGACCCAGTCTATGAATAACTTTCTTTTCAATACACCTTTAAGAACCATAATAATGTGAAATAAACAACCAAAAACACAAAATTACAAAAGGAAACACAAGCATACAATATACAACAAGATATATCTGAGATAGTCTAAAGTCTCTGGTTCTTGTTTTGTTCATCTGGGTTTCTTTTGAATTTTTCAGATCCTTGTTGTTGTTGATGCCTGTGGTTGCCTTTCAATTTTCTTTCGTATTTCTAGTTTTTGTTCCGAATTTTGGCTTCCTGTCATCGTGGTAGCTTCAGAGAAGTAATAGAGTTGTTTTGTTGCATCATCTACCTGAGCTCAGATTTCAGCCTGTGGTCTGGTCTGTCTATGGGTTAACATTAGGAAAATAACTGAATAAATAACTATAAAGAAATAAAGAAATATTGAGACAGGAAGTGTTAGCGAATTGATCTTAAGTAATGGGAAACACAGTAGGTCTCATAATACTAATAATTACATTTCCCAGAGCTTTTGGTAGGATCCTCCAACATGAGGGCTCAGCCCTTTGAGGATTCGCACACAAATCTTGGATTATGTTTGAAAAATTTTAGTGCTGGAAAAATGATACAAAATGTGTACTTTGTAAGTAGTTTTTTTTACGATGTAATGATGTGCTTTGTCATGTTAACTATAGAAGTCAAAGAAATTGCTGGCACTGGCATATTTGGCCAAGTCCTAAATCCATCATTTAGGACACCGAACATTTTGAGAAGTTTCTCAAGTTTTGGCAAGTCACTCCGGGTTTCAGGTCCTAACAGATCCTTTTGAACTGTTAGAAAATATGACTTTTCTCACTTTCCATGGGTTTTTATGTACAGATATTGTTCTCCTAATCACTGGTTTAGATCTTGTCACATCCCAGCGGACCCTCATCCACTCTGCTCTGTCGAATAACCATGTGTTGGAGTTCGTAAAGCAAAGACACTTGGGTCATATCATCAGGTATAATCTTTCAGATTACGATGCTGATGTGCAGTGTGAATACTTTTTTTTTATTGACAACCAAATACAGGGACATGTGGCTCTCAAAGGTGCACGTGTCCCTATTAAAATCCAATGTTTATGGAATGTAAAAGAAATGAGAACCATGATAAATCTGTTCAAAACTACCTTCAGTCTGGCATATGCCTGGTTGACTTTGAAAACTCTAAGGTCAGTGAAGAGAAGAAATTAAAAAATCTGACAGGTGTGGTAACCTGTTCCCTAGGTGTGCACACCCTCGAACTAATAATTTTTTAAGCAACTTTTAAATCCATTTTTTCACTCAGCTTTTTGGCACTAACTACATAAATTATAGTAAATGGGTTTTTAATAATAAAAAAATTTTAAATTTTGTTTTTTGGGTAGGATCTCCCTGCCCATTTGCTCATGAAATCGTTTAGCCAAAGTCATGGTTTGCAGAGGGTTACAAAAGATCAACTGGATCTCACCCAAAACCAAATGTCAGGGGAAAAAGGGACCAAAATTTTTGGAATATATCTTTGGCACAGTAGAGAAACATCAATAATTTGAGAAAATATGAAAAAAACCAGTGAGTTTAAACTAAAAAAAAATTACTAAAAAGACTTTAAATGGCATGAGGGGGCCCAAAGAAGCCAAAAACAACACGGGAAGGGACCCAAAGTGCCCCAGGGTTCATATGGGGTTGGGAATCTCCTGTTTTCTCTCTATGTCTGATCTAGAGTAAGCTGTAAAACAGGAGCCTTCCAACGAAAACTTCCAGATCTGAATCAAATCTTCCACAACATTGAGGGAAAATGTGTTAGCGTCTGATAAAACCAAAGTTGGGTCTGATGAAGGTAAAAGGCCACAATTTTAAGTATGTTTGACACAATACTGAACATCCCACAAAAAACTTTTAAACTCAAAATTGAAACATGGGGGGGCCCGGGTAATGATTTTGGGGTTTTCCCTTTCCAAAAGGTGGATGAAATTGTAGCATTAATAAACCCACAAAGACTAACATTGAAGATGTTTATTCATGTTGGGGGGGTTCTACAGGGCAAAGACTTACCAAAAATTCCCCTTTAAAAATTCCCCACGACTTTATTTTTTGAGTTCCCCCAAAACCCAGTTTTTTTAAAATTTTGGTTTGGTAAATGCATTTTTCAAAAAAAAATGCTTTTTTTAAAAAATTAGGGGTATTTTTCCTGGGGAGAAAAAAGCCCATTTTTTATTTTTCAGTTCCCAGGGGTCGCAAAGGCAACCCTAGCAAATAAATTAATAATTTGATTTAAATTTAAGGGAAAAATAAAGCTCTGGCAGGCCTAGCCAGAATCCTGAACTAAATTTGACAGAATGTCTTGGGGTCACCTGAAGAGGGTGTTGGACAAGAGATGCAGTCATAATCTGATGGATCTTAAGAGCTTTTGCAAGTGAGCAAATTTTTTTTTCAAGTAAAGGGATATTTTTCAAGTGCAGATTCCTCCCAAAAGGGGAGACTGTATCTGAACTTTAAATTTAAAAAGGTGTTTAAAAAAGTATTTTTAAAGGGGTTTTGCACACTGATACAACCAGGCTACTTCTCCTTTTAATGTTTTACATTTCTTTTCCTAACAGATTGGTTTGTTTTTCAGTTATTTCATGGTCTAATTGTTTTTACATCACAAAACATGCATTTTAACAGCAGTGGGTAGACTTTTGAAAGCCACACCCAAGAAAAAACAAATTTAAAATAAAATTTAATTTAAATTTTAAGGTTTTCCGAAAATACCCACCATTAGGGGTTTAAAACAAATTTTCTGAGTAATGCAAGGTATTTTATTACTTAGTTTCTATTTGTACATTTTGTAAAATTCTAGTACTTTCATTTAGATTCGGAGGTATGTGTTTGAAATAAAGGTAACCCATGCACCACCACACGATAGGGGGCGATAACTAAGATGTGACACCACAATGAACTCAAAGACGTAGGCCTACGCGTGTTGTGATTGGTTGAAACAGGACTGTTGCAGGAAGCTGCTGTTCAGCTTTTGTATTTTTTTGTGAAATAGATATATATAACCTAAACATACTCAGTGTTAAAGAAAGGTATATTTATTTATTCATGCTTCATAAAATACGGAGAATCTGTGCCAGACCTAAAAAGGCGTATCAATTGTTTTTCTAACGCCGTTTAGCATTAACGTGAAGCGGCATATTTGAAAAGCTTACTTACCCAGCTTTGCTAATGGGAGCTAGATAACTGTTCCGAGCTCACATTTGTTGAGTAATTTCAACTTTAAATTAGAAACAAAAACATTATTTGTCCCTGTTCTTTTTCCATAAAAAACAAGAAAACTGCAACCGTTTAACAATAGTTTACGTGAAGCCGCTGACAGTTAAGTTAGCTAAGAAAGTGGCTAATGTATCGTTTTAATGGTTACAGCTTTGCCTTTTTTAACAGATGATGCGAAGACCCAGAGCGACGACAGCCAAAGCTGTAATGTACAGCGAAAATGAAAATATAGACTCCGACCTGTGAGTTATGTTTACCTTTTTATATCCTAAGGCTGTGCATTGGATATGTTCGAACTAGTAACTAGAAGATTTGAAATGACCTCATTTTGTATTATTATTGTAATACTTACCTTCATTTAGGATGACAATGATTCTGAGATTTATGTTTAAGTAAAACTCTACAGTGCCTTGCAAAAATCATTATACCCAATAAACAGTTTCAAATCTTGTCACATTACAATTAAAGGGTTCTTTGTGTTTTATTGGGATTTTATGTTATAGGCGCTCACTCAAACGAGGGCATAACTGTGGAATCAAGAGTATATGGTCTTCAAAATGTTTTGCAAAAAAGAATCTGAAAACTTTGACATGCCTATACATTCACCCCCCTTTACTCTGATGTAACCAAAGAAGATCCAGTGTAGACAGTTGTTTTCAGGGTTACCTAACTAATTAATAGAGTCCACCTGGGGGTATTTTAATCTTCATTTGCTGTCCAGCTAAATCGATAGAGCGGTAAAGGAACTGTTAGTTGTGCACTCCATAAATCTGGTCTTTATGGAGAGGTGTGAAGAAGTAAGCCATGGTTGAAAGGAAATCTTAAGAGATTACGCTTACAGTTTGCCCCAAGCTATGTATGGAACATGGAAGCAATGTTGAAGAAGGTCTTCTGGTAAAATGAGACCAGTATTAAACTTTTTAGCCCACATGCAAATCATTATGTGTGCCGAACAACATCACATCACCCTGGACACACCATTCTCATGGTGAAACATGGTGGTGGGAGTGTCATCCTGGGGGATTGCCTTTATTCAGCTGGGACAGGGACAGAGTTGATAAGAAGTTGGATGGATCTAAATATCGGGCAATGCAGAAAAAAAAACTGTTAGAGCCTGCAAAAGATTTAAGACTGGGGTGGAGGTTCATCTTCCATCAGGATGACAACCCTAAATATACAAACACAGCTAGGGATGGAATAGTTTAGATATCATGTGATAACGTGTATGTGTTAGACTAGCCCAAGCAAATAACACTGAGAAAAGGCTCAGAAAAATAAACATCTGTAGCAAATTGATGTCCAAAGATGTTCTCTGTGCACCCTTTTTTGTAATACTGATGTAATTTATTTATTCTTGCTGTACCTTTAGGTCTTTTTCTCAGATAGCGAGTAGTGATGAAGACATGGAGGAGTGGAGGCCACCGGAGTCAAAAAAAGCTGCCAGCAAAACTGCCAGACCAACTACAGCTGGGGGGATGAAAGCAGCTTCTAAGAGGACTGCTAAACCAAAAGAACCAAAAGCTCCCAAAGAACCCAAAGTCCTTAAAGTGCCCAAAGATCCTAAACCAAGGGCACCCCGCAAACGTGCCGCAGAACAAAAATCACTGAACACTCAAAGAACAGAAGACACTGCCAAGTCTGTGTCTGCTGGAGCAAAGAGAAAAAAGACTAACGATGCTGATTTAGGAGGAAATAAAAGAAACACACAGACTGATTGCCCAGAAGAACAGAGGGTTGACACTGGTATCAGAATGAAACAAGAGGTAATTATAATGGCCAGACAGAATAAGCATGAATAAACTTTGTTAGGTTCAGACTCACATATAGAGTTCTTTCTTGGTGTCCAGGGTGTGCATTTCTTATTTATTCACACAAATTATAACCCTGCTTATTATAAAAATATGCATCTGGGCTGAGTTAGATGTTACTTTTGTCAAAATATTCTTTTTAAATAAAACTGAAGCCACTCTTGCCTTGCTGACATCAGTAATTGCCCAAATACCTCATTATCCATTTAGAAATATTTCTGCACAGCAGAACAAAAATATGATCTTGATTTATAACTTGATTTACAATAACACTTTACATAGCATATATCTAATTAGATCTTGTTATTTATATTTTTCACCTCATTTAAGTTTCTAGTAAAATTTTTATATGGCTTCCATTTTTTAGAGGATCTCATTTATTGTGTCCGACGCCCATCAGACAGACGGATGGGCAAATGAAGGGACATCACAAGCTGGGCTCCATGTAAAGAAAGAGGAAGCGTCGCAGGAGGATTTCACTTTTGATGAACCTGGTCTAAAAAAACAGCAGACCAGCAAGGTGTGCCAGGGGCAGCGAGCTACCTTACCAGAGTCCACAGCACAGTCTCTGAGGAATAAACTCAATATGAACTGGGACCTGATTGAGGTAAGAAGCTTATAACTTATGTCGGACCCTTTTTTTACCGAGAGACAGACACCATATCTCAATACATAACAAGATTTCAGTGGCAATCATGTGTGACAGACTTTATACAGATGCTTAGCATGCTGCATTTCTGGAATCATTTTACTTTGAAAACAAGCCGTTCTTACAATGCACACAAAGACTCAAACGCTAAGTGCATGAAAAGGTATTTGCATTTAACCATTTAACAGGCATTTTCTCTTTATTACTCAGCTTTCTACTGTTTCTGCTGTTCTCCTCAGCTTGTCTCTACACTGACTTGTGTTGAGCAGTGGGTTTGTGCCAATATCATTATGCTGCTAAGTGAGGAAAACACTGTTCCCTTCATGGTGCGCTACCGCAAAGAGATGATCAACCACATGGATGCAGATGCGGTTCGAGATGTCCAGATGGTCTATGAGGAGTTGTGGTAGGCAAATGTAGCATAGCAGACAGAATAAATATCATATGTCCAACCCCATCACGATGTGTCCACCATTGGCCACTAGATGGTGGTAGTGGTTCAGCTTTGAAGCCCACAACTTTTGTATGACCCTGTGAATGTTTGCTTTACTTGGCTAAGATGGGTTTTTTGTCTGTTTTCTTCATATGCTTCAGTTCTCTTGCTAAAAAGACCCAGTCTGTGATTCAGACCCTGAGGAAGGACGGTGTTTTGACACCTGGGTTGGAAGAAAGCCTTAGGAACTGCCGATCAGCTGATGACCTGGATCATGTGGTCAGATTTTTATTTCATGATAAACTATAATTTTACTGGCATTTGAAGATCTCATTTTAGGTTGAAGCATTATTAAGACCTGAGTGACAGAAATATACCATATAACCCCTGTCAAAAAATATGAAATCCCTACTCTTAGAGGATCTTCGGTCAGTTGTTTTACTTTGTAGAAACAAGAATGCAAACACAAATATGACACACAACTTTTTAATTTAACAGCCGAGGCATCTGATGTTTTAAAACACACCTAAAACTGATTAATGGATTTTAGTGTTTGATTTGTTTTCTATAAAAACATCCAAATAAGGCCCAAGAAATCTGCAAAAAATTCAAATGTGGGTTTTATCTTACTTCCTCTTTGGATGGTGATGTAGCTCCCTAATGTTCTTCTATAAACGACACATTGATTTGGATTTGATTTCACTGGATTTAATTTTAAGAGATTTTTAGAGTAAAACAAGTCTATATTATCTTATATGTTTTATGATTCATAAAATGTTTACTAGTGTTAATTATTGCAGTAACAATAGCAGTCAATCCACATTTTTCCGGCTTTTCTGTTTAGCCATCACCATGACCCCATTGCTATTCTCTTTTGGTGAATATTAGGCCCTGTTCATAGCTGCTACTAAATGCGTTCTGGCTGGTTCATATAAAATCGGACAGAGTAAAGCCCAGTGATTCACACCTGGCAGTTCAGTCCAAATGCAGTCTACAAATGCTGAAGTCATCTGCACCTTTTTATCATTCAGATAAAAACACTGTTATGAGTTATTTACGCCAGAAAAATCTTAAAGCGTTTAATCGTGTAGATTAAGAGATGTCATGTGAAGACAAAGACAGAATTTATAAATGAAGAATGTACTGGAGCTGTGCTTTGTGTTTTGCCTGCAGTATTCTCCCTACAAGAAAGGCAGCAAGCTCACAAAAGCTCGCAGGGCCAAAGCATTAGGCCTCGAAGACGCTGCCACAGCGCTGCTGAACTCACCACATACTCTGGATCTCAGGGCTTGGGTAAAGCCCGGTACTGAAGGTAGAAAGCAACCAGCTGCAGTTACGTGCAAATTAATACTGGCCTGAAAATTATTGTTCTCTTTTTTCAGTATCCTCTGGCTCTCTGAAGGCAGATTCTTATGAAATGGAGATACATGTGGCTCATTTTTTTATTGTGGACAATTCTGGCAAATTATAGCATTTTATTTGTAACTGGTGAAGTGACATATATGTATATAAATAGATGTACAGGATGTAAATAGAGAGCTCTTTTTCTGAATTCAATATGGATCTGTGCTTATTCATGTGTGACAGGTCTGTCATCCATAGAAGAAGTGGCCACTGGTGTGGAGCATATTTTGGCTGACATTATAGCCAAAGATCCGGAAACACTCACCTACATTAAAACATTGTAAACACCATTTCTCTTTATTTCTGCTACTGTAAAGCGTCTCTTAAACGTTTCTGAACAGATTTAGCATTTTTTTTTTCGTTCTGTCAGATGTGAAAAGAGCTTTGTGACCATCCAGTCCAGTGTGTCTAAGACAGCACTAAAGGAAAAAGAGCAGGAGAAATTCGCCCAAGGCCCCAAGAAACCAGGAGCAGAGCAAAACAAAAGCAAAGACTTCGACAAGTTCCAACTCTATTTTGACTTCACCTGCAACGTCCAGCGCATCCAGCCTCATCAGGTAACAAGATGGACCACTAAAATGTGCCATTCTCACAAGCACAGGATAGGTTAGTGCTAGCTACAGTAACTGGTCCTTTTGCTAAAGATGTGTAAAAAGCATTACAAAAATCTAATCTTTTATTGCAGCAGCATAATCTCACAGTGCAAAAATAAGCAATCAGTGGGCATGTATTGTGGATGAGGAGTTCTTTATAACATCTTGATTTTGGATGATCTCTGGATCATCTAAGATCCTGGGTCCTCTTGTATGTACGGTTCTTTTTAGCTCACCCATTTCTGATTTTCTGCAGGATTTACATCTGTGGATTAAGATGACCATGAACATATTTTGATTTTGTATCTATTAAACCATTTCTGTGTGGATTTGCTCCATTTTTCTAACAGTGAGCTCTGGAGACATTTTTACCTCCCTTACTATCTAGCTGATGGTGAGTGGTATCAAGATAAATATGGATCCTCATACCGCCTTGTGGCTACTGGCTAACAGTAATGCTCCAGGGGAGACAGAAAGTCATAGATTACTAAAAATATGTTTTAGAAACTCTGTTCAACCTGAAAACATAAAGTATGAAGTAGAGCTGCACAGTACACCGAAGTTCAAACATCATCTCTATATCGGTCTATGTAATATTTTAATTGCAATTTAATGTTCGAATGCAACACTTGGTAGGATATCATATTTCAATTATCATACATTCACGTTTTTCGTAATGATAATATATTTGGCCAGTTGGATGAACCATAACAGCCCTTAGTAGCCAGACCCGATGTATATTATTGTGGTTTAGTAAAGCTGATGGGGACATTGTGTATTAGTAAAGAAACATGAAAGAATCTGAATAAAGTAGGTTAATCATAATTGATGTCGTTATTTATCAATTTTCAATAGTAGTTTTGCAATTACACGTTTTCCTGATATTGTATTGCTGTCTTATAATTTTAAGATCGAGTTACTTTTATTTTTGAGGCAAAGTTACCAACAATATTTACAACAGCATTTTTGTCTAAGACAAACATTTCTTTTGTCTAAAATAAATGATAGCTTGGATTTCTTTAAAATCTTCCGTGTAAAATTATGCCACTGCATTAAAAGCTGAAGCATTTTACACATTATTGTACCTGCCAACAGATATGGCTAGCACTGTATGTGGTGTATTAGGACTAGAGCAGGCGAGACGTATGAAACAAATAGCCGCTGCATTGATTCTGCTGGGCCGTAATTAGTTTTGTTGTCCCATGCTGTGTGTTCTTCACGCTTACCTGATACACACCTACACACACCTATAAACTAACACACTCCCTCTGTTTGTTTGTGTCATCGGCGTTTGCTTCCTGTGTGCCTGTACTGAATGCTACCCATGTCAGTCACAGTTAGTCTTGTCTGTGCCTTCATATTTACCCCTCCTGTGCCCTGCTGTGCCTCCTCGGCTCCCCCTCAGTCTCTCCAGTGACTGGTAGGTTACTCAGAGTTGGTCCAGGGCCTCATGTGTCACCACGGCTCCCGTCACCCGCTGCCTCTGCCACACCACACTCTCTGGCAACCAGGCTCTGCCCTGCAGTCATTTAATCACATACACACATTCTTGCACACAGTTGCTCCGCACATCCTCAGCCTGAAAGTCCCCTCGTTCTCTCTTCTTAACATATGTGACATGTCCCCTGCCGACATGCCATTGGATTAGGAAGCTTTGATTGACAGGCGGTCCTCTGTGGTGACAGCCTCTGCTGCTGGGCCCACAGGCGGACAAAAGGATGGGGAAGAGGGAGTGGGGGCAGTGAAAGAAAGAAAGCACGGAGAGACGAGCGACGCTGAGGTGCGTCTGTCACTTATCTCTCATGCTCTCGTCTGATCCGCCTCATTCCTCTTTTTCTGACTAAACCTCATCCCTCCAATCCACACCTCGCCTCACCTCCCCTCCTACTTGTCTTCTGTATATGCAAGGCATTTAATTCGATGACTCGCTTTTGTCACGGGGGGGTTAATCCACAGGCTGCCGTGACCCTGCTAGCTGTCAGATTCCGGCTAAAATGAACCTTTTCTAGCCACGCAGTTGGCAGGGGGAGGAAGCAGGTGAGAGATGTGTTTTGACAGAAGGCATGTGTGTTTGTGCACACTTGCCTGTATGCTTTAGCACATTATATTAAGCCTCAGCTCTTTTTTTGTGGAAGGAAAAGGACAAGACGAGGTAGTTATTTTCCCTGGGAACTCTTAATGAGTCCCTGAAATTAAAAGCAACTAATAAACTTAATGAACCTTGAATTTATATGGAAGGAGGAGTGGAAGGAGCGTATGGTTTTTGAAGCATTTTTTAAACACTTATAGACAAATACATCTTATTTATATCAGTATATTTGTGTATGTTTTTAATTTATTTTTCTTCTTGTTGATAATTGTTAATGTGGAATCAGTGACACAGAACTGGGTTATGTTGCATGGGAGCATAAGGATGCTTTACATGCTTTCTAGCTGTGGTTTACTGATCGCAGAAGCAATGAAAAAAAGCTTTTATTTTGTGAAATCTGACACTTGCTTGAAAATAACAACAAAAAAAATCGAATTTCTGGGAGATTTCTCTTTATAGCTCCGTTAATGAACCCTATTAAACATCATAGCAGCCCTAAAAGGTTGTTTTCTGATATAGAAAAGTCGGATTACAAAACATGATAATTATTTTCATAAAATGCTGCTGTCATTTTTTTAGATAAAATGTCAGCAGCTTTATAAAAGCTTCTGAGGCCTGTTAAGGGGAAGCTCTGGCATTCAGCTTGTCTGAAAGTATAATGCTTATCCCAGATGTAATCCCATTAGACTTGATTTGAGCCTTCTTTTGAAGGGTACACATTTACCTTATAGCCATTAGACTCCAGCATGCTCTGCAAGGTGCCAGCGCAGATTTATTGAATGCGGAGGAACGCTGTTTTTAATGCGATTTGCACTCTGATCAAACAGCAGTGCACATCTGATTGGGGTTCGCCTGCAGAGGAGCTCAATCAATAGGAAATGCTTCATCAATTAAGCAGAATTGTGTGATAAATAGTAACTTTGATTTTGAGGTTACACATATGTAAAACATTGCATTTGTGTTTCTGGTTTGTTAATATTATAATGACTCTATGCAGCTTTTTGGTACCATACAGCGCCTTGTAAAAATATTAACACCAGGCAGTGTCATGCCGGTTCATTTTACAACCATAAACTTCAATGTAAGTTTAAGGAGTTTTTATGTGATAGATTCATACCAAGTAGTGCACAGTTGTAAGGAAAAGGAAAAGTTTTCAGATTTTTTTTGACAAATCTTAGAAGTGAGTCATACAGTTGAGTACGTTGTAAAACCACCTTTTACACACCTAGAGACGGAAACTTTTGCCCATTCTTCTTAGCAAAATATCCTTATCTCAGTCATATTGGATGAAGAGTGTCTGTCAACAGCAATTTGACAACGACATCGAAGGAAAGACCATCAACAAGAAACACCAAACCTTTACGTTTTGCTCAAAAAGAGACCTCAATATGTCAAATACCTGAAGACATTGCATAAAATAAACAAATGTTAAAATGCTGACATAAAATGCAACTTTTAATCCAAATTTAAAATCTAATTTAATTATGAATTGTTTGAAATAGTAAAACCCAAACAGGGGAATCTTTTTTAACTCAACACCGATATTGTAAAAAAAGAAAAAAGTCATAAAAGTCGAAATAGAGGTTGAAAAAAGTATGGAAATTTGAAATGGAAATAATGTAGGAACCCTGCTGATAGTGCCAAGTGTAACAAAAAATCCGCAGACAGCTTGATTCCACTCTAATAAACCCCATTTAGCCCTATATTGCTGCACACCAGCAAGGTCAAAAACAGTGGAAATTCTCTGTGAACGTTTGTCAGTGTGCGTGCATCTGTTTGCTGTTGATATGGCGGATGGATGGATGTGTTGATGACAGTATACCTCTACAGACCAGATGAGCGAGAGGAGGAGACAGAAAGAGGATAGTTGTTGGCCGACTGCCCTCGCTTTGGGGCTGGTGAAAGGATTAAGGAAAGCACAGAGGAAAGATTGTCTTTCTGGTCTTGTCAGGATTTGACTAGCACTTAGCTTCCTGTCACTGCTGGGATGTTTAATACATAAACATATTTACACTCTGCTTCACATCCCTCTTTCATATCACGCCATCTCTCACCAGCAATCAAACGCATAGAGAAACTGAGAGATTTATAGATGGACTGTAGCTGTATCCTGTCTCTTGGAAAGACTGTGCTGCAAAATAATAAAACAGGGCAAAGGATAACATTTCTCTAGTCTTAAAGGCCATAGCCTTTAAATGCTATCAACCAGGTAGAGAGATGTTTTTTTTAGATTTAGTTTCTTTAAGTTAGAAGATCTCAATAAGAAACAACTTGCACGAAGGTTTATGCTCTTCATTTTAACATTGGCTGTTTGAAATCTGAACTGGTTATTACATTATCATTTCCAGTGTCATTTACAGTACGCGCCACAATTATTAAACCCCTGGTAAAAATGTCTTAAAAGGCTTAGAAATTTCATGAGATAGCGATCTTTAACCACTCCTGATTGCATCATTTCTCTAGATCAGCTTAAACTTCAGCTCTCTGCAGTTTTTCTGTAGGATTTAGGACCGGGAGGGCGAAGAATATTGTTTGCGTTTTCCGTGATGCATTTCTGTGTTGATTTGGCCCGATGTTTCTGATCAGCATCTTGCTGGAAGACTCATTGTAATCAAATTTCAGTTTCCCGGTGGAGACAATACGTTTTTTTTACTCCTAATATACTGGTATTTAAAGAAGTGCATGACAGGGTTTCCTATGTCTTTGGGAGAGAAACAGGCCCGCAGCATCATAGATCCACCACCATATTTAACAGTGAGGTTGAGGCATTTTCCACATGTTTATCGTTTGTTTCGCATCAGGAGTGTTTGTTACCAAAAAACTAAATCTTACACCCCTGTCACACTATTGAAGATCTGGCCTTTATTTCAATGGCGTAGGAAGACATGATGTCATACTAAAATAAAACTCCCGCTTCCCCTTACATCACATATGAGATTGTCACAGATATTTTGGACATGTGAAAAATTCCAGCATGTGTACCGCACATATGCGCCACTGCAACAGAATTAACGCAACCCAGTATTAACATTACATAATCTGACACTACGTTATGCAGAGACTCCCCTTGGGGATCCAGAATGCGTGAAACTAAAAGTTAAACGTGTGGCTTCACTTGCTGTCTGATTTATTTGGCCTATAATTATCTGACCACTTGGTATTTCTCATTGAGAATTGAAATTTCATTAACAGCTGATCGTTTGACAAGAAAAAATTAGAGCTAAACAGGACAGTAACAGCACATAAAAATAATATACAGGGTCATGACGCAGCAGATCGGTGTGAATTCTACACCACTGATGCCACTATAGATATGTACTATGCACATCAAAAGCAACATGCATACTTAAATGACGTAACATGACTTCCCTTTCATTTCCCTATCTTAAGACTCACAACACTTGTTTTTCAAAACACTAGCTTGCATGGCAAGATAGGGACCAGGCTTTAATCTAATCTGACTAAAGCACACAGCTCCAGGTAGAGGCACAGTAGCTTTTAGCAGTTTCTGGGCGTTTTCATTTGTCATGGTAGGACCGCAAGATTTTTCCTGTCATGTTTATAAACAACTGCTTGGCATGTAGATCACTTCTGAAGGTTGTTACCCCTCATGGCTGCAGTCCTGGCAGCTCTGGAAAAATTATTTGTACCTCTTTTCCAGGCTCGTCACTCTGAGGGGTAGCAAGATGAACTTGGGTCTTCGTCTAGCCTTATTTGTCACCGGTGCGCTTTTTTAAAATTATTTCTCTGACTGTAGCTTTGGGCAAGTTTAGGTGAGCTGCTGTTTTCTTGGAGCCATTTACAGACTCTTGATACTGATGGATTATCGATAAAAGGTTTTAGAGACTTTCATCAATTTGAAAAGTGAGGTATAAATTACAAAAACCTTCAATTACATTGTTTTTACAAGTATTGTTAAGGGTGCCAATAGCTGGTGATTTGGTTAAAACAAACTTTTCTTAATTTGTGCTTTTCTCTCCCCACAGAACAACTGTACTTTCTAAAAGTTTCAACTTGAGATTATTCTACTGCATAAAATATTATGAAATTTTAAGGCTTTCTATGCATGTTTGGGGGGGAACAATAAATATGGAGGGCGCATTACGTCATTTTTCATTGTATATCATTTAAAAAAACTCTGAACCTTTAGGACAGGGGTTTTACCATGCAGTTTTGCATTCACTAGTTTCATTGCAGTCATGGGTTCTCTGAGATACGATTTGTTTGCTTCTTTAACAACATGTTAAACTTTAGAGGTTTGATGAATATAGTTTCAGAAATCTCATCACAAGCTGTTGAAGGAGCCCTGGGCTGAAACATGCCACCAGAGGAGAAATCTTAACTTTCATCGTTATTCAACCTATTTTACTGCTTTAATCCACATTTCCGTAATGCCATTAGCTGTGTTTTAAATTTTTATTTGTGTGTGTGTGTGCTACATATGGATGCACTACATCCAACAGTGCTGCTGAGTGGTAATGGTTGTGGCACGATGTGTGGGAGTGGGTGGGGGGTAGGCCTTGCGGTCTCAGAGCTGATGGTGGCATAGTGGTGGCATTTGTCAGCTCGCTTCTTCCGCTTGGGCTCCAGATTGACGTCTTGCTTCTTGGCCCTGTTCTGTGGCAGGCTAAAGGTTCCCGACTGAAAAGGTCAGACACTTACTGCTGTTTGCTTAACAGCATGTAACAGTTCCTCTCAGGGGGAGCCAGCACACAGCACAGCAGGCCCGGCCACGGGACACACTCCTAGGGTTATCGCTTTTTATGCCCATGTGAGAGAGTTGGGCTTTTTTTTTTTTTTTTTTTAGAGTAATTACTTTCACCGTCTTATTTTTTTAGTAGTTAGAATTTGCAGGTGAGTTTGAGATGAACAAAATAATTATTTTGACTGGTGTGTTTTTTAGAGTATAAAATGTTTGCTGCACATGATATACTGTAAGATATATAAGCTTTTACAATTACTCACACAAAACAAATAAAAAATAAAACTTTCATCAAAAATACGATTTTGTTTATTAATAGCCTACATACAAACCGCTTTTACAGGTTGTCCTCTTTATATAGTGCTGTGAAGCATTTTACCTCCTCACAGATTTCTTTAGTTTTTGTCTCTTTTTAGATCATTATAAAAAATTTAAATATCAGACATCCTGATAGTGGGTATTTTACTTTATTTTGGCTACTCCGCAGCATCCGGATTCGTCCTGTAACCCACCAGTTACAGGACGAATCCGGAGGCTTTTCCAGGCCCCGTCTCAGACAGTTACATTACCACCCTTATGCTTAACTGTCTGTTTGATGTTCTTCTGAAGTGCTTTGTTACATTTAAGCCAGATGTAAGGGGAAGCACACCTTTAAAAAGGTCATCTTTTGTCTCCTCAGTCCATATAGTGTTTTCCCAAAAGTCGTTGAGATCATCAGTATGTTTTTGAGGAAATGTGAGATAGACCTCTGTTCTTTTTGGTTAGCAGTTGCTTTCACCTTAGGCCATTTTTCTCCACTTTCTTATTGTTGAAGCCTGAACACTGACCTTAACTGAAGCACGTGACGCCTGCAGAGCTTTAGATGTTGTTCTGGGTGTTTTTCTGTGACCTCCTGGACGAGTCATCAATGTACTGGCCACTCCTGAGAAGGTTCACCATCTTCCAGTTTTTCTCCATTTGTAGATGATGCCCTTCACTGTAGTTTGGTCACATCTAAAAACATTAGAAATAAATTTGGAACCCAAATTTATTGATGTCATTGACTTTGTTTCCCATCTGTTTTAAAATTTCTTTAGATCTGGCACGATGTGTTTCTTTTTGGCATCTTTTAGCCTACTTCATTTTGCCAGGCAGGTTCTAATTAATAAACCTATTGATTGTACAGTACAGGTAATAATCAGGCCAACATTTAACAAGGGAGGTAATAATATTTGTCTGATAGTAAAAAGTATTTGTTGATCTGAAACATTTTGGTGTGACATAATGCTGTGCGTTTGAGCAGTTATCAGAGTATTGTACGTTAAAGTGTGAGCTCTCTAAAGGTTGTGAGTTGTATGATCACATGGCGGCATGTATATCTGTGTGGAAATGTGGGCCTTTTCACTCAGAAATGTTTGTGTTCAGACACTAGCGATTAACCGAGGGGAGAGTCTGAAGATTTTGACAGTGAAGGTGAACATTCCTGACAGAGTGAAGAGCGACTTTACTCGATGGTGCATCCACAACAGGTCAGAAACACGACAAAACACAAACAACGTCCCGCACACCGACAGGCCTGTCTGCAACATTTATATAATGTTGCAATAAAGATGTCAGCAGGGGGTTGCTTTAATCGGCTTCATGATCCTAGAGTATGACAAACTGTTGTATCAGCAGAAAGATGTGCAATCCTGAAAAAGTTTTTGTTTGTGACTATCACCTAGTATATCAAATAATCATTTCATGGTTATTGGTACATTTTCTTCTTTGGCTTTTGTTTTTTCTTGATGAGATTTTAACTTCATTAATAACATCCAAGGCAAATGACAGTGGAAAAAAAAAAGATCAAACGAAAATTATTGAAACTGTTAAAAATGGGTTTGGGGCTTAACACTCACTGCTGTTAAATGTGTAACACAAGACTAGGATTATGATTCTGAACTGAAGAGAGGCAATTTTTTGAGCAGCTTGTGTGTGGGGATAAAATGTGATCTAACACCCTGTTTTTATTGGTTGCATTTATTGCCCCCAAGACAAAATATGTTTACTAGAATAAACCAAAACGTTTTTGTTATTTTGGGTTTTTTGCAGGTGGAGGACAAAGACATTTGCAATAGAACAATTTAATGCAATCATCAGAAATGCTGTAGAGGACTCGTATAAAAGGCTAATTCTGCCTTTCCTCACTCGAAGCTACAGGTATTTTTATCATTACATAATATTGTTTACAGTTTATGAAAGACAAATAGTTTTTGCTGTCAAGGAGATTTTAAACTAAGATATTTTTGTTAATTCAGTGCGCTAACAATGGAAGTCTAGGTATTTAAAATAATTCTGACCACTAGGTGGCAGCAAAATGCTTCTGAATAGAATCCTTAGAATGTGTAGAAAATCCAACAGTATAAATTAGTATTAGTACACATTCACATCCTTGGCTGTGTGGTGGTTGAGGCAAATTCAGAGTAGTGCCTGGTTCTGCTGGAGGTTTCTTCCTGTTAAAGGGGAGTTTTCCTCTCTTCACTGTCGCTACATGCATGCTCAGTATGAGGAGTTGCTGCATAGTTAATACAAGCGACTGTCCACTGTCTCTACATGCTCATCCAGGAGGAGTGAATGCTGCAAGTCACTGACTCGATGCAATCTGCTGGGTTTCTTTAGATAAAAAACCTTTAAACCAACTTGAATAATATACTGAATCTAACTGCACTGTTTGATAGTTAGGATTAATTGGAATGTATGTACCCGACTTGAAATCTGTATGATTGGGTTGAATTGACTTTGTACAGTACCTTGAGACAACATGTGTTGTGAACTGGCACAATATAAATAAAACTGAACTGAATGTAATAGTTTTTTGTTAGTAATTTTAGTGGTTTCATAGTTTTTTCTATTATTTATTTTTACCTCTTTCCCATTTAAAAAAAGTTAATTTTCTTACTTTTTACCCTTAAAATTGAACAAAAACAACATATTCCTCTTTTTTGTATACTAAATTTTTTGTAATATCTGTACTGTGGCCTCTCCTAGTCTGATTATCTCAATCCTTAGGACTAAGCTAACAAGTGCAGCAGAAAAGGAATCCATCGCCATGTTTGTGCGAAACCTCCGGCAGCGCCTGTTGGTCTGTCCAGTCAGGGGCTGTGTCATAATGGGGGTGGACCCTGGCTTCAGACATGGCTGTAAACTGGCTATCCTCTCACATACAAGTAAGTAACACCAAGTCCACCCTATTGCGTTTACCTTAATATTTACTTTTCCATCAAGAAGTATTTGAGAACTGGTGTTCATAGAACAAACACATATTCAAGATTTTGACTTTCATTTATACCTTAGTTATTACAAACTGGAACGATTGTGTTTTACTTTGAAACTACAATCAGGACGGACGGAGCGAGGGTTTGAACCGGCAACCCACCAGTTACAGGACGAACCCCTACTACCGCCGACACCGTCGCCCCTACAATACAATAATGCCTGTTGTGTTCCTGTGACATGCATTTTTTCATATGATGGACCTTGAAGCACAAAATCTTAGGAAAGTATCTGTATTTGTGCTGCTAAAGTTTAGTCCAAATAGAAACTAAATGTTTCCTCAGAGCACAGGAAATCATGATCAGTTTAATTGCATTTACATTCTGACAGTCGATTTTATTCACCTTAGTCATTGTTAGATTAAATCCAATAACAAAGATTCAAATTCTATCTAATAATAATGCAACTCCAAACAGTGAGATTCAGGCCTATCAGCCAGAAAAGATTACTTTGAAGCTTCACTTTTGTGCAGTTTTGTGAAGTTGACATGGTTTCTGAAACTTTCTAGTCCTACCCAGACAGTCACACAGAAAAAAAAACAAGCAAACCTGACCTGAAGGCTCTTCACCTTCATTACTTAGAGGACTTAAAAGGTTTTGAGACTGATCTCTTTGTGCAGTTGTAGTATTTTACAGCTCTGGCTCAGTCTATTCCCCAATAAGCCCTTATTTCAGCAGCAAATAAATATGATGGTGTCTCTGATTGATGTCATATATGTTTCTATCTAAATCGTTGTCAATCCCACACCAGCCTTTTTACTATCTTATTGGTAATAACAAATTTGGAACTGACGCTAACAAAATACTATTGTGTGGTCTAAACCGTGTTTCACGCCTGGTGTTTTCTAAGTCACCAAGATGATGTTGATAATAGACGCCAGTCGGCCTGACCTTAGTCAATGCATAACGTTGAGCATGCTGCCGTGCTTTAAGTCTTGGCATGTCTCTCACAGTGTGTGGCTTCACACTGTGCAAGGTAATGTCCCTTCCTCAGGGTGGCCTGCTGTGTGGCCACAAGTCATGCAGACATCCAGCTCAGGCATAGATCAGGTGTTGGGCCCATCACAGTGTGGTCGGAGGTTTGTTTCTCTGTTTTATTTCTCTGCACTCCATTCGTCCTTTTTGAGGAAACAGCAAAGTCGTAATAGCTGGGCTTATTGAGGTGGCCTTGACGGTGCTACTGTTGAAGTTGTTGAACTATATATCTTGCGGAGGTAGTTGTAGCCTTATTCTATAGTGTCCAGTAAAAATATAAAAAACGATAATGGCTTCTGTTGTTTTATCATAATAATTTATCAGCAGCATTCTGGGAACTTGCTTTCTCTTTGTCCCAAGGTCAGATTCTGCATACAGATGTTGTGTACCTGCATAATTCAGGACAGCAAAGAGAAGCAGAGAAATTGCGCCACCTTATGATGAAATACAGGTATTACTTCTAAATAGTTAATGTCAAAAGCATAATTATGTGTTGGGTGTAATTTGAACTAAACTGCCTAAAATGTTATGAACAAGAAAATAGTTTAATTAACATTATAAAGTTTGAAAGACTGTTTTAATGCCATCTTATTTGTTGCCCTTTTTCTCTGTTTCATCAAATAGTTGCACCAACGTTGTCATTGGCAATGGTACTGCTTGTCGTGAAACTGAGTCCTTCTTTGCTGATCTCATCTCCAGACGTTATTTTCACCCACTAGATGTGTCCTACTGGTAAGGTCCTAATGCAGAACATGGTAGTTGCATGTGATTCTTAACATAATTACAGCTCATTAGGACTTTGTAAACAGATGGAGCAATACTCTGCCGTAAATATAATATAATGTGCTGTAACTTCTGATGCTATTGTGTTTGCTCAGTTTTTCGACGATTTATACATAAATATTACTTTTCCACTAAAAGCCCTTCATAGCTTTTTGCTCCTTTTGCCCTATTGCTATTTTGCAACTTGAATACCAGACAGCAAAGCCAATCAAACATATTAGCAAGGACATGATTAAATTGTCAAATATTAAGTCTTTTTATTCCACCGTTGTTATTATTAAATATTATTATGAAGCACATTGCAATACAGGATTTGCAGCGACTGTGAATCAACCATTTATTTGTCGGATATAGATGCAATATGAGATGTTCACTGAAGTAGTTTGGAGTTGTAATGATTTATTTCTAGTACTCAGAGAGTTGGACTTTGCACACATCCAGATTACGAATGGATTGGTTATATGAGGAATGATGACATGTGGAAAATTGAAATAATTTTAGAAAGCAAATACATTTCAGTGAGAAATGTATAGTTAAAACTGAACAAGAAGGAATGTGAGAAGTAGGCAACCATTCAGAAATGTGTGGGGGGATGCAGAAAAGCTGGCTGAGATGGAGGGAGACAAATTGGAATGTGTCCTCAAGTGAATACCTATCAAAGCCATCTGGAGTTCGTTTCACTTTAGTCCAATTAAAGAGATGTTTTGTGGTCCAGGTCTCGTCTGTGACTAAATCCAGTCCAAGCTTCAGAATACAGCTGCACAGAACGTCTGTCCAATAATAATAACCGCCACTGCTTGCACATTCTCCTTTACTCACTGCTGAATTCAGTGTGCGTTTGTTGACTTGAGGTCAGCAGTGGGACCACAGCCTGATTTCATTCTGAGCTCCGTTTGAATGTTTATAAAAGTTTTTCTCCTGCATTTTTATGTTCACACATGTGCATGTTCTTCAGAGGTCATACTGTAGGTGCAATGGAGTATTTTGTTTTTCTAACATAAAGTTTTCCTTTTCAAAAGCAGGACCAAAGTGGAGCATTTACTAAGTTAACGTCCATTTTATTCTTTTTTTTCCATAGTTCGTGTCTCCTAATATTTATTTATTTTTTAGATTTTTTAGCTCTCCTCTGCTCTGGTATTTCTGATGTTTCTTCTGCAGCAGCCTTTGGGATTCGTGTTTTTCAAAAGACAAGAATGTCTTATAGGACTCATTTAACACATTTTTATCAACACATACATGTGAAAACAGTTCTTTGCGCTTTACTATAGTTTGGTTAAGTATAAAAGGGCTTCCAAACAGTACATGAACTTTATAAGACAACAAAAGAGTTGTTGAAAAATGATTTTGTTTTCCAGATTTTATTACTCTGCAGTTACCACTTTTACGTTTTTTAAGACTGAGGCGAAAAAAGACAGAGAGAGAAGACTTTAAACCTAACCTTTCTGTCTCTTAATCCAAACATTGTGGCCAGTATATTAATTTCTTCTAGTGTTTTTGTGCCTATTAGAAATTAATTGAAAATATATACATTTTTAGGAGGGCTTGACAGAAATACTTCATTTATTGTTGTAAGGTAACAAAAACTAGAAGAGAGGCAGTAGTTTAACAACTTTATGTTGTTAGTCGAATGCATGTCTGCTTAAAGCTGGCTTCTAGTATTTGCATATCGCAGGACAGTCATGATTTTAGGGCAGAGAAGGATGATTTATCTCTATAACTGAGAGTTGCCAATAACTATGAGGGTTTTACTCCTCCACTAACTGACCCATTGATGCTTTTGATGTACCATTAAGGAAAACTCCTTACTGTGAAAGTAATGATAGCTGAGATGGAGAATATTTACAGTGCCTTGCAAAATCATTCATACCTTTAGAACCTTTCTGCATTTTGACAATTTATAAAAACAAACCAGCACAAAGTGGACAAATTGTATAGTGGAAGAAAATAATCCAGATTGTTTTAAAAACGTCTTTTACAGATGGAAATCTGAGGAGTTTGCCATGCATTTATTTTGAGCCTTTCCTCCGATACCCCTAAACAAATTCCTGGGCAAACAGTTTGCTTGAGAAGTTATTTTATTAGTAAATAGTCAACCAGTGTGTATTTTAATCTCAGTATAAATGCAGCTGTACTATGAAGGCCTCAGAGGTTTGTTAGAGAACATTACTGAACAAAAAAGCATCATGAAAACCAAGGAAAACAGCTGACAGGTCAGGAAGTTATGGAGAAGTTTAAAATAGAGTTAGGTTCCAAAAAGATATCCAAAACTCTCACAGAGAATTATTTTTTCTGAAAATAGAAAGACTATGGCACAACTTACTAAATTAAACTAAAATTGAACTTTTTGGTGCCTGACACTAAGTATTTCAGAAAACTAACCCTGAATATGACTCTGATCACGTTAGTTTCAGCATCTTGTGCTCGGGGGGCTCTGTCTTCAGCAGGGACAGAAAAACTGGTCAGAACTCATGGGAAGCTGGATGTAGCAGTAAATACAGGGTAATCCTGGACTAAAGACCTGTTAAAGGCTTTGAAAGATTTAACACCTGGAGGTTCCAGCAGGACCCTAAACAGACAGCCAGAACTGACACAGCAGGCTGAAAACAGAAGCATGCCATACTTTTCAGAATATTATTTGTACGAAAGATTTTAAAGTCCTTCATTCTTTTCCTTCTGCTTCACGATTATGGGCAGAATTGGCCTCTGCTGCCAAAATGTGAAAAAGCTTAAGGGGTTTGATGTATGTGACCCCAAAAACTGCAAGAGTTGTCTCTGCAGCATAATTAGTTGACCAGGATTCTGGTGCACGATGAGATTACTTTTCAACTGATGTCATGCTTAGTCATGTTTCTACATTCAGAAAGCTCACAAAAACGATTAAAGGTCATTTTTCTCTGTGTTAAAATCCACATTCAGTTGGCTTTCTTTGGTTGCTTTCTAAGGCTGAACAATATATGGCAACTATATCGTCTGCGCAATATCAGTTTGTGCAATATTCATATTGCAAAGGACTAGTTGGAGTGCAGTAATTGTTGGCTAATATCCAAATGTTATGAAATTGCATATGATATGCTAATGTAATATTCAGCCATTTGGACAAAGTCTCACTGCAGCAGATCCTTACACCAGACACAAATGACATTGCCAAAAATAATAATGGTCATGGAGTGTAGAAAGCACAGATGAGAAAGAGAGGAAAGAAGAAAATAGGCATATATCGCACCTGATATTGTTATCATAATGTTTACCAGTATTGTCTCCAATGCTTTTCTAATATGGTCCAGCATTATTTCAATTTGTGTTCTTCTTCAGCCGCTGTCTTTTCTTAAAACTTTAAACCATTTCTAATAGCTGCAGAAATATCTGTGAAGTATATGTTTGAAATGGGTACTGACTGAATAATGGTTTATATTTAATGTTTATTGTGATAAACTGTATGACCGTGGCTGGTGAGATCAGCTACTTAAAATGGCAATGTCAGACAAATAGTTTTCTTTCTTTATTTACTGAGTTCTGTAATACTATGCTTACTATGGTTTGTGAAGTATTACCCAGTTGTGGCTAGTTCAGTCCTAGTACTTACATCTGTTTGTGTACAAATACAAACATATGGGCTTGTGTAGTTAATTAAGCCTCTTCTTGATACTCATTCCTCCTTCTCTGTCAGCCTTGACTGCAGTAGTTCATTAGAGCCCTCCACCTCATTTATGCCGCCTGCTTCCTGTCTCCCTGTGAGCCTTCATTGTTTCTCCTCCCCCACCCACCGCTGTCCTCCAACGCCTGTCTCTCTCTTTCTGTCCTTTTGCCTCAGTGCACAGCTGAAATGACAGCCAACAATGGTAGCCTGTAGGACATCCTTCCTTTTAATGTGTGCGTGTTTAAGTGTGCTGGTGTTAGGCACGTCTGTATAAAAGTGATTATTACATTGATGTCACACATGTTTGTCTTGATGTTTGCATCTTATTTCTCTACCTCGGCCATGAAAACACATGACTTAGGTGTCTTTTGTTCATGTTACCCTGTTCATGTTGCCTTTTTTTATCCACTGGTTTTAGTAAGATTTGGGGACTGGGGCAGAGGGTCATACATATCTAAAATTTATTTATTACTTTTAAAAAATATCATCAGATTGTCTAGGAACTTTTCATTAGTAATATGTGTCTTACTTTCCCGAGGTATAGCGATTATCTGATTAGAGTCCCATTTCTACTAGCCACTCTTCAAAATAGGAAAGGCAAGATAACTTGGCAGATGGCCGCTCACACTGAGCCAGGTTCTGCTCAAGGTTTCTTCCTATTAAAGGGAAGTTTTCCTTTCCACTGTGGCTATATGCATGCTTGGTATGAGGGATTGCCACAAAGTCAAAGACACAATGCAAGCGACTGTCCACTGTTGCTGCATGCTCGTCCAGGAAGAGTGAATACTGCTACTCAGTGTTGCCATCTGCTGGATTTGTGTATTTAAAAAACTTTTTAACCAATTTAGATAGAACTAAAATCGGTTTGGAATATAATTGACTTGAAATCTGTTTGTATGGTTGGTTTGAAATAACCTTTTTCTTTTGTAAAGTGTCTTGAGATGACAGTTGTTGGTAAATTAGCGCAATATAAATAAACTGAATTTTTTGTAAGTTATTTTTGGGTTCCAGTGGCCTTTATTATAATTTTTTAAAGTATTTTTTTGACAGTAGGTAGACAGGAAATGGTGTAGAAAGAGTGGCGTAAGGAAGTGCAGAAAGCATTAATGGGCCGGGATTCGATCCCGCGACAGCCTACGCCGAAAACTGAGGCCTCCGTAAATGGGTTGTGCTCATCCCCCTACACCACCAGCGCCGCACCAATAAACTAAATCGAGTTGGATATGCTATTCAAGTTTTCCAGATGTGTAGTAATAATTCGTTGAAGTTTAGTCGAGTAGCATTTACAGCTACTTCACTAAACTTGCTCATATCTACTTTTTAAACAGTAATTACAAAGTATAAAACCATACCAACCATACTGCTGTTTATTTATTTAGCTTTAAAAAAAAAGTCATTTAAAACACTTAACAGAATTGATTCTGTGCCGTGTAATGCTTTAAAACCAGACTAAAATACTTCCAAAATGTTATGCTCATCCAGGAGGTCCCTCAGTTAGGAGTAAACAATTTTTTCCAGTATTTTTCTTAGAAAAGGCAACTTGAAATTGGCTAAGATATCTGATTCTAGCCCAAGTTTCTTCAGCAGAGGATGAACAGCATGCTTAAAGTCCTTTGGTACCTGGCCGAATGTCAGACTGCTATTAAGTTAAGAATAGAAGGTCCAGGAGTGGGAAAGACCATACTCATTGGATCTCTCAGCAGAATAATGATGGGACATATACGGTAATTAATTTAACACAGAAATTATTTGTCACACACAAGTCATTCTTCTTCAAAGGTCATCTCAGGGTCCAGATCCTGTAGAAAATTTGTAGATTCAGCCAAAGAGAAGAGAGTACAAAAGGGGACCCCGGACTCTGGATGATCCAGTGGTGTACAACTCCAGTTCTCAAGGGCCATACCTACTTGGCATGTCATCATGTTCTGCAGGAGCCTGCTAATGACTCACGCATTTGATTCAATTCAATTCAAATTCAATTCAATTCAAAAATACCTTATTCAAGCCAAAAGGAAATTAAATGTTCTTGTAGCTCATATTATGTAGGTTTCTTCAAAGGGCCGTTGTAGATGCTGATGGCTGTGGGCAGGAAGGATCTCCTGTAGTGGTCTGTCTTACAGCAGATCTGATGAAGCCTCTGACTGAAGACACTCTGTTGTTGTAAGAATCCTTCTTTGCACGGTTATCTCCAGATGTTCTAGAGGAGTCCCCTGAACAGAGCCAGTCTTCTTTATCAGCTTGTTAAGCTTTTTCAAGTTTCTGGCTTTGATGCTGCTGCCCAGCAATTGATGGCAGAAGAGATCATACTCTCCACAATAGACCTATAGAAGATATGCAGCATCTTGCTGCACTTGGTTAACTGTGGTCTGTTTGTCAGGTAGTCTTGATCCAGGAGATTTTTGAGGCCTGCACCTGAGTCTTCTGGAGTTTCTGACAAAGGAAATCATGTTGAACGGGGTTAAATGCACTGGAGAAATCAAAGAACATGATCCTCACAGTGTTGGTGGCGTTGTCCAGATGACAGTGGGTTTGTTGAAGCAGGTGTATGATGGCATCTTCAACTCCTACTCCACAGCGATAAGCAAACTGAAGGAGGTCCTGATAGTTTATTGTTTGCTTACTCAGGTGGGCCAAGAAGAGTCTCTCTAGGACCTTCATGTTGTGGGATGTCAGGGCAACAGGTCTATAGTCCTTGAAGACTGATGGGTGAGTTTTCTTTGATACCCGAACAAGACAGGAGGGCTTCCATAACACTGGAACCTTTAGGTGTAGATGCTCCAACCTGGTGAAATGTTATAAAAGACTAAATGCAATACTGTTGACCACATGGGGTTATAGACGCTATTAACAGCAGAGGCACATTTTGTTCAGTGTAAGATCTTGCTGCTGTTACACTTAGCATAGAATGTAAAGTAACTTTATAAAATGTAGTTTTTTACACTGCACAAAAACAAATGAAAGGAACAATTTAATCAGAGTATAGTATAGTAGTAAGTGGTTTAAAGGTTTGGAATATTGATCTGGTCAGTTAAGTAGCAGAGAGGGTGGGTGATCAGTATCAGCTGCTGTGATGGTAATGAAATTAACAACATGTGCACTGGAGGGTAATGACAAGAACAGCCATAAAACAGGAATGGTTTTTACTAGTTTAGGCCACTGGTTTTTTCCCCTCCTTATCTTTTCGGACTGCTTTTTGTTGCTAGGTTTGCATTTGGTTAGGGTCAGAGTCGCTACTCGTAGCAGAAGGTGATGCCTGGACTGTACTGAGGTGCCACACCTCCAGTCTGGCACATCAACATGAGCCTTGCCAGAAGAAGCATCTTCACCCTGAGCATGTGACACATGTGAAAAATGATCTGGAGAGATCGCGGAAAACGTTAGGCGACCTGTAACATCATTCAGCATGACGGGTTTGGTGAAAATCAGGGGAGGCATATCAATGGAGGAAATCACAGACCTCTATTAGCCCTGCCATTTGGTGTCGGAATGAAAGCCTTGAACCCATTGTCAGATCTTGTGCTGGTGCAGTGGGTCTAGGGTTCCTCCTAGTGCAAACTCAGCGCCCGGCTAATGTAGTGAGAGTATGCAGGCGGTTCTTGGAGAATAAAGGAACTGATACCATTGACTGGCCCCAACATTTGGCTGACCTAATTCCAACAGAAATCTACTGAGAGATTGTTTTGGTGTGCGACAAGCACATTTTCTTTTCACTGTTATTTGTGTGGTGCCTTTGAATTCAGTCCTCTGTTGGTTGATGATTATTTTTTCATACATTTTTAGCTAGTCTACATCAGTGTTGATATACAGCATGGTTTTAATCTTCCTTTGAGATCTGATGTGTTTTCTAAGCAAACCTTTAATTTTTTGGAGCAGTGTATTTGTTCGATGTAATGACATACAAGGACATATAAATAATATTTTAAAAGGACATGTGCAATCAAACGCCATAATCACAACATCACAGCAATATCTCAGATTTATCTGACATATTGGTCCACTTTCTTGTAGTCTGTACTAGATGTGGAATAAAGACCAATATATACTTCACAAGAACCAAAGTGCAGAACTCCCAGGAAGTCTTCATAGGTCTCTCCCAAATTTCTCCTCTCCCGCCTAGTATGCATTGGCCTTTACTCACTTGATGTGACTTCTTAACCCATGTTAGATGTTCACCAAGGTGATCCCCCATTTAGGGCTTGATAAAATGGTGGCCAGCATGGTGGTTGACAATATACCGCATTATTAAGGCATTATTAAGTTGACAAGATTTGCTTGTTCTTGTGATTTCCATAACTGTTTCTTCAACAATGCTGGATGAGGTCAATAGCTTTCTAGATCAGTGATTTTCCTGGTCATCAGGGTCCACTGTCCTTCATGTTTAAGATGTGTCTGTGCTCCTGATTTAAATGATTGAATTAACTCCTCAACATACCATCAAGTGGTGCATAAGCCAGGTAATCATCCATTCAGTTAAGTCAGGTGTGTGGTAGCAGGGAAACACCTAAAACATGCGGGAGAGTGGATTCTGAGGACCTGGATTGAGAACTACTGTTCTGGATTATATTTTGATTAAACTTGTGTTTATAAAGATGTCTAGCTCACCACCTCCATTGTGTACGTCTTTCTGTTTTGGTTTACAGTCAAGTGTGTTTCCCACACTAATGTTCTCTACTCTGTCACCCTTGTTAGTGAATAGTATTGTTTTTGGTTTTTTGCTTGTTTTTCATTCTGATTTAGGTGATATTCGGGATGCAACTCTTGCATATTGAATATCACGAGAATTCAGCCACATTCAGAGAAGGTATTTTAAATTGAGGCAGCTTCGAGAGATCAGCCTGTTTTGATTTAGGTTTTATTACCATAATACAGAAAACAAATCCTGTGTAGTTGGGTAACAGTTCAGCTTAATGCACTGTGACATTTATAACTGAATCTTTAAAACTAGATGGTCTGTTGTTGACATACAGGTGAATCTTAATAAATTAGACTATCATTAGAAAGGTAGTTTATTTCAGGAATTGAATTAAAAGATAATATTAATGAAGGTTCATTAAATGCAGAGTAATATATTTTAAGTATCTGTTTCCGTTAATTTTGATCATTATGGTTTAGTTAATGAAAACCCAAAAATCAGTCTCTCTGAATAAGACCAATAAAAAAAATAATTTTAATACAGGAATGCTTATGCACTCAGTACTCGTTCTGGGTTTCTTTTGCATAAATTACTGAATAATTGCTGCATAGCATGGAGGTTATCAGCCTTTAGCTCTGCTGAGATGTTAAGGAAGCCCAGATGTCTCTAATTGTGGCCTTCAGCTCGTCTGCATTCTTGGAGCTGATGTGTCTCATCTTCCTATTAACAATACTCTATTAGGTCTCTAAGGGGTTTCATTTACAATACAGACCAAAAGTTTGGACACACCTTCTCATTCAAAGAGTTGTCCTTATTTTCATGACTATGAATATTGTAGCATCACACTGAAGGCATCAAAACTATGAATGAACACATGTGGAATTATATACTGAACAAAAAAGTGTGAAACAACTGAAAATATGTCTTATATTCTAGGTTCTTCAAAGTAGCCACCTTTTGCTTTGAATACTGCTACGCACACTCTTGGCATTCTGTTGATGAGCTTCAAGAGGTGGACCAACAGATAACAGATAACAGGGCACCCTAAATCACCACTGTCTGTGGAAACTTCACACTGGACCTGAAGCAGCCCCTCTACTCTTCCTCCATACTCTTGGACCTTGATTTTTTAATTAAATGCTAAATGTACTTTCATCAAGCTCCTGAAGTTCTGACTCCACACCTTGTTAATCTCCCTCAAACTGAGTGACTTTTGCTTCACAACCCTCTTAAGGCTGCAGTTGCCCTTAAACAGAAAGTTTGTAGCAGTGTTTTTGCAATCTATATATTAGGAGTTTCAGTCTTTGACTTAAATTATTAAAATAAATTAACTTTTTGAAGATACAATTGCAAGGTGACAGTGTTATAATAGTTATGTTTGTTAGTCTGTTGCCTCAGACCGAATTCTACAAATTGAAAAAATCTAATCAAAAATGGAGATTTGTGCACTTTTCTTTCTTTCCTTCTTTCTTTCTTTCTTTCTTTCTTTCTTTCTTTCTTTCTTTCTTTCTTTCTTTCTTTTTCTTTCTTTCTTTCTTTCTTTCTTTCTTTCTTTCTTTCTTCTTTCTTTCTTCTTTCTTTCTTTCTTTCTTTCTTTGTGCTTTATCTTGTTTCTAGCTGAGACTTGTGATGGATTTTTTGTTTTATTCAGTGCTAAAACAGCATATACTTTTGTAAATTATATATTTGTGTTTCTGGGCAGCATGCATGATGGGTGAGAGTGAGTGGCTGAAGTATGCTTATGGAAATAAAATGAGAGGGCAAGAATATGTGGAGTAAGGTTAGCTGGGTGTCTCGACAACATGGAGGATATACATGTGTTCCATCCACAGCTAAGGGCAAATGGAAATGACAGCCAATTTCGTGACCACTTTCATTCCTGAGGGCAAGGACATGACCGACACTTACTGAAGTAACCAATTTTTGATACTTGAAAGGATTAAATTATCATATAGAAAGAAGAAAAAGATTTGGTGCTTTTTAATGTCTTTCATCAAGGCAACTAGTCTCCCTAGGCCCACCAATCTCCTCTTCTTTCCCAAAAAAATCTAAATTACATTAAAAACAAATGGAAACGGTGACTTTGCCTTCCATTTAAATGATTGGTAAAAGTGGTTGAAAGTGAAAGATGAGAAGATGTTTGCAGAAGGCGTTTAGCTGGAGTCTTAATGTGGTTAAAAGTTGTTGAGGCTAATTTTAGACATGACAAATGACCTAAATGCAGTTTTTAATGTGTATTTCAAGGAAAAAAGAGACACTGAACATCAGACATTAACGAACGAAGAAAACGATGTCCATAGACATCCAGTGTTTGGAGCGATATGTTTCTGTCTGATATTATATTCAGTTGTTAAAATTGCCTGATATGTCATCACTTGTTTTTAATTAGTCATTGTTTTTTATTTTTATTTTCATTAGTTCATGTATGTGAAGCGTCAGAGACCAATCTAAGTGACTGCAGTCAGAGGCATAGCTAAATAACTGTCCTTTCCATTGCTAACATACAGGCATACTGACAATAAGTCCTTGACTGTCTTGCCCTCTGGCTTACTTCTGTTGGGATGAGATCATTATTACTGGCTAGCTGATGGACCTGGAGGATAGTGGTGAGGAGGCTGGATTCATGACTTTATGTGGGTTTGGGTATGTGTATCACCTGTCATGTCCTGTTTCTGGGCATGCTCCCAGAGGCCAAGCTGAGAGAATGATGAACATACAGTGGCAGGACCAGTGATGATTGAGTGTGATCAAGGCTCTCAGTACCCCCAGAAAGGTTTGAAGGTTGGCTAGATGGAGGGACAGATGGATTTAGAGGCAGGGAAAGGCCCCAGCCTTGCTATGGGGTACAGCTTTATTTCAAAAGAAAAATGAACCTACGGGTGAGTGATAGTGAAAAGGTTATGTCTTTGACATTTGAATAGACACTGGAATCTTTGTGCTAAAGTGTGCAGTCCCTCGATCTGTCCATCCATCCATCTCTCTAGTCAGGCCAGTTTGCTGGGCAATCAAACACCATGGTCATTGAACCAGCTTTTGGTACCTTTGACAGTGTGGGCAGGGGCCAAGTCCTGCTGGAAAACTAAATCAGCATATCCATAAAGTTTGTCTGGAGAAGGAAGCATGATGCTCTAAAATTTCCTGATATAATACAAATATCCATTATAGTCCCACAGTGGGGAAATTCAGGTGTCAGCAGCAATGTAAAAGGCAAATGGAAGTTTACAGGTACTTACTTACAAAGGTAAAAACTATAACAATCAAAAAGTAAGAGTAGACTGAAAAATTTACAAATTAAGAAAAAAATACTTTACAGTTATTAAAAATGTCATACTCAGATTAAATGAAATGTGCAACTGATTGGAAAATTTACAAAAAGCACATTGGGAATTGTGCATGAGAAAACAACAACAGACAAAAAACGTGCAAATAACAGTGGGGGGGGGGGGGGGGGGGGGGGGGGTAAATACTTATTGAGACGTATTGTTGCGAGCAGGGATGGTTATAAAGTCTAACAGCTGCTAAGAGGAAGGATCTGCAATAACGCTCCTTTGTGCATCTAGGGGGCAGCAGTCTTTCACTAAAGAAGCTCTCCGGTTCTGCAATAGCTTCATGCATGGGGTGGGAAACGTTATCCAACATTGGTGTTATTTTTTGCCAGAGTTCTTCTGTCTCCCACCACCTGCACTGTGTCCAGGGGGTATCCTAGGACAGAGCTGGCCTTCCTGATGAGCTCATCTAACCTCAGTGGTCTTGCATGTAACAAACGTGTAATGAGTCTCCATGAAACGCATGTGTGTATATTTGTCATATTTGGGGTTGGGGGGGTACATTTGTATCCTGTGTATGGCCAAAGCACAGGGTTTTCCTGCTAACAGATTGACATGAGTGTCTGTGAGGCTTTGCTCTTTTCAGACATGTCTCACCCTGGCAGCTGGAGTTTATGTGTGTGTGCGCGAGCGTGCCTGCCTTCTAGCTCCCGATGGAGACTGACGGCCCCTGACACCTGCCATTTGGACGCTTTTCTCTGTAAAAAATGTCATCGTCTTTAGACCCGACATGCATGTTTGTGTATGTGTGTGAATAAGGGAGAGAGATATGGCACATCCCTCAGTTTTTGCTCCCTGGGGTCAAGCTTCGCAGCTCACTGAACAATGGATCCAAGCTGTTTGAGCAGCCAGGACAGACACAGTTGGCAAGTGTGTGAGTTTTATCTGTTTATCTATTTTAAATTTGTTACATCTCCCTCAAACCAATGAAAATAGGCCACACATAGAATCCTGAACACAAACAGACTTGTTGAAAAGAGCAAGTTTTAAAATGTTTTGACCAGAGTTTTTTTTTTTTTTTTCCCTTTGGGCTAAACTGTATAGCAGCTCTTTCTTCATTACTCTTAATTTGGGACATTTTTGTAAACAGCTTGAAGTTCCCCAAACATCAATTTTTTTTAGGAGCGGCAATTGAAGTAGCGGCAATTTTTTTTATTTTGTCTTCCTTGGTGGTGTTCTTTCATGTTTTTGTTTTAGCTGAGGATGTTGTTTGAACCAATTTTCTGTCTCAAAAATATTTTAGTTCGCTATATGGATAGTTATGTGGTTAAAAAATTTAATATGATTTAGGTAAATCTAAGAAGAATTGCAGTCATACTCTTCGCCACTTCATAGGGTACGCAGGTTCAGTTGCTTGGTTGAACAAATAACAAATCAGCCAATCACATGGCGGCAACTTAGTACGTTTAAGGATCTAGATGTGAGGGGTTAACTTGCTGAAGTTTAAACCGAGCATCAGAATAAGAAAGAAAAAAACTTTAAGTGACATTGAATGTGGTCTGGTCTTGTTTTTTCTGCAGGGATTTGTATGCACAACTCTCTAATTTACAAAGAGTGGCTGAAAAACAAAGAAAATATCCAGTAAGCGACAGTTGGCTTGATGGCATCAGAGGAGTAGAAAGGGCAGAGTGGTTTTTGAGATTATTTAAAGATAACAGAAGCTCTAATAACCACTAATTACAACCAAGGCATGTAGAAAACCATTTCTGACTGCACAACATGTCAAATCATGAAGCAGATGGGCTACTGCACTTCATTTCACTTGTGGTATTCTGATGGGAGCATCAGAATGTGGTGTAAACAACATTAAAACATTGACCCATCCTGATTTACATCAACATGTCAGGCTGGTGGTGTTGGCATCATGGTGTAAGGTACCGATTGGGGATCCTTTAAAAGAAACAAAGCCAATTTTGAAGTAGCGGCAATCTCTTATCCTACTTTTCAAAAAGTGATGTTTCTATTTTAGTACATACTGTTTATCTAAACCAGAGGTCTCCAACTTCAGTCCTCAAGAGCCAACCCTCCTGCAATTTTAGATGCACCTCTTCTGTAACCTACCTGAATAATATGGCTGAATACCCTCTTCTGTCTTTGAATTCAGCAGAGGCCTGAATTCATCTAGAAGTTGCAGGACAGTGGCTTTGGGGGACTGCAATTGAAGACTCCTGACCTAAACTCTGTTGTTATCCAAAGACAGCCTTTCGTAGATATGGTATTCCCTAACTTTAGTTTAGTAGACTGGATAATGTGCCTTTACTGCACATTTTATTGCAACATAACATTCGTTGAATGCTCTGAACTAACAGTCCATAAAGGTCTCACCATGCAACTTACAAAACCCAATTAGTATTAAATATGTGGTCCTTATCTTATGCTGATGGCTATTCCTTAAATGAAGACATTTGTTTTTGACTTAAAATGCTTTTAATGTTCTAAGATTGTTGGTTCGTTAGTGATATTATTGGCCCTCTTATTTTTTTGCTGATTTGTTGAAGCTGTTTTGAATTTACACTTATGCCGCATGTGCCTGAAGGCTTTAATGAGATATCAAAATGTGTATCCATCTCCTTCACTGTTGCCTTTGTTTAGGGGCAGCAAAGGGGGCAGTCATAATGTGTCTGTGTTTGAGTGAAGCTCAAGGGTGTGTCTCAAATTCATCCAGTAAGGGGTAGGAGAAAGGGAAACTGGTTTGTGACTTTGCCCTGGGAAGGGACCGTGCTGAGGGCGGACATGTGTTTGTGTGTGTGCAATTAAGAGAGCAAGCATAAGCGCGAATAAATGATAACCCTAAATGGCCAGAAGTCATCGCTTTACACCGAGAGGCAAGCTGTGACTTTGTATCCGTCCACACGTCGGCCATCCAACCACTGTCGACCTTCTGCTGTCTGCCAGGGCGATGCCCTTATTGTGGCGACAGTCATGGACGCTGTGGCAGAGAGGGGTCAGAGCTGTATCCATGACACTGCTGTTATTGAGATGGCCCGGCAGCCGCCTTAATTAATATAAATGTGATGTGGCTTGTTGGGTATCTTGCTTTTCATCTTTATGTTTTTGTTAGTTTTTGATATTATTTTTAATCTATAATGGCTTTTCACTTTTGTTTTTATTTTTATTGTCCTACACAGCCTTTGTTAAACTCCCTTCTTCTATTAGTACCCATACCTGAAATTGCATTAACATTGGAAAAAGAGTACATTTTTATAAAATAAAATAAATGTTAATGTTTTTCCTTTTCTGCATGTGAGCGTCATTGTGCAGTATACATGTGAAGCCGAATGTGTCATGTTAATGACCAGCATGCCTTTGACCTCCTTGAAGGTCATGTGCCAGTGCTTGTTAGCAGCGTCATCATGGCGATATGTCAGCTGTCAGCACAATGGACTGGAAGCTGACCAAAGGAACGGGGGCGAATGTGGGGGGTCCATGATGAGATTAATAGAGAAGAGGAAGGATAGGAGGCAGGGGAGAACAAGTTCATTTAAATATGAGTCTCATCAGAAGGCCTCTGCCACTCCTCATCAACAACATAACTCATAATGGGCAAGGTTGTTGTGGCACAGTCTAAGCCTCTGGTATTGTGTGGGTGTGTGTGTTTAAAATAGTCTATCTATAACAGAAATGAAAATAAATGAAACACAGTATATTAGACATCCTCTGATTCTATCTATATTTATCTATTCTATATTTCTGAGTTTAAATACTGACAGCAGAGGCCTATATGTTTAACTTTTAGAAATCTCCCTCTGACCTCTAGCAACACAGGACCGTGCTGCCTGGATTGGTGGCCTCAGTCTAAAATCCAATCCCAGAATCATTTCATTACTGAATCTCATATCAATGTATTGAATCAGCCCGGTCTATGAAACATATCCAGTTTTATATGTAAACTAGATATATTTGATTTGATATTTATACTAACAATGAAACTATATATTTAAATACATATTTAAAATGCACGTTATTTGTTCATGTTTTTGCAACAATATTTTAAGTTGTAAATCTTTTATGTTTCTAATGATTTTACTCAAGAATTTGCCGTCTGCCACCTTAACATTAACTAATTAGTTGTTTATATAATGGAAATTATACTCTCAATTTAAAGTTGGTTATAAAAAAAATTAAATCTTTCAGTCAGATCAACAACAATGCCCTCACTCTGAGACAGTGACATTTTTATGGAGGGTGCAAACACCACTTGGTAAAGATTGAGATATTCATCAATAGTCAGTACACAGCAATGAGCTCTAGGTGGCAGTAGTGTCACATGAATTGCTATAGAGTGGCACTTCATGGTCAAAAAACACGAACAAGGCATTATGGAGCTTTTTATTAAAACCTCAGTCATGTTAGCAGGACTAGAGTTTTATTCCTAACCTTCTAAGTATGTAATGTGAATGATTTATAGTTACCACAAGAGTGACCCATGCTGTGGGTAGATTATCTCAATCAGCCATCTGAATCACCAAATTACCTGTTATGACCTTATTAGGTAAACCACACGTAGTTACAAAGGCCAGAAATGTATATATTTTAGGTGCATGCTGTTTTTTTCTTCTTGCTGCCAGGTGTCAAAAAGATTAAAAGCGTTTGAAAGACTGTAATTTTGCTGTTAACTTTGAGACTGCTTGTCACGTTGCTATTTAAGACATAATGTTAGTCATGAGCATCAAGGGGCAGCTTAAGTCAGATGTGGAACCAGTCTGATAAGTTGTCAATTGCAAAGTGCAAGGCAGTAGCAATTTTCTTCAACATGTGCCTGCATTGTACCTGCAAAACTTAAATACCTGCCTGCATTCTTTTTCGTGTGAACTCTCGTCACCTCTTAACCTAATCACTTCATCCTCCCCGGTACTTTTACTGGCTGAACTGCCTGTTATTTCCTGTTACCATATAACTCTCATCCACCGTCTCGCTTTAATCTTTTTCTTTGTGTATTTTTCTTTTAAATCCTTTCAACAGTATAACCAATGAGGCAGGGGCGTCCATCTACAGTGTGAGTCCTGAGGCGGTCAAAGAGATGCCAGACTTGGACCCAAATCTTAGGAGTGCAGGTACGTCACACAGCGGGGTTGGAGTACCACATCAGCAAAGCCATATGTGCTGTGGCCCACCCCCTATTTACAACTGGCATAGTTCACATTATTAATAATTACTCGATAAAAACCCTAAATCCTTTACTGCAGTGTCTAAACAGACTCTAGATTATTGATATAATTAGCTCACCACGTAAATCTTTTAACTGGTCTTTTCTCATTTCTCCTCCAAACACAGGAAACATGAAGTTGTTTTGAAAGTTTTGAAACTTATTGTCCATGTTTTGTGTTTTTTTCAAAAATCTGCTTATTGCCCTTTCCATGTGTTATACAGAATACACAAAAAAAAACATACACAAAACCCCCCCACAAACAAGGTGACTGACTAGCAACACAGCAGGACGAAATTTTTTAAGTTCGTTACATCAGGACGACAGATCGAATTCTAGTCCAAGTCCAAACTTACCGTCACATTTACACTGACGTACAAAAAACAAAGTTTGCATCGTAAGCTGTGTTGCAAGTTCACTTTTTTTACTCAAACCAAGCTGAGAAAAAATGTTTTCACACAGCAAAAAAAGATTCATTTATTGTGAGAAGCTGGGAGGTAGTCTTTATTTTTTGTCCCTTGAAAGAAGACAAACAAAGATTGTCTTATGAAGATTTATCCTGAAAATATATACAGTCCTATATTCTGCAGTAAGATATGTTTAAAAAGCAGAGTTTGAGGCAGTTTTTAATCAAAATGGATCAAGTAATATTTAGTTAAAGTTAATTTTGAATGATCTTCTTTAACTAGTTGCCAAGCAACCAACAAGAATTTAGCATCGCATATTATTAACAATTATTTACATGACACCAGTGGATTTATCTGCAACCCAAAACAGACAGAGAATTGCGCCCTTTAACACCTGAAGAGTTGGTTCAAAAATAAAAAAAACAGACTCAGAGTGGAGCACGCTGATGGTCTCTTAACGGGCTTAACTGGTTAATCTGTTAAACTGGATACTTAATTAATTATACTTCAATATAATGTTGTTCTAAGTTTAGATTTATGTTTGATTTCTGAAATTTAGTGTTTAATATCATGGTTACTAAATTGCAAAGTAAATATTCTTTGCTGTCTCTGAACATAAGAGTTAAGAAAGAAAAAACTTACATCTGGATAAAAAACCTTTCTGTCCCATTTCCTTCTACCTATTTTTAGAGACGTCCATGCAAAGTTTCTTCTTCAGGCACACTGGAACACACAATAAAAAAACACATAATAACCTTCAGTATTTTTCCTTTTACCTATCTCTACTTCCCTGGAGTTTGACTCCTCTCTGCAGAGATAGGACCCCTGTGGGCTCCTCCTATTACCACAAGTACCATAACCTTTAGAAAAACAGCTTACATTAAATTAACTACAATAAACACAAAGACATGAGGTTCAATAACAATTGATCTGGTTCCTGAGAAGACCTCTTTTGAGTCTGGATCTGGACCGTGGTTCGGCATTAGGGGAAACGTGACATAGGAAGAAACTGCAACTCCCGAATAAATAGCAAATCATTAAATATTTGGATTTCCTAGTGAACTGTAATTTGTTCTAGTTTGTGGAAGTTCATCATGCATTGTGACCACACCGTGTTCACCCCTTAAACAGGCTGTTATGGCTCAGTGCAGTTGTTGCACAGTGGGGTTTGCAGCAGATGAGAGATGAATAAAATGAACAGTGTGTCATCGCAAGATTAAACAAACTCTGACTTTTGGAGAACTTCCACATTAACAGGCATAAATCAGGTTATATTATTCCTTATTAAGTTTCTGTGGTCGCCTGAGACCTACCTTTATATTCTTTATAAAAGTCAACTATTATATGCTTCACACATGATAGTTTATAAGAAGTGTTGATCCATTTCACTTTTTAATGCTTTTTCAAAGCAGTTTGTAATTCGCTCCTGTTAAAGCCGTTAATTGTTAAAATCCGAGACACGTAGTGGAGGCCTGATCTTCTTCCTATGATCTTGCCATTTTTTTTGGTTCTCTTCAAAGGTTGTTGTTACTTTTTGGTGTTATCCATGAAACAGCAGTCATGCTGCTATATCCTGAAAAATTCAAATAAGTTCAGTTTGATGAAGCTTTTTTAAAAAATGGCAGTGCAGCAATCATCGTTTTCACATGTCGAAGAAAGCGCAAGTCTCTCTGTCTCTCTTTCCAGGCCTCAATGTGTCTGATGAGGCTTGTCATCTGTGCTGTATTTTGGCTCATAAACTTTTAATAAATGTTGGGGAGTTTCACCGCTCTCCATTTCCAAATCAACTCCTTACAGAGAGAACTGGGCGGAGAGTCAGGGAAACAGGATAGATGGAAAGTGTATTTGGAGAGTTCTGTTGGTGCACTGAGCAAGGTTAGGGTTGAAACTTCATCCCTGTCTAAATATTATCTCAGGCAGCAGACTCCTGCCACAGCCAGAAGAGAGAGAAGAGCCATTGATTCCAGATATGCTCCCTCCACTGCATCTCATCCTCCCCTTTCTCTTTATCTTTTCCGCTTCCAAGATATGAATCGGACACATCTCATGCTGAATTACACTCATGTGAACCTCGAAAATTCAAACATGTACTTTAGTGCCTGCAATTAAAATGCAGCCTAGCGCTCCGAAACGGGGACCAAAGAAAGGACAAAATGAATCATGTAATTTAGATTGAATGCATCGCATTTTAAATTCAAATTTAAATTTTGAATTCAAATTCAAATTTGGGTGCACTGCTTATTTTTAAATCATAGATTAAAATAACTCAGTTTTACTAGGACGGAAAGATTCAACACATTTTCTCATTAAAAAAGACTAAAAGGAACAAATTAGCAACAATTCTATGAATTAAAAACCAAAACTGGTAGCATTTTTTCCCTTTTTCTGCTAGTGATCTTGTGCCTTTTCTCATTTTTGCATTTCTTTTCATTGTTTCTTGTACTTGACAGCATAATCATAAAAAAGACACTATTATTTGCAGTTGCAAGAGGATGCTTTAAAAGCTACTTTGGTTGATGCAGACTGTGAGCGATTGTGTGCTACATTTTATTATGAGCCAACAATCTCCGGATTGTATAAATTAGTGGCTTAAGGGTTCATGGCTTCGCCGTCCATCAGGATGCTAAATGACGAGTGCAGAGGCTCATCCTAAATGGCAGCTTTAATTATTATTATTGGGGGGCGGAGGAATCACAATTAGGTTGGGCCTGCCTTTGGGGAGGCTCTCTATTATGCAAATAATTAGCATATTCAGTAATTGTATATAATGTGGTTTTGCATATTCAGTAACTGTTGTTAATTCATGTTGCAAGTTTATAAAAAAACAAAAATGTGAGATTCTCATGAGAAATCTGATTTCATGTTGTGTCTCTGTGTGCACGTTTTATTTAGTGTCTATTGGAAGACGTGTCCAAGATCCACTGGCTGAGCTTGTGAAGATTGACCCAAAACACATCGGCATTGGAACATATCAGGTACGTATTTTATTTGATTTTGTATGTTAACAATGGTTTTTGAAGAAAAAAAACAAGTAAAATTAGATCTAGATTTAGTTTTTGCTCATTTCGTACGAATCAGCCTCTCTTTGTGAAAAGACATCTATGGCCAGTGGCACGATGAAGGTTCTGCAGGCATTTCAGTTCCTTTTCTAGAACTTTATGCTCAGGTTAGACGTTTAATTCTGTTTATGCCAAATGCAAGAAAGCGATTATGGAACTGGTGTCATAGGAGAAAGGTGAGAATGCTGTAGAAGAAGACAAAACAAATAAAAAAAAGACCCTGTAAACGTGTCAATGAAAGGAGGAGGCAATCAGGGACGAAGATGAACTCAGGTAAGGGCTATGCAAACAGATGATGCAGAGGATGACTCACTAAATTATTAGAGGTCAGCCATGACACGCATTAGAATATTTGTTTTTGAAATTTCTTGTCTTTAGTCGCTCTAGGGAACCTAAACAAGACTTAGGCTGATTCTTTAATTTGTGAGTTTATTGTGTCATACTGTTGCTGCGCCTTGTTTGTCCAGGAACTATAAATTTAGTTTTGTTCTCCAATTGAGGTAGGAAGATCATGGAAAATAGATCTGAGAGAATACAAAAAAAGGTAGAAGAAAACGTTAACACTCAATGATCTGCCTTCCAGCTCTGCATGATGGAATCAGACTAATTTAATGATTAAAGAAGACAGATGAGACCATCATTAAAATGTTTCATTTAAAAATGTGTTTTATATCAAGCTAGGGGGTAAAAAGGAAGGTATAGGGCTTAAAAGATTTGCTCCTTCAGCAGTTAAAATGCTAAATGTGTAGAATTCCTGTTTGTGAGGATGTGAAGCTAATTTAATCATTGAGCTGTGATGCGAGAGAGGAGTTTATTTGCTGCAAGGCTGAGTGAAAGCAAAGCTGCTTCAACGAGGAAAACGCTGTTTGACTTTTTGGTCAAGCAATGAACAAATGAATGATCAATTACAAAACTGTTAGATTTGTTTTTATCTAGTTTTGAGTAGACTAGTAGTTTGGGCTGTAATAAATCCATGATTTCCTGAGAGATTTTCTAAAAGCAAAATAATCCACTTATATGTGGAACTTATATGTGGAGCAGTGTTTAATGTTTAGATGCACATGTTAAAATGTGTTTTTTGCTTAGAGATGCACCAGTCAGTTGGACAGTTTTCTATTGACTTTCTCCTTTTGGACATCTGTTAATCAAATGCAAAAAAATAACCCAAACCTTTTAATTAAGTGCATCACAAATAGTAACTCTCACTTTTTGCGGTCTATAAATACATCAGCTTGCATTGTGATGTGTTCATTTGAGTTTAGTAAAAATTTGAGAAAAGGTTAGGGACCTGTGCTTTAAGGCATTATGTGGATAATCTTTTTTTCTCTTATTTACTATAGTCCTTAGAATAAAATATCAGAGTCGGTCAAGATAGAAATCCTCAGGTCAGACCTCAAGGAAAACCAGAAATTAGTATCGGTCAGGAAAAAAGCCTGATCGGTGCAGCTGTATTTTCGTTATAAGCAGGAGCTACAGAAAGCCCCAGTGGAAAACCACTTTTTATTGAAGGAGAGAAAACAGAGATGAGTGTTTAAAAAGACAGCAGATGGTGACAAATATCAAAAGAGCAAGGAGAAACGGAAAAAGCTAAAACGGACATTTGCGAGTGAAAGGAGAAGGTCAGGTTGTGCAGCTGCTTGTGTGTGTGTGTGTGTGTGTGTGTGTGTGCGTCAGCGAGCGTGTTAGGTCACAGGCCCTTGTCTCTCATCACATTCTGCCGGGCTCTCTTGGGTGCCCACAGTTCTGCACTTTTTGCTCTCAGATCATGTGACTGGGTCAACAAATGATAATATAACAGAGTAAATAAACTCTGAGTGCTGACAGATATGAGATGGGACATCAGTGAAACCTGCATGTGAGCTCACACAAACACACTCACTTACATACACTGTTCCTCCCTGTTTCTTCTTAGAGTTAGCAGGTAAGAGTGCATGCACTTAAAGACATGTGTAATACATAAGTCAAAGTGTTTTTTTTCCTTTGCATGAGTGTGAAAAAAATGAGCTCATGCCTACTTTTTTCTTTTGTGCACTTCATGGCATTTTGAGGTTTCTTAAAGTTTATTTCTACTAGACCCAGAAAGCATAAGGGCAGATGTAACTCTAGACAGCTGGCACAGCATGCACTCTCTTTCTCTCTAACTCTGCTAAGCCAGTGAGTGACAGCTCTGAGAGAAAGGCGGAAATGAGCTGTGGGCTAAAAAAAGTGAAGCCCATTAAATTCAGATTGGGTGTAAGTATTGGTGTGGGAACATTATTTTCACTGCAGCACCCCTGGTTTAAAGGTCTCGCTGGATATAAAAGGTCTTAGATGGCATGGTTAAACCTGCAGCAAGTGATACTCTTTTCCTTAATGTTCATTTTTATTCATTTAAAGACTGGTGTACATTTAAGAGAGTTAAACTGGCACATTTTAAAGCAGTTTTTCTGTCTTTTAATAATTGGAGTAGCCCTTAAAATAAGTCAGTGTCACTTGCTTGGTGTGGTTGCTGTGCTTGGTTAACAGTTGGCCAATCCCTACAGCGGTGGAACTAATTGCTACCGAAAAAACACAGACAGAAAGACACTGCTGTGTAAGAAAACATTACCCACCAGCCGGATATTAAAGAAACTGTCAGTCTTCTACTTACAGCTTTCAGACATTCCCTCATTCTTGCTTTTTGCCTGTATTTTCATATTTCTGACCCGATGACTGATCTTCATGAATCAAACATCAATGTTTTGAGATAAAGTCTTGGAGAATTGTTTTTGTCTTTTCAATTATTGTTTTCATAGCAAAACTGAATGTAAACAACTACAAGGCCTCACATAAAAGGATGTCTCTATTGTAAATCCTTTTTATAGAAAAAAGTGCTGTTGAAGCAACAAACTAAATCTGCTGATCCAGTGAACATGGCCAGTTTTAGGACTAAAATAAAAGCCAGTAAGAGCACAAGTTGGAGGTTTCTGCTTTCTTTCAGGTAGTTCATCATTAGGGCTTTAACAATAGACCCACCACACAAGACACCATATTGGGTTCACAAGAACGAGACGAGATTTTAGCAACATGTTGGCAAAACAGTAGGAATCCACATTTTAGTTTTCTCAAATATAGTAAAGGTTTTACAAGGAGACATATGAATGATGTGGGTCCGATTCTAGCTTCCGCCTGCCACATTTCATTGTGCTCCTGAGCAAGGCACTTAACCTCGAGTTGCCTACTAATCTGTGTATCAGTGTATGAGTGTGCTGGAATTTGTCAGGATGAATGTGGCTCTAGGTGTAAAGCGCTTTGAGTGGTTGGTATGACTAGAAAGGCATTTATAAATTCAGTCAATTTACTATTTACAAACAACAATTTAGTTTTAAAGCGTCCTACTCTGTATACTGACGTTTTTACGCTTGTCTTATTTTAAGGTGATTCTAATACCAAAAAGCTTCAGAAATTCTTTCTTCCTATTCTCTTTTATCCTTTTTCTTTTATCCTTCTTTGTTTCCACAAAAAGGTATGAGGTTTCTTAAGAATCTGTTCAGTGCAGAATTATCCAGTTCATCGTTGAACTAAAGGGAATCAAAAGCAAGACTGATTCACTAAAAAGACTAATAGTTTTAGATTTGATTAAGATAGATAAAATTAGATAAAATACAAAATATAATTTTGCCACAGTAGTGCCAAATATGAATTAGTGAACAAGTTTGAAACAGTGTGTAAATTCTAAGAAAGTGTAAAGATTAAAGTAAATAAATAACTGAAAAACACTAAACCATATTATCTGCTCTCTGATAAGACCTTTTTCAACAGCAGTGGGCTGTTGTTTAGATTCGACAGACTTGGTGGAATAAACTTTATATTTCTTAGAGTTGGATTTTTATCTTTCCCAATACCTCTTTCCCAGTTCACAGGCGTACTTTATGTTTGAGTTTTGAGTGACTGAAAGGCAGTGCAATAACAGTTTGTCATGTCTTTGTTTTTGTATTTACAAACAAAAGGATTTCTAACGAATTATCTGCACAAATAATTTTGTTTAGTGCCCAATATCGTTCTTCTAGGAAAAAAATTATACGTGGACACAATGGATGTCACAATTAGCCAAGATCTGTCTGTTACATCTCTTGTAGGAGCATATGTGGGGGAAGGAAGTTAAAGTTTGGCTCAAGCAACTCATAATTTGACTGCAATCAGCAAACCTGAAGTTTTTATAAACTGGGGCTTTCCCATCTGACGGTTACAACTTTATTTCCACCTTACCAAATCAGTAGCAAAACACCGTCTCCTGCCAAATATCCATGCCCAAAATGTACTGAATCTCATGTTTTTTTATGTAAGTTGGGTAAGTGATGTCACTTTCACAACGTCGCTACTGATTCTTTCCTGTATGGGCGCATACCATTATTCCCCCTTGAATGGCAGTGGCTGGAGGGGAGACAGGAACAGACAAAGCAGAAGGTAAAAGGAAGCGTTAGAAATTGAGGCTTAAAGTGAATGATGGTTCCTGCTTTGATTTATTGGGACAAAAAATAACAAAAACTGAAGAGATGATCAGTTGCAGAAACTCCTAAATGCCCCTTCATATTATTTTAAATATTTCCTTGTGACACGCCTCGGCATGATTAAAATATGTTCCAGCATGATCCAGTGTAATTTTAGTGAGCTCATTGTTTATTCTTGCTTTTATAATGAAGTTGCACATACTTATGCCAAGTGTTTAAAACACATTGACTAGCTGTATTCCTGTCAGACTACTTCCTGTTTGTGATGGAAAAAGCTAGCTCTTTAGTTTTTTTTTCATAATAAAATATGCAGATAGATTTGTATTTATTTGCCTTTATACCTGTGGTTAACATTTTTAGTCCAGCAGATATAAAAGGCCTCCTGGTTAAAAAGATTTTTAGTCAGAATTCGAAATGTCAAAGCTGTTTGCTTTAATTGTGTGTAAAGGAGACCAGGTAAGCTACTTTAATTGAGTCCCTCTGTTTCTGTGGATGCTTGTGTGTGTATTTGTTTTAATACCGATTATAAATCATCAGTTGAAACTGATATGACAGCAGTGGGATGATTTCATGGTATACTAACACCTGTTAAGAATGCCCAAAAGCGATATTTCAAACTTCCTGCAAAACAATTACCTAGACGTGCACATGCATGCACCAACAGACTGAATCCTACTCTCCAGACGTACATGCCTAAAATAGTATAAATTGAGAGACTTCACACAGGCCCTAAACAAGTCAGTGAACGCCAGATAACCTCCTGTGAGAGCTTGTTCACTGAAACTCAGTTCATGTCTTTTGTTGTCGGTTAATTGTGTGAAAGAAGCAAGGAAGCAGTTTCGCCACACCATTTCACACAAAAACAAAGTAAAAGCATTTCAATTGAATACAGTCCAATAATTTTGTATACCCCTTCATAGTTGCAGATGTTTTATATATTTCCAGGCACAGGCTCACTTCTTTTTATCAGGCAGCAGGTCACCTGAGGACAGCTTGGCATCATCTTTAGTAGCTTTGTTCTAGGTTATTATGCTGCAAATTAGTTTGTATCATACAGAGGAGGACATTTTATTTAAGTTCTACTTGTCTGTTTCTGAGGCAGCAATGATTGGGCGCAGAGGATTGATTTTATCAGTAGAATAAAACGAATGTATGAGTAAGTGACATCAGGAAATGACCATGCTTGAGCCAGTCAGTGTTTAAATCTTCTGTAATGACAATCAGGTGGTTCAGAGATAAAGAGCATCTTAAATATTAAAGTACAATACTGCACAATTTGAAAAACACTAAACAAACATGACTTGTTTTGCAGAGTTGGTTTGCCCTTTATCTTTTAAAAGGGGACAACAGTATAGCTCAGTTCTGCAGCTTAGCAAGACTTCTGGAATATTTCTTATGGACATGGTTGTTCAAAGTGAAGACTTTTACCTGTGACACAAAATACAAAAAATGTCAAACACAAGACTCCTTTGAAAAGTCATGATGCAAGCCTTAAAGCACAGTGTCGGAGGGCTCATTATCTGGGCTTGATTTTTATTGCTCTTACACAAGCTAGGAAAACAATACTAAAACACTGTTTTAAACTAATAAATTTCGAATAATTGAATAATGGTTTCTAAACCAGTTTTTCTGTATTCCCCTTCACACAGCCTGATTTGCCAGACAAGGAAATAAATTCCTCATGTTACCGGATTCAATGCAATGGAAAGACCTTTATATGAAATTCGATCCTCAAGTTTGAAATCATTTTTACAGTTAACCTTCCATCATTACTTCCTTTAGGCTCCTTGCTCATTCAGTCATTCTTGCACCAGGGTTCTTCTATTTGTTTAGCACTTGGTGACAAGATTAATGGTTTTTAAGTTAGCTGTCAGACTTACGACTTCTGCCATCTTTGTCCGTCAACACCTCAACGTTTAGCAGTTACTTTTGCACCCTTTTTTCCGCTCTTGACTTTCTCTCTCTTTGTTCCTCTGTAAGAGGCAGGGTTATATGTACATGCCTTATGTTAGGCAGAGTACCACAGAATAAGGACGTATACGTTTTTCAGCTTCTCAGTGAAAAACCGAGAAAGTGAAACGTTTATTTTGGTTTTCTGTCCTTCTCTCAGCTTTTCTTTTTTTTTTTTTTTTTACATTTCATGCCCTTTTTCTGTGTCTCTGATAGACATGTGGTAACTCAGCAGAGTTTTAGCACTTGTGGTGCAGACAGAAGCACTTTGTTGAAGTGTATTGGTAAGCTGACTTGAGCTGGTTTTTGGGCCAATGCAAACATGACCTTCGCACATAGGGATCCAATCCATTGGTTCTGGATAAGTTTGAGGTTTTGCCTCTGACAGGTGGAACCAAATGCTGCTTTGCAAATCTATCTTATAAATTTCAGGATCGCTTTCTCTGCCTTTAAATTCTAATGAAAACCGCACCAACAGAAAGAAAAACTTTTGAAGGCAAATAGGAAAGTGTGGTAAAGGTAGAGAAGAACTTTGATACATCGGGAACAGAGTCACCTTAGAAGTCATATGATCAACGCTTGACCTGCTCAGTTATAGACTTCTGTACGCTAACATCTGAAATGAACAAAAGATGAAGTCATTTGGGAGATGCACAGGTACAGTATCACCCAGACGCATATATTATAGCTCTTAGGTTATTTCTGGGCTTTCTGTTTTATATTTGGGCTGTATTTACAGAATGAATTTACAGTAGGCTATTTAAATGTGAAGAAGTGTATTTTGTAATATTTCTTAAACCAAGTAGGTCTTGCTCAAACTTTAATGTGTTTTGTTGGTATTTTATGTAATAGACCAACATAAAGTAGTGCCAAATTGTGAACAGAAAAAGATTAGAAGACTTTAAAACGAATTAAAAATCTAAAACGATATGCTGTGCATTTACATTTAGTACTTTGTAGGACCTCCTTTTTCTCAATTAAAGCTGTAAGTATTTTCGGGTAAGCTTCTGCCAGCTTTGCACTAATAGAGACTGAAGTTGTTGCCCATTTTTATTTCAAAATAGCTGAATCTTAGTCAGGTTGGATGGAGAGCAGATTGTGATTTGCTGTTTGTTCATGGTCGTTTTCATGATGGAAGATAAACCTCCACCTCAGTCACAAATATTTTGCAGCTTCTGGCAGGTTTCCCATCAGGATTGCCTTGTATTTACCTCTTTTCATCAGCTTTCAACAGCCTCCTGTTCCCAGATGAAGAAAGCATCCCCACAGCATGATGCTGCCACCACCACGTTTAATTTGGTACATGATTTGTTTAGGGTGTCGTGAAGTGATAGTTTTCACATAAAGTCCCAATCGAATGCGTTGAAGTTTGTGGGAAAGTGCTAAAACCTGACAAAGGTCAGGAGCTATTGGAAGTTTTGCAAGGTACTGTAATTCATGCATTACTCAACATTTGCAATGAATACAGGACAGCTGCTTGTGTACTAGGGATATATAATGAGGCCAGTATTTATCTCGTTACCCCTTCAGAACAAAAAAATTTTTTTTGGACTGAAATTAAACAAAACTAGTGATGGTGCTAGTCTTTTTTTCTCCTATGTTTTTCACCTCTAAGCTTCTCACTAGCTGAATATGACTAATATTGTAGCAATAGTTTTAAGCAATTAACTCCCATCTGTTATTGAGCCCAGGTATGTACAAAGAGGCACCTACTACTGGGTGCAGTTAGAATACCTTTCATTTTCTCATGCTGCTCAGTTCAGTAGAAATATGAGAACATATTCATGGAAGGTCAAAACTCTCAGTAGCGCTCACACCTTCAAACATCTCGTGTGAAATTATTTTCATTTCTGGTGTGACATTACAAGTGATTTCCTCTTCATTGTTTCTTACTATCTCTGACTTGTCTCTTTCTATATGTCCTCAGCAGGACGTCATAAATCTCTCAACCTGACCTTAATGGGAACTCTCCCTTGTTTGGAAAGTTGTACTTTCTGTCTCCAAAATGCCTCTATTTACAGCAGCACAACACTTATTCTATGGGTGTATTCACACCTGCCACATTTGGTCCGCTTTAAACGAACCAGAGGTCGTTTCCTTCCTTGGTCCGGACCTTGTGTAGGTGTGAATACATTCAAGTGAACCCAGGTCTTCGCCGAAACCGTTCCAAAATTCAGCGGCTCTTGACACTCACAGTGATTTTGCAGCTGCAATAACTGCCCAGATCAGAACAGAAATGCAGCATGCAGGCGTCCATCATAATTTTCCTCCATTTCCAGGCCTGTGCTCTGTCCCACCTCATTTTTTTTTTTTTCTAATTTTATTTTATTTTATTTTTTGGTCCCACCTCATTTCTGTCCAGTGGGAGCACCGATAATCACAACTGTAGCTTTGTTGACAAGTTATAGATCACTTGCAAAATGTAAAAGTGAACCGCACCGAATAAAAAAATTAAGTCCACTTTGGGTCCGGACCAAACAAAGGACTTTGCTAGTGTGAATACACCCTAAGAATCAGACTGGGAGACACTAAAAGTGTGTAACTGGTAGCAAGTGACAATTCAAGTCTTGTTTTTTCCTTCAGCTCCAGGCTCAACGTGTATAGTCTTCCTTATTCTAGGCAAGATTATTTAAATAAATCACACAATGTGTTTGTTTTATTACATCACATTAATTTATTTGATACATCTTATTTAAAAATCTTTTAACACTAATATTAGATATTTACATGAACTATATGCTGATTATTAAATCAAATAAAGTGTTTTGCTTCTGATGTTTTTATGAAGAGTATGTAAACATTTAAGTAGAGCATTGACGTTAATTTGTAGAAGTAACTATCTACTTTTACCTTAAAATAAACATTAATATCTTCTGTCACCACTTTACAACATAACCTGTTGTTCCAGTGTTTACTTGATGGATACTGTATGTTAGGCTCAACTGGCAAATTAAATTAGCTATCAAATAAAAGCAATCGTACTTCATGAATAATAATACATAATTTGAAGAGTAAAGGCTAACAAAAGGAGTAAAAGAGATAAGATCCTGTTTAAACTGTTTTAGTGATGAATATATTTTTAAATAACTATAAACTCGAGGATGTTGTCCTACTTCAAGTATTGAAAAAAATTTAAAAATTTGAAAAGCTGTGGTCATCAAATTCCTCCTGTGATTTTTAAACCCGTTTGGGTCTCCTGGTTCATTTATTTGCTAAAGGTTGGACTCATTACAAAGCGTTATGTAACAAAACGTAAAGGCTTGTTTCGCTACAGCATTGTTGGGTGAAAAGTGAAGCATTAAAGGTGAATTTGAAATGAGACCTTTTTAGGCAGCTTTAACATCAAAATTACTTCCATTTTTTTATTTTATTAGTAAAAATTTTAATCTATGTCTAGATCTGCAGTGATGTTTAACCTTATAGGAAATCTGTTTGGAGTTTGTTGCTCAAGCAACGAATGTGCACTATAAACCAACCAAATGTCTAGTTTTAGGTGTTTTGCTTTATTTTGTTGTGTTTTTTATTTTGCATATGATTTAGTTGTGGCATTTTTTTTTGTAAACAAAGGGAAGTTTTATTTGACATTTTGTCAGAAAGTAGCTGTGTGAGATTTGTCATGTTTAGCTTTTTTTTAGCGTTTTTTTTTTTTATTTATAGCATATTTATTTATATATTTGTATTGTTGTTTATTGTCCGTTTTAATTGAAGAGCCCAAACAGAGCATTTAATCTGCAAAATAGACAGCGGCTAGAGGGCCTATGTAAAGGGCAATGGTTACTTTGGGAAATTTCTTCTGTGAATAAATAATGGAATGAGTAAAAACACCATGCCATCACAGTATCATGGTAGTTACCTAATGTATTACATTAACTATTTTGATTTTAAATATAAAAGTAATTATTATTTATGCTGTTGCAAAAATGTTAGAATACATTGACTGTCACAGTTATATTAATGTAACCCATACCATGTATGTTTTGCTACTTTGATGTAGACTTTAAACCTTTGAATTAAAACCTGCTACACTGAGGAGTAACTTTCAAGTATAGCTTCTTGTTGCGCACAGTATTATCCTGTTTTGCCGCTCTGCTCTTTTTTAAACCTGGTATAATCTAGGTTAGTAGCTAGGCTCACGAAGCAAGCCTGTCAGCTTTTTATTAGATATGATGTTCATGGCTGAACAACTATAGCTTTGATACAAGATTAACCTAATACACGCCATGACTCTCTGCGTTTTTGGTTAGCGGAAATATTTCCAATTAGCCGAATATGTTTTTGTTCTTAGGGAAAAGTGGAAAAGACTTCTTTCAGCCAGCTGACTGGCTGTGTGCAGCATAAAGTGAGGGCTGTGTTATTACATGTTATATATTTATATTTATATTTAACCTTGATTTACCTTAATGCAGACCCAGGTGGACTAGGAACACCAAAGCACGAGTGGGGAGAACATGCATATGTTAATATAAAGATGTAGATTTAACATTGTTTATTCTGTTATTAGTGACAGGTATTAACCTTGTGGCTCTCCTGCCTTTTAGTCTGTGACAAGGACATACTTTATACATTATAAATTATCTTCTGGCTCTTAATAAATGAAATTATTAGTTAGTAGTAGTTTTAAGTTAATCAAATATAGTCTTGAAACTAAGCCTTATAAGCCCTACGGATTTACGTGTCCTAATCTTCATTGATACCTCCGGCTGATTTACCCTTCCTCTTTGTGTCCGTCTGTCTTGTCCATTGCTGACAGAGAAGGGTGTGTGTTTGTGTTGTTACCTGTTTGCAAGTCAGTGTTTCTTCAGAGCTCGATCATGTTACAGAGAAACTCACGCTCCTCTCCGGCACATTTATACAGCGGACACACAAGCTCCTGCATGTACACAGCGCCACAGTGACACACGGATACAACAGCCTAACAGGAGTTCACTTTAGAGCGACAGCTAATCCTCAAGCAGCTGCTGAGGCATCAGTCTCATGCATTCTGGTGATGTCCCACAGTTAGGAACTTCTGTTTCCTTTTAGCGCTTCCGCTGTATCTCATAGGATTCCTTAGATCCTTTTCTTTTCCCTTTTCTTTTTTCCTTGTTTCATTTTAACCTCTTTGCTTAATGCTTAACAAGAAAGACAGCCTGGTGCTGGTCTTCTTGAAAGGTTGGTTGTGAAGAGGTATGGAAGTTCATTTGGATGATTTTTATTTGACAGAGTTAAGAAAATGAGCAAAAAAGACAGTTGAGCCAAACTTAACACTCCCTAATCTTTTGCCCTAATGCGGCTTCCTTCCTCTCAGACAACATTTATTATTTGGGCTCTGGTCATTTCTCCATTTCGCCTTGTCACCCTCTCACAGGTTTGGTAGTCAGATCCCCACGCTTTTTGAGTATGAAAAAGCGGGTTTGCGGGATGTTTCTTAGCAAATGTCTAAACTTAACTACTTATGAGACAAGTTGTAGCTGCTTTGTTTACCAGTTATTTAAAGTAATTTCCTAATTTTTTATTTATGTTGTATAAAGAAATGTGGTTGTTTGACTATTAAAAAGCCCTACCTGCCGTAAGTTACTCGTTTGTCTTTTAATTAGTATATTGGTTAAAATATTATGCTTCTTAAGAATATATTGACCAAATGTGGATCAGAATCACAGTCAGTTATATCAGGAAACATAAGATATTTGAAAGATAGTACACAGTTGATTACTTCTCTCCATAATTACTGAAAGGACAGAACTACAAAGAGAAATGAACATATCCTCCGTGGTTAAGTGAAAAATAGTTTGTTTACTACAGCAGTACCACAGCTCTAATTTTTTAGCCTGTGTTTAGAGCTCTTTTTGTTTAATGTCTTCCTTTAGCATGATGTGTCAGCTGGAGCTCTGAAGGCAGCGCTGGACGGAGTGGTGCAGGAGTGCGTGAGCTTTGTGGGAGTGGACATCAACATCTGCTCTGAGACACTAATGAGGTAGCTCACACACTGTGCATTCATGCAACACTACATCGTCTGACAACGTGGACGTTTCTGCACAATGCACTGGCTGTCGTAATGCTCAGTCACATAGTGAAACATTATGAAGACTGCTATTAACATCTCTGAGAATTTGTGAATTTTTGGGGCATCTTATTTGTGTCTGTTCCTGGATTTTTTGTTACCAGCTGTAGTCAAATTAGGGGTTTGCAGAGAAAGGTCTTTCTCTTTCTAGACTTCCCTCTTAAGGTGCTGAAACATAAAACTTTAAATTGCGGGCTGTAGGTTTGGTTCAAAATGAATTTTAGGCCAGGAGAGTACATCACTGATGTTATCATTTCTAGAAAATAATAAACAACAACGAAACTGCACACATCTTCACAGCAGGTGTGTATTTTCACACACTTGCTCTGTTCTCTTCACTCACACACAAGCACATGCAATTTTTAAAACAGAGATATAATCCATATCCGTCCTCGGACATACTTTCCCTTTGCAGTCACAACATGGCAAAACTTCATTCACACTCGTGAACAGACGTGTGATTAATGCTCACACACACACACACACACACACACACAAGCGGTCTGCCAGCTTTCTGTTTAGACTAATGCTTCACACCCTGGCCCCACTTACAGGGCTGACTGGAATCAACTGAGAGGATTAGGCAACTCTGCACACACACACACTTAAAAAAAAAACATACACATAAACTATAAAAGAAATTACGTGAAAATCGCTTGTAGAACATTGCAGGACACACATTTGCAGCACTTTTTGCTGTCATATGCTCAGGAAGCAGAAGTGTTGGAAAACATATAGCTTTTTTGCAGCCAACAGTAAAAGAAGCTGCCATGAGCTTCAGTGGAGCCATCAGATCATCTGTTTACCTGTCTGCTCTGCTAGTGAGCTTTTTCTATTTCTGCCACCAGTGAAGCTACACATACTTATACACATACTAACCTCACAGATGTGTTGATGACTGAGGTATTATATGGAGTGTTGACATAGCACTGTGTTTTAGAGTAAGTTAACAGGATCGACCTTAGTTTCAAATCACCTTTTTGCTCGGACATAACAGTTCAAATATGCTAACTAAATTTTACCAAGTGAGGCTTTCTTGTGTTGGCAGCTCTTGTTAAAAAGGCCAGGTCATGTTTTTCATTATATCTCTGTGATAGATAGACTGAGGCGTTAAGAAACATAGAAAATCTCTAAGGATCGTATTAAACAAAGTGGTGTTGTGAGACATTTGTTGTTTTCTTTTGCAGGCATGTAGCAGGGCTGAACGCTGGCAGAGCTCGGAGCATTGCAGAGTGGAGAGAGAAAAACGGTGCGTTCATCAACAGGGAGCAACTCAAGCTGGTGAAAGGCATGGGACCCAAGAGCTACCAACAGTGTGCTGGCTTCATCAGGATCAACCCCCAAACTCTAAACAGGTACACCCTGATTTCTATACCAGGACTTACAAAGAAACACAAAATGGTTTTTATTCAGAAGCGATTCATTTCAGTTCAGTTCCATAAGTTTAATGTATTAGAAAAACTCTGTAACATTCAAAGTGTTCATGAAAACCACATTTACATTTTGATGGTGAATTACATCTCAACTCTAGACAGATTTATTTATAAAGCAGCAGTTGACCCAGAAGTGCTGTCCAACACATAAAATATAAGACAATAAAATAATATCACTCAAAGAAAAATCACCAATTTAGACAGGTTTAAAAGCCAGAGATTGAAAATGGGTTTTAAAACTTGTTTGAAAAACATATAAGAAGAAACCCCACAGGCCTGGTCTCTATATTTCAACCTAGACTGGGATTAACACAAAGCAATTTTTCAGCAGAGCAGTATATAGAATTAAAAGATTGTTGAGTTAATGCTTGTGCCAGTTAATAGTCGAGCTGTCTGTGACAGTCAATTGCTAACATAAAGACTGCAACAGTCCAGGTGGCAGGGAATGAGGGCTTAGATGACCTTTCCAAGGTCATTAAAAGAAAAAATGGCTCCACCTTTGTAATCTGTTTTGAATTTGGCTCTGCTTCCTTACTGATTTGTCACAACATTATCAAGAACCTCCACAGAAATAACATTTGTGCAAAAGATTTAGAACCATGAACTATAAGATAGCGTTAAACAGAACTGGCCTATTATTAGTTTAAACAGGAAAATGCACCTCTCTAAGATTTATGGAACCAGTGTTGCCTCTTCACAAAAGAGTTATACTAAGTTTTCTATTAGAACCTAACCCCACACACCATATATTCCAGCTTATTATTACCTATTAAGCAAAAATCAAGCCAAAAATAAAAGGTTTGTATAAAATTATGTCTCTACAACCCTAGATGCACACAAATGACCTAAAGAATGAACATGTAACAGTGTTCTTTATTTTTTACTATGACTTTTAGTAGTTTTTTTTTCTTTAGCCTTAATGAAAAATGCCCAAAATAAATACATAAAAGAAAAACATGCATTAAATTTAATAACCAAAACACTGAAATAACTGTAATTTGGCAAATCTGTGCGATAAATAAGTTTTCTCATAAGAAAACACCTGAAAATCCCAATGAATTCTTTCTAAACTGTATGTAACTCAGATGATGGTCAGTATCGAGGAGTAAAGGAAACAGTGTCCTTAGACATAAAGTCTAGCATATTTTCTTACGTGGCAGAAGCTGCAGCATTAGATTTCAAGCTACGCATTCTGAGGTTTAGTGGTTTCTGCTCAAATAATTATTTGAGTTCATATAAAAATATAAAGCGTACCATTTAGCTTCCAACACAGCCAAGACAGATCTGAGACCTGTGCAACACATCAGGAGATTAAACATTTGAAAGTTGCTGATGCTATATAGAGACATTTATTGAAGAGATATTCAGATGTGGAGATCTATAGAATAGAAGAACAAAACATCAATCTACTCAGAAAGTGTCTTCAGTCGTGACGTTTTTTCTCTAGAAGATACAGATTTTCCTTCAGTTTGCGATGGAAATAAATCACTACTATAAATAATGAAAGTGATTCTGAAATTCTTTATTTTCAAGGCAAAACCATTGAGCGTGTAACCCCTTCGAAATGCATGTGTTTTGTCAAACAGTGCTAAACCCTCGCCTGAATATGCACCGGCGGTTCCAGAGAAACCAGCACCTAAGAAGAGCAAAGGAAAGGCTGGTTGCAACATCCCGACCTCATTAAACCCCCTGGACCAAACCTGTATTCACCCTGAGTCCTACGATGTGGCACAGAGGTAAGGCCCATACCAACACACTACCACACGCTCACTCTTGTACCACGACAAACCCCACTGGCCGGGCATGTTCAGACAAAGAAGGAGCTGATTTTAACACCCATCTCATATGGTGTTGGTTATAGTAGTGAAGGACTCTGATTTGATTTACAGAGACATGGGATACAAGAAAGGAGGCGTTGGCTTTCTGCATGTGCATGGCGGCGTGTGTCCTTGTGTGAGAAATGATTGTTAGAGCTGCTGATGCTGTTATCAAAAGCACATTGAACATCTGCCACAGAAAGCTCTGTGTGTGTGTGTGTGTGAGAGAGAGAGTTTTGTGGTGTTTAAGCCCTTTCTCCTGCAGCTGTAGTCACTCAACTGTGTTTAGTCTACATAAGTTCTGACACTAGTGGCTTTAAGCATTACTCCCCTCATGTTGATGCGCCTTTAATCGCCTCGGTGTGTGTGTAGGACCGTGTGTGTCTGTGCACACATGCAGATAGATTACTGCTGCTTGATGAAACCTTTTCCTTGTCGATTCCGTTTTAGCCACGTTGGTATGCATCTTTGTTGGGTTATGTCCAAAAGTCCTGCTCCTTTCTTTGTTCATTACATAATTTTTATTTTTATGCTCGTTTTGTATTTTCTGTAGATATCTTCTTCTCCTGAAGTCTCTCAATGTTTTGTTTTCTTTCTTTCCCAGTGGTGTTTATTATCTTGGCTCTGTAAGGTGCCCATCTCCTGCTGAATTAAAAGGAAAACTTTTACTAAGAAAAGTTGAGAGCGCAAAGAGAAGCATACTGTTTGTGCAAATGTTGCAAGAAGCGAATAATATAAAGATGTAAAATTTGGTTACATGAGAGGAGGTGTAGGGTTGGTATGCTAAATGATTGTATGTTCAGGTCACTGACGCCACACTGCTGAACTTAGTTAACACTGTGAATGACCGATGAGTTCTGACAGATTCTGATGCATCTCTAGATGAAGAGGAATGCGCTGAACAGCAGAGTTACAGTGAGAACAACCTTGCCTGCCTGAGTCAGAGTTGGATGGTTCTCAACCCATGGATGGCAAACGTGAAGCAGTGACTTAAGATGAAAAATCTAAACTTTGTGTAATGTGAATCTGTTTATATGCTTGTTTGACAAACTTCCAGTTAGTTGTTCACCACTTGTTAGCTCTATATAATGCTTTCTTTGCCAGTGTAGGAGCAGTTCATGCAGTTTTTGGACGCAAAAATCCATTGTCGAATACAAACTGGAACAAATTAGTTTGTGACCTGTAAACAACTGAGTCGCCGCAAACTTATACTATTTTGTGGTACTTATACTATTACAATTTACCTGTGAGTAACGCTCATTCAGAATTTCAAAAAGGTCAATCTCCCTGCTTTTGAGGCCTCTAACCCCTCTTAGATCAGGGGTTTAAATTGGCTCTTGGTGCCAAGCAGCATTGAAACATCTATTTCTTCCTTCGTATTTTTACGAACATAATGAAGACATTAAAGGTTGCAAGCTGGGGGTGGGGGCGCACCAGGGCTCAGTGGTGGAGCAGGCGCCCCAAATGTAGAGGCTACAGTCCACACAGTTGTTGCCGGTTCGATTCTCGGGCCTGGGCCATTCTTCCCCTTCCCTCTGCTTTTCTTTCTGTCCAGCTACTGATAAATAAAGGCCAACAGAGAAAGAAAGAAGAAAGAAAAAGAAAGAAAGAGAAAGAAGGTCACAAGCTGGGCGGAACTGATTTTTATTTACTGTAGGATCATAGTTTCCAGATTTGAAAATCTTACCGTTACAGATCTTTCAGTAAATCTGACTTATTTAGTCTCCTGCACTTGGACTTAGAGAAGAGAAAAAAACATGTGAAATAGCCTTTTTTCACACTGTAGAATTGGGATCCAACTTGAACAGTGTCTGTTTCACGTTGTGTGGAACCTACAGACGCTAAAACACAACCAGGTTAAAGTTTTGTATTTAAATATTCCAAAAATTCAGTCATTTTGTAAATGAAATATTAACAGGAAATTGTTTGAATTGAAGTCTGGAAACGTGTGAAATTTTGAATTGGAAAATATGCAGGAACCCTGGAAGCTGAGTGAATGACCTGGCAGTAAACACTTTTTACCATATCTCTAAAATTTCTTGCTCCTCTGTTGACGTCCTCACCTACAGCCGATGAAATCTGCAGGCTTGGAGGGAGCGTTGTGTAGGAACGCTCTGTGTGTGTGTGTGTGTGTGTATGGGGGGGTGTTCGATATGTGTATGTAAGCATTCATGTGTCTTGTGTCTTCATGGTTTATAAGGAATATCATGTTCATCACATTAGGGGAACTAGATCCTCCATTACTGCTCGCAGCCCACACATCAGCCGCCTTTCTGAAACCATATACCCACACATGCAAAGCAAGCAGAAACACAAACGCACAGTTGAAGTTTGTCCACCTTTATTTTTTGAATTCTGCTTTGTTTCTGCAAGAAGTGAAGCCTTTCTCCTTAGATTGTTAAATTGATCTTCAGAGGAACGTGGAGTTACATTAGTTAACAGGCTGCTACCAAATATTTAGGTCAGTTCCAGTATTGCGGTCATATCAGTGGTAATCTAGCACCAGTCCGTTGAATTTTTCCCTAATAGGTAACAGTCGGGGCCCAATATTTCTCGAACACAAGACAGAGCAGGTCTTTGCTTTGGGCCTGGATAGAATCTACCTCAATGACCACCCAGCTCCAGCCCCAGCTTCACACATGTACACACCACCTACATACACTGTGGTCGCAATAATTACAGAAGCATAAGGCTAATAGTCTTGCAAGCCTCTGGATCTCCAGTCTCCCTTAAATACTAACATACAGGGCTGAAAAATGAGATGACCAATGTGGACGCTTGTTTATGGGCAGTGGCCACAATCACTCATCTATGTTTTTTTTCTCTTTTCAGATCTTGATTGGATGCTGCCTCTTGAGTCCAAAAACTGATCTTAGATTGTCCTTGAAAGCTGATATTCCACTCTCTCTATTTCTGCCATTGTTGGCCTTTATTTTTAGATTATCTGTTGAGAAAAGTTTGATAATCTGACAGGTTGTGAACAATTCAACACCAATAATTCATACAATACCTTGTGAAAGTATTTCTATTTCTTTTTGTCATGCTTCGACCATAATCCTAAAAGCATTATTAGAATGTTGTGACAGAACATAATAGCATAGTAAAGACAAAGGAAAATTATTTATTACTTTAAAAAATCTTTCACTAATAAAATTGGTAAAAGTGTGACCCGCTTTTGTGTTCATCCCCCTTATATACCTCTAATTAAAATCCATTGCCACCAGCTTCCTTAAGGAGACACCTAAATAGTCCACCTATATGTATTTTTTCAATATAAATTATGTTCTGGTTGTCCAAGATCTTTGAATTTTGTTTTTTTACCATACTGGTGAAAGATATTTTCTCTTTCCAGTATAAAATTAGTTAACATAACATTTCTGTCATAGTTTTTCTCACTTATATTTTTTGGAAGAAAACCAGATAAGAAAAACTCATTCTGTATGACTAGACCTACAACGAAAAAGATTTTTATTTTCCCACAAATAAAATTAAGATCAAACTTTTGGCTAGAGGTGAAATCTAATTAGAGCTAACTTTAGTTATGTTGAAAGGTGGGACTTGTTGAAAAAATAAACTATGATACCTAATTTTCTTGAGCGGCAGGGTGTGGATGACACAGTAGGACACGGAGGTCGTGTGTTTTTGAACTTTTTATTTTTACCTCCTCGGGTAAATAATCAGCTGCTAAATTAAACACCCAATATTTCGAAGAAGCAAACAAAGTAGCCTGATTTTTGTGGGAAAAGAATCTATACATCTATATTTTTTTCCAATTTTCTTGGTCTAGATTTTTTTTATGATATTCACAGGAACAACGGTGGATATTGGTCCAGGCTGCTGTATTTAGCCAGGTTTAAAAACCCCATGAACCCCACTCTTGGACGACTGCGGGAAATTATCAAGCCCAGGAAGAAAGGAAAGAGCGTACATATGGGAATGTTTCACATCAAATCAGAATGTTGCACTGCTTGCATGAAAACTCACATTATTTTATTTGATAAGGAAATCTGTGTGTAATTAGTAGACAATGCACTTCCTAATCCTATTGAGCAAATTAAAGCTGTTCAAGATGACTACAGTAAATCTGTATCTCTGCATTGCAAAATATAACTTCCAGCTCCATCCTACTTCACCTCGGTGTGAAGCAATGATTTTCATAATTTTTTCAACTATATTTTCAGTAAATTTAGAAAAAAATCGGTTAACTACAACTACAATGACACAAAAATTGTGCCCTGCTAAGCTTGAACCATATATTTTAGCTCTCTGTCCCTGCCTGGATACCGTCTCTGAGTCCTTCATGGAATGTCTTCTAGACCACTAAGCCGTCAAGACAAAACCATTTCTCTTTCGGTCGGGGGATAAATGGCTGGAAAGATGAGAAGCTCAGAGAGAAAAACGAGAGTGTACCTCGGCGTTAGACACAGCTTGGTCCAAAGGTGTTTTTTTTCTCACCGCTAAGTCATTTCTGGCACATACTCTGCTACTATTTTTTAGTCATGTGGCTTACCGATGATGACAGATTGATTCAGCTCGAATCCCTCCGCTGGTCACTGATTTCAGTGGCACAGCCTCTCAGCTCACAAGTGATTCATAGAAACCTTTATACACAGCATAGACACTGTCCCTTCTCCTGCCAATTGAGCATTTCTGAGCAGCATTGTACATGAATCAACGTTGTGTATACGTGTATGTACGTGTCCACCTGTTCTGTCCATCACGGGGCGGACAGCTGCCGAGCCTGTTTGGCGTCAGTCTACCAAGGAGCGACATCCATCACGGACGCTACCCAACTGGTCTACAAATGAACACATGCATTCACGTCTATCACCAGCTGTGCCCGTTGTCTGCTGTAAATAATATACGCTATGTGCACAATCCTCCCACAGCCACACTTATCTCATTCTTCCATTACTTCTTTGTGCTACTTTGGATGTAGGGACACTTTGCAATTGCAGAGCAGCTAATTAATTTGGCTTTATATTTCAAACTGTGTAACTTTGACCGACTGTCTAGACATTATGGTGTGAGACATCAGGGTTGGAGGAAGTTATACATGCGTGGTTGGCAGGCACGATGTCCAATCCTTGCACAGCAGAGGCAGTGTCCGGAGACAAGGTGTCAGGGCGTTTACAGCCTGTTGTGGATGCACCTGATTTGCCAGGGCTTAAATAAAATGTGTTTTTGGAAATGGAAAGCGACTCAGCAACTAACACTCTCCCTCTTTAACTGCATAAAGCTTATTTCTGTTGATTTACACCATTTTATTTAACTTTAGTTTTAAGAGAGGAGATATTTGCCAATAAAGGAGGTATTGGTGTAGTTACAGTCACCTCACCGAGGCTCATAATGCTTTCTAAATTTTTGCCTAAAAGTGAGGATCCGTTTAAAGGTTTTCATCTTAGAGATGGATACTCTAAAAGCGCATCCTCTGTTACCAGATCTTTACAAAATTAACTTGAAGTTTGTTGGTGTTCGTTAGTAAACCTTCTCGTGCTTCTGCCAGAGGATTTCAGAGGGATTAAAGTGTACATTTTGGCTTTTTTTTTGTCAGTCATTCTGTCATAGATTTGATGCAGTGTTTGGAGAAAATGCCCTGTTGCATGGCCTGGTTTTTCCAAAAGTCAACACAAATGGCCTCATATTTATAATTCAAAGAATACTTTCTTCCTCCTTCTACTGATATGCTTTCTTGAAAAACTGAACAATCCTCTCCACTTCAGTCTAGTCCATCCAGAAGCCTTGAGCTTTGTTCTGTTGCAGCTTTACAAGCCTAACCTCCTGTGCTCTTATAGGAATAAATAGACTTTCTCCTCAGCAAGCTGTATTTTATCAGTACTTATCTAACTATACCGTTATAAGCTTGGACATTTAATATGCTTAACAGTTGGAGATGCACAAAGAAATTGGCTGGTAACTGGAAACCAACAGTTTTCAGCTTGACCGGCCATGACCTGCAGCAGGCCAGTTGGAAACTCAGATATACCATATATTTCCGATCAGTGAGCACAACATACCTGAGCTTCAATAGGTGATGCTAACAAGAATATTCTGCGGCATAGAAGCTGTTACTGCAGGAAAAACACTTAAAGTTAGATACTTTCGGTCTTAGTGTGGTGTTTAAAAATGAAAGTCAGAGGAAATAATTTAAAAGGAAGCTATTTCTTATGGAGCCTTGTTCACTGCTCATCCAGCTGACTTCAGCAGATTCCATGAGGGCTCTGACAGATGGTGTTGATCTGCCAGCTGTTCATCGTGCTTTTATAAATAAAGGTTAATAAGTAAATAAAAATACAGTTACTTATTTTTTTCCGTTACATTGTTTTTCGTGATCCTTTGGGGCCAAAACTGAAATACAACTCCTATGAACTAAGCCCCGATTGTATTTTCTTTCTGTCCTTTCTTTCCAGATTTCTCTCCCTTGTGGGTGGGAGTGTGGACCAAATAGGCAGTGCAGGTTTGAAACACTGTGTGGAGAGCAAGGTTGACACAAGTTGTGTTGAGGAACTGGCCAAGAAAGTGGACACCACCCCTGAGACCCTCAAACTCATCATAGACGGCCTGACGCAGCCCCCAGGCTTTGACATACGACAAAGTAAGACTTTTTTTGCTCACAGTAACAACTCATTCGCTTATTCGGTGGAGGCAAAGGGAAATAAAGCAAAACCAAAAAATGCATCGTTGAGAAACAACTGCTAATAATTTCATGTTTGTAAAATCACTGAGAATGTAAACACCAACAGGAATATTGTCGGGAATTTGCTCTTGGGTTAGAACCATAACACTTAAATTCATCGCTTTCAAAAGGGATATATATATATCGGATTAGGCTCATGTGAATAAATAATGTTTGTTTAAACTTTATTTTAGCCCAATGAACACAATAAATGGTTTATTTCATAACTGTTACAAAGTAAGCTGGCCTTTCTCCCAGGAGTTTTTCTCCTTACTGCTTAAAATCTTGTGCAAAAGCTTCAACTCTGGGCACAAAAACCTCTATGTAGGATCGTACAAAAGTTGATTGTCACTTTTCTGCAATCTAGCAGTCAGAGTAGCCTCTCGTAGTCTCTCATCTTTCTGTCATAATGTCTTTTACAGCTCCCCACCGGCTAACAGAAAATCAAAGCTGTATTTGTCCTCCTTTGTGAATGCTTTGCTAGTTATAACACACACTGACTGACTTTTCTAGCCTGGACTATAATAGCCATGTCTTGGCAGTGTAACTTGATAGGATCTGACAGTGCTTCGGCTTCCTCTCTGCAACCCAACAGTCCAGTCTGTGTCTTTCTAACAGTGTGTGATGGGTCCAGCAGACTCTGCTGCTGGACGGAGTAGTCAGCAATCACAAATACAGCGAAAGCTGTTTTTCTGCTCAATCTCAGGCTTTTGAGTTCAGGCACACACAAGATCCTCAGATTCAGTTCTGATGTTACTCAGTTAGACAGAAAGATTCATTTTGCACTAGATCTCTTTGAAATAAATCGAATATAAATTATTTTAGAGGTATTTATTGTTAACAACTAAATAAAACACAAAATGATGATTTTAATTAAAAAATATGGGTCAAAACTCATCTATAAATAGTGATGTATGTCGTGTGGTATTTAAGAAACAATTTAAATCGCAAATATTGTCATTTTTTTATATTTGGTTCTGGGCTAGAAGAGTTTTTTCCATCCTTTTATTAATTTTTACAGTTTCATGTAACCCAGAGAAAGTCCAGCCTGAGCAGTCATTTAGCATCAGGCCAACTCTTCCTAAAATTAAGGTTCACTCTGGGGTTGGCCCTATTCGGTTGCAGTACACTTTGCTTGTCCTCCTAGCCAGAGCTCAGCTGAATAAACAGATGGGCTGAAGCTACCGCATAAAATCAGGGGTTTGAGGGAGAATAATTGTACCGGCTATTTCCTGGATGGCGAGCCCTCCTTGTTTGTGTTAATGATACCGAAAAGAAAACAGATCCTACGAGCAGGCCCAGTGGAAAGTATGGATGGTCAGGATGCTGAGAAATGTGGAAGTTTTGTATGTAGACATAGGTGTCAGGTTACTCCTGGTATTGTGTGGTATAACTTTGTCATTTCTTCCCATCCTCTTAGGTTTCTTCCTCCTGCCATACAGTTTAACTAGCTGCTACATTTATTTGGCCTTATCCCCTACAAGTGTGTCAGCTTTTGCATGTCCTCTGCTTTGACCTCTTTCTTTGGCAGATTTTGGGCAGGCGGACTTTAAGAGGGGCATTGTGTCAATGAGTGATCTGCGGGTCGGCTCCGTGCTGACAGGCCGAGTGGACAACACAACTCTGTTTGGCGCTTTCGTAGACATTGGCGTTGGCCGTGCTGGCCTTATCCATAAGAGCAACATCACCCTGGACAAGTTGCCCGTCAGCCAACGCCGTCGCAGCCTGGTCCTGGGACCCGGAGAGCGAGTTGAGGTTCGGGTCCTCAACATCGACGTTCAGAGGAGGCGGATTGGGCTGGACCTGATTAGGGTACTCCAATAGATTCGGTGGTTCCTTTGAAGAATATTCCACAGTTGGGACTGTGCCTGTCACATTAAGTTATACACAAAACAACGTCAGAGACAAATTACCTCCGGATGTTTACAGAAGTGTTGGATTCAAACTGATTTGCTGCTTATGAGCAGAACAAATTTATTTGCTTTAACAGGAAATCCGCCTTATTTATGGTAAACAGTTAGTTGTTTAAATTGTGACCCATTTTAGTGCCTGCCGTGTTAACTGGGCGGTCCTACAGACTAAACAATATTCAGATCAAAAGACTTAAAATATTTACAACAGTTGTTAATTTAACCCAGTTTAAGCAAAATGGTTAGTGATCCAGATTACAGTTGAAATCTGTTATTAGCCTCTTTAGCTGTGACGCTAATAGCTATATACTTAAACTGAATGTGTTTATAAAATATGACGATGTTTATGTATTTTTGAGATTAGTAACAGATAGGTACACAAAGTTAACTCTTCCAGTTTTCTTTTGTACTACTCTCAGTAATTAGCCAATAAATGTTTTTCTTTACCTTGTGTTGTCTGTTTCTGACCTTGCTGGCCATACTATGCTAATTAGGTTAAATGGTATTTCATATGAAGTTGACTTGTTGCAATGTTAATGTTACTGAGTCAGTAGTTTACATAACTCATCATGGCCAAAAATAAAATATTCAAAATGATGATTCAGCAAAACATCTGTAGTGAGATTTAAAAACAAGAATTATGAGCACAACAATGATTTGATTCAGGACATTCTCTCTCCGAACACAATAAAAACTATACATTCATTCATTCGTCTTCTATACCGCTTATTCCATTGTGGGTCACGGGGAAGCTGGTGCTTAGCTCCAGCAGTCTATGGGCTAGAGGCGGGGTACACCATGGACAGGTCGCCAGTCCATCACAGGGCAACACAGAGACATATAACCATGCACACACTCAATCACAGCTAAGGGCAATTTAGAGAGAGCAATTAACCTAACAGGCATGTTTTTGGACTGTGGAAGGAATCCGGAGTACCCAGTGAGAACCTACCCATGCACGGGGAGAACATGCAAACTCCATGCAGAAAGACCCCCGGCCGGGAGTCGGACCCAGGACCTTCTTGCTGCAAGTCAACAGTGCTACCAACTGGGCCACCGTGTAGCCCATTAAAAAAAAAAGACACTAATTGTTAACATTAATGTTTAAATATATAAATATATTTGGTAAATTATCATTAGCAAGTTGCACCTTGACCACAAACTGTTTGTAACCACCGGCAGGTTTCTGGCATAATTCTGGCTGAATATTTGATCACTCCTCCGGGTAGATATGGTTCATATGAACTGGTTGGTTTCCTTTAACAGACCCAGCTTTTCAAACAATCCACAGACTGCTAACATGGTTGAGGTCATTCCAGAAGCTTAATGTTAGCCTGCTTGATCCATTCTAAAGTTTTGATGTGCGTTTCTTCGTCCTGTTGCAACACCCACTTTTGTCCAAGTTTCAACCATCATACTGTTAATTTGGAATAAAGTTCAAAGATTAGGGAGTTGCCAGCCTTTTGCATTATTTTGCCTCTTTGCAACAAAGCAGTACCATCTGAAGCAAAACAGACCCTGAGCATGATGCTGTCACCACCATGCTTGACATTTGGTACAGAGTTCTTAAGTTTGAAACCTCCTTTATATCTATGAACATTTTTTTCCACTGAGGCATATAACTTACTCTTTGTCTCGTCTGATCAGGAAAGGTTTCTTCAGTTTTCAGTTGAGATGAAGGTGTTGCTTTTGGAGAAGGGGCTGGTTAGCACCTTCTCAATTCATGCCAATATTGAACCTCCTTAACATTATACAGTGGCACCGGTATTCTGTGATCTTCTAGTTGATGATCAGCTTTTGCCTTAGTGGTGCCTGTTGTTTTCTTGAACATGGTAGCCAATTTTCTTTCATCTGGGGGTAACAGTTTAGGTCAGATGATAGAAACTTTGATAGAATCTGGCATACCAACAGGAATATTTTCGCAAAACTGCATTTAGATTGGACCAACCAAGGAACCCTATTTAAAATTTATGGATGATTAAATGAAGGGCATTCCCAGAAAAACAGTTCAAATGAACTAATTATGCCACTCTTCTTACAGAAAAGTGGTCAAATATTGGACTGAAATTATGTCAGGAGCCTGTTTATGGCTACACAAAACTTTTAACAAAGTTAAATGTTCAACTTGCTTTGGGAAACTTCAGATTAGTAGTAGTGTGTGTATATATAATTTAGCTTGTATGTTTAATTTTAAGACTTTGTGAATTAGATAAAAGCCGCAATGAATACAAACTGTCCTTATTTTTTAAATGAATTGAATGGGCTTGTTTGAATGATCACTCCACCCTGAAAAAGAACTGTTCAAATAAATGACCCAAAATGAATATGAGGTTCATCATCATGATGAGTGTAGATAAACGTGTGATGTGCACTATACCCGCCTCTATATCAAACACAAAAGAAAGGGAGAAAATAAATGTGTGATGTTGCAAACAACTGCTTTTAGTCCAAGTTTTGATTACAGAAGACAGACAAATATGTAAAGATAAAATGGGTGGAGGCATGTGGTTTTGATTGGGTGGGCGGAGACATCCATTGCAGAAGACAATACTGTATCTGTCTCTCTGACTGTAGCGAAGCCTGAAGGCTATTTAGGCAACATACCAGACACAATTATCCTATGATACACAAACGCCCTAATCAGCTGCTTCAAAATTAATCCCAGACTCCCCATCCACATGATCTAATTTCTTCGTTTTTATGAAACCGGAATAAAGCAACAAAATATGATTCTGGGAAAGCCTTAGGTCTTCTTTGCCAAACATTACACTGAATGCAAAGTACCTCACTGTTTATGCTCATAATCTTCCTTTAGGCAAACAAATGGAATATATTTGAGATGCACAAACACAAAGAAATATTTAATCACAATTGCTGTTGACAGTTTTTAGTTAAAACCTGAAGAAAACATATATGTCATTATTTTCTTTCCATGAGCTGATTTAAAACTTTTTGGTTTTTTTAGTTTTTTTCTTTCATTTGACAATACCGCTCCTTGGCTTTGTGTTTTTTGCTTGGCAGACACCAGTTTAAGAGCTTCCAGTGTTCTTGTTATGGGGAAACGTGTGTGTTTGTCCAAGTAGACACAGCTTCCCTCAGCACCATTCCTGCTTCCTACCTCTACCAAACGTGAGCCCACAGATGGGACAGGCAATCTGGTAGCCAGCTACTGCTGCCCCTTGGCGTTCTTGTCAAACACTCCCCAGTAATGAGCCAGTGATAAAAAACAGACTAACTGCAGGAGGAGTTTTGTATCTCTCTGTTATCTGCTGCTGCCCTGCGCCCACGGCTGTTGCAGCGTGAGCTCAGGTGCGCTCTGAAGTTTTAGAAAAATGTAAAGAAATTTATGGTAAGCAAAATATTTAATTAATTCTACCCTTTGACATCTGCGTGCTGGCTCTTTGGACTTTGTGAATTTTGTTATTAAAACGCAAACTCAGACCAATATAGACACACAAACCGAGCTCCAATTCAGTGTTCCCAGCTTTCTTTTCTATTAAGTTCCAGCAATGGAGGCATGAGTGGGAACGAAATCATCTTTTTACACTAGGAGAAATCTTCCCACAGCTGGGTACTGCATTCTAGCAAGCAAACAGCCATTGGAGAATTACGCAGTGGAACCCACACAAAATTATTCAGAGGGGACGCACTTTGGACACCCCTGATGTAGAGCTAGCATAAAAGACACTATTTGGTTCTGCCTTTTACTCCAGGATGTTTTCCTGGAGTAAAATGCAGAGCTGAGGTTAATAGGAAAGCTACAGTATTGACTATGTTGTTTAATGCTTGCACAACTTTGACATTGTTTGTCTGTCAGATCCTATTGTATAATACAGGAAAATATGGTGTCTAAAGGCCTGGTAAAGCATCCAGAGGATACTGTTATAGTGGTCAACAGACCTTCTTTCTAAACTCTGCATGAGTAAAGATTCTGATGAAATCATGGTCTTTTATAGATACTGTTTCAACAGATAGTTTACTTTTACATCTAATCCTGTGTTGATGTGTTTGTAGGTTTTAGAATGCCACTGTTGTGAACCACAATGTGTCTCATATATAATTTAGTTTAGGTGATGCATTGTAATGTGTATTTCATTAAAGCAAAACATTTTTCTACCATGACTCACATAATTGGTTTTTTTAACTCTAATATGGAAACTAATAAGAAATTAGAAGTTTTTCAAAAAAGTTTTTCCAAAAAAAAGCACCTTAAACAGTAAATAAGTATTTTTTAACAAATATGTTGAAGGGCTGCTCGGTGGCGCAGTTGGTAGCACTGTTGCCTTGCAGCAAGAAGGTCCTGGGTTCAATTCCCAGCTGGGGGTCTTTCTGCATGGAGTTTGCATGTTCTCCCCGTGCATGTGTGGGTTCTCACCAGGTACTCCGGCTTCCTCCCACAGTCCAAAGACATGCCTGTTAGGTTAATTGGCCACTCTAATTTGCCCTTAGGTCTATGAATGAGTGTGTGCATGGCTGTTTTGTGTGTTGCCCTGCGATGGACTGGCAACCTGTCCAGGGTGTAACCCGCCTCTCGCCCATAGACTGCTGGAGATAGGCACCAGCTCCCCCACGACCCACTATGGAATAAGTGGTAGAAAATGACTGACTGACTGATGTTGAAGTCATAACTGACTTCAATGTCAGATATACTACCTATGAGGGAGGGCTAGCCACGATTTTTGATAAATAATAAGTAAATAAATAAATACCTGTAAAAAGCCTTAAAGTGTTTATTCTCTGTTGCAGTAACAACAATAAGCTCACTCTGACAAATTTGGAGAAATGCAACTTTTAATTAAACAATTTATTTTGTGTGATTGTATGTGTTTTTTCACAAAATGAATAGGGCCACATTTATCTTTATGAGATATATATATAACTGAATCATTTTTTAAATTTGAACTTAATTTTTACTTTGATTTGAGTTTCTAGGAACCATTGAAATATAAATTATAAATAAACGCAATATAAAGCAGAGAACCATTTCTTTTAGCCACTCTTCAAAATGAGTAAGACAAGAGAACATTATAGTCTAGAAATGCAGAAGTGTGCTGATTGTCATAAGTCTGCAAATTGATACAAAAAGGGAGGTGCTCACCTAAACTTGGCAATATCTACAGTCAGAGTAACAAATAAGGAGATTAAAACAGCTAGAATGTGATGAATAAGGTTGCATAAGGACCTTAGTTTATCTAACCACCACAAAAAACAGCATCTCTACAACTATCTGTTAGGAAATTGCAGCAAAGAGTACCATTTCACTGTCACCAAGTCTCTATTGTGGCAATCTATTTAAACACATCTGTATCTGGAGGTCGCTGCAGATAAAGATCAAGGTTATCTAACAGTGGAGTTGAGACTGAATTTGACAAGCCAGACTTTTCCCAAATGCAAAACCAAATTTTGTGTTGGACGTTTTTAGTTTTGTTATTTGACTCATAAAAGTTTTACATGCTTCTGCACAATAAAAACCAGAGGATTACATAAAAAAATCATTGAACTATTACATTTGTGACTGTGTATACTATAAGTGTTAAAACCAACAAGAGAGATTTAATGAGAAAACCAAAACTAACATGCCCTGACTTTTTTGTTAAACTTGACTGAAAACTTCAGGCAAATTTGAAATAAAAAACCCGTCATACCACTTATTTTCCAGTGTTAGGTGACACGGTGAAAAATTCCAGACAGCCAGTGGGGTGAGAAAGATTTTGGCTTTTGACATTGCAAGGTAAAAACAGGAGTATAGCATAGACAGAAGTGTACAGGAGAGATGGATGAATGGAGTTTGGAGAAAGAAGGATGGAATGAGACAGGAAATGAAAGGCTTTCTCCGGTTTCACTCCCTGTGACCTCATCAGTGTGATCATGGGTTTTATGAGCTCTCCCTTTCGACGCCCACACACCACCTCACACGTGCCAGGACATACATACACACAAAGTCAAAGTCACACACGTTTCAGGCCCTATATTTCATTCCTTGGCACCGAGAAACACAGAGTACATGTGTTTTTGTCTCTGTCTGTTCCCTTTCTCACCCTCTTTCTGTCATCCTTTCACATAGTTTATCACACACTGTTGTCCCCCAGAAAGCTGATACAAAAGGAGAGAGAGAGAGAAAAAAAGTCTTGGTTACTCATTGAGTTTTCCCAATCATGGGATGTGTGACCCTTATTGTAATCAGGGAAAACATTTACACTTATCCTGCAGCAGCCAACGTATTGCTATAATCCATGAAGAATATTTACACTTTAAACAGGACAACATGATCACAGCTACACCTTAATCTTTCAGAGACTGGGAAGACACCCTGAAAAAATGGTCTCTGATTACATATACAAGCATGTTTAGCTGCTTTGTCATCTGTGTCACTATGCATGGAAAAGCTATGAACTATCTAGAGTTTGCTGCAACTAACAAGTACTTTGGCAAAGTATTTGACAATAAGCTTTAATTTAAGTCACATATTCGACATGTGAAGAAGCTGAAGATCAAACTATGGTTTTTCTTCAGAAATAGATCTTGGTTTTCCTTCAGTGCAAGGAAGCATCTTGTCATAATCACTTTCTTGCCTCTATTAGATTGCTGTGTTATTGTTTATTTGAATACACCTCACTTCTCTGCAAATGTTGGATGCTGTAAATCATGGAGCATTACAGTTCATAACAGGGTGTAAATCTCTTACGCATCACTGTACTTTATATTTTGGAATAAACTGGTCATCGTTTTAACTCGTAGACTCATGCATTGTCACATTTTCATCTATAATGCTATCCTTGGACTTTTCCCACCTTACTTATCTTCCTGTATGTCACTTAGACAGTCCAGCCATACATCACCGGGCTTGGGTCTGGTGTCATCGGTTGAGTGCTCCTGTGTTCCAGGAACGAGGTCGCTCTCAGATCTACACATGTAACATTATGGAAGGTTAAACAAATATTCATTTTTGATCAGGAGTTTTCTATGCTTTTAAATATGTTTAGAGTATTTTAATAGGATAATTAACTATCTTTAAGTATCGCAGCCACTGCTGATCTGCTCTAAGCAGAGCTCCTTTTCTTTTACAGAGGTCGACTTTTCTTCTCTGAAGGTCAGGTTCAGTCAGTTTGTAGCTAACAACAAAAACTTGGGGTAGGGATTTTCCTTTATAGGCTTTTTGTTGACAAAATTTCAGTTATTCCCCCAATTTGCATTTGTCAGCCAGATTTGTCCTGATTCCACATCTGTTTGTAACAGATGGAAACTGAACCACTAATTGCAGGAACAACCCTGTTTCACTTTGGGTGTATGTTTAATGCAGACCTGCTGAAGCCACAAATTAAAGGTCTTCTTCCTGCTTTTTCCTCACTACAAAGCAAATATAAATAATCAGGTTCAAACAAAGCAAACACATGGCTAAAATTCTGAAGAATTTTCACAAATGTGAGTAGGTCAAAAACACTGGATGGTGAAAATGATCACTCTAACCATCTATGTAGAAGGACTGTAATTTTGTTCATAATCATCCACAAAAATTATAGTTTGCTTTGTTGGAAATATGCCATACGGTGTGTAGCCGAGTTTTGTGGGAAAATTAAAGAACAGTGTGAATATACATGAACCGATAAGTATAAGTTCTTTATATATATTTATTTACCATCAAACATTTGCCTCTTTTTGTTTGTCTGCTTTTCTTCTGTACTTGATACGGTGACACATCCAGCTCAGCAGGGTGCAGAATCAGTTGGAGGACATTTCTTAGCTTTATTAAATGTACATCTGAAATAGGTCAAATTATATGTTATATCTATATCTTCTTGTCAAGGGGCTAGTTTATGCACATTAAGAAGCCTAAAGTGTTTTTTTTTAAGAGATTGATTTTTTTTTTACATCTCTCCTGTAAGGTGGGTTAAGTGGAGTTTTGCAAAAAAAAGAAAAATCCGATCAGAGTAAAAGACATAAAATACATAATCCCGCCACATGTAAATGATTTCTGTTCGTAAAAGAATTTAAAAACCATGTATTATTTTTCTTCTTCAGTCATATAGTACTTTGAGTTTGTTTATCTAATTTATAACGTTTCAACACGATACATCAAAGTTTGTGATTAAAATGTAACAAACTGTGAAAAAGTTGTAATTTTGCAATACACTGTGCTATCAGAACCTGACAAAAAAGGCCACATTAAGGAAAAATTCTTGGTACAAATCTGAGTGGTAATTTTTTTTTCTTTGAGTTAGTTACCATCAAGCATTTGCCTCTTTTTTTTACAGCAAAGAAAGATTTAGTAAACAAAATGAAACGTCCTAACAGAACCAGCTGTATCTTTATGCAGCAGAAACAAAAAAAGCTCAGATAGTATTTTTGTGAATTCTGAATAATAGCCACCCTTACCATTAATGTTGTTGCAGCCCAGCTGCTACTATTTGAAGGATCTGCTAACATCTAGTAACAGCTTATGTAGACCGCTGAGGGCAAGCAAAGGATTAGCTAGATTTGGCAGTTGTTTGTTTAGCTGCATGTCTCTGCAAAGCATTAATAGTGGGACCTAGTAGTGCTGTCACTGACAGTGACACACATGGAGGCAATTTCCTTAAAAACAGATTGCACATGAAAAAGAAGGCCTTTCTCGACACGGATTAAACCTGATGTTTAATATTAAGGGTGTGGTGCACACAGATAAGACAGGTAGCTGAAATGATTCACAGCAGCTGTATAATAGATGTAGATTTTCAGTGTTTAGCAGCTTTTAAAGGACGTTTTTGTTGAGATTTTTATATCTACACTTTTTGTTGGTCTTTAAAAATAAACATTGTAAGTTGTCATACTCATCCTTATCACGTAGAAGGGAAATATAATCTAAAAACATGAGTAAATAGGACTACAAATATTTAAAAATCCACTACCCTTCAGATAATTAAATTGATTGCACTCTGAACTCTTCATTGAAGTTTCTGAAATAGCTACTAAAAACCTTGAGGCAGCAACAGTAAAGGACTGCTCCATTATGTGAAATAGATTTAGGTTGGGAAATAAAGTTTTAAAAAACTGACCCGTTGTTGTATTTTAGCGAGGCTCTTAAACTCCTGGAGGGTCTTGGAACCTAAACAAGCATTCCTGGTCCAACATACCGGAGTCAAACGGCTGAAATGCCTCCTCAGTGTGCAATTAATATCTAGAGTCCTGGATTGACCTGTGTATGATCAGGTGTGTTGAAGCAGAAACGCATCTGAAAATTACAGGGCACCGGTCCTCGAGGACTGGAGTTTAAGACATCTAAAATATCAGCTTCCAAAACCCAAACTTCTGCTCCCCTGGTTGAACAATTTTCAAACAAGGGGATGAAGTTTCTTTAATAACTGTTTTTTATATTCTTCACATGTATACAGCTGACATCAGATGTTTAAATACACTGTATAAAAAACAAAACAGTTTTCTTCATTGACTGACATTCCATCAGACCAAACCTTTCTTGTTTTCACTCAGGATTACCAGAATTATTTCTCTTCTCATTCAGATTCCATAATAAAATAACTTTTTTTTCCAAACACACCTGAGTATGTATTTTAAGGTGAGGCTTAAACACACTGCCTCCTTGTGTGACATTAAGGAAAAATCTAAATAAATCAGCCAATATATCAAGAGGAAGACTTCTGCAAGTGTGGTTCATCCTTGGGTACAATTTCCAGATGCCTGAAGGTGCCACATTATTTGCAAATGTAATCACCATGGGAATATCCTGCCTTCATGTCATGCAGGAAGAAGACAGCTTCTTTTAGATATGAATGTGTTGTTGTGTGAAATGTATTCACCCCACAACAAAATCAAACGGACCTTGTGGAAAAGCTGGCTGAAGCTGGTAAGAGAGTGTCATTATCCACACTGAAATGAGCTCCGTACTGAGATGACACTCATAGACAAAGAAGCCATTACTCCAAAAGCAACATTAAAGGTAGTCCCACAGGGTCAAAGATGTTCATTTCTAATCTTATCTGCTCATAAATTCTAAAGTAGCAGATGTGTGTTGGTTTTTTCCTCCTAAATGAATTTATAAACTATCAGAATCCTAAATTTTAACACAACAATGCTTGTTGGATTTTTTTTTCCAATCACCAGACAGCAACAAAGTAAATGTCTAGCAAAAGCACACTGATGGACTATATTTTTTTCTTGCTGGGTATTTTGCTTCAATATAAGTCCTTGCATGGAAGAATATGTCATTTCAGTTTTTTTGCTTTTTAGTAATTTATTATAGGCTACTTCTCATGTAAAAAATGGCTTGAGGTTAGTGAAGGAAAAAGAATGCCCTCCATCTAACTCACATGTGGATTCATTCCAGTGAAACCTAAGAATGTAATTAAACATAATGAAGATCTATGCAGAACTGAATAGCCTGTGAGGGCTCAAAAGAGGGACAGGAAGGGCCCAAACCAGCCAGCGAAGGAGAGGTGTAGATTTAGGAATTGTCTTGTTAGAGTGTGTGTGTTTGTGTGTCAGGTGTGTGTGTGTGTGTGTGTGTCCACCTCTGCTGCCTGTGGAAAAACCCAATGGCTTAGTTTGGTTTCCTGGGAATACACTTCCTCTCTGCTCCATCTGTTCCACCACACATCACCCAATCAATTGCTAACCTGATACTTATACCGTTCACCAAGCCAGCCAATTGTAGGAGCCGTTGATGGTCATGTGATACTACAGAGACAGTTGGCAGCCCATTTGTAATGTACAGCTAACTCTATAATGGTATTTCTGCTCCACTGGAAACCACTAGCTTGTGTGTGTGCGTCTATGCTTTCCTTTGTTGAGCTTTCATTCTTTGAGGGTTTGCTCTGAAAATCCTTCACAATTCAAACTTTGTGTGCGTTTACATTTATTGTTTTTTTGATACACTTTGATGAATTGATTTACTGAGCAATGTTCATCAAAACATTTCTGTAGGCCATCTTATTATGTTTAGAAACAATTCAGTGTATGATAAGCTAAATTTTATTTTCCTTTTTTTTAACCATACTTAGGTTATTCAGCATGTACATATATTTTACTTAACATGTGGTAAAAGCTGTAGAAGTAGGTGTTCAGTCACTTGCTTATAAAATCGATGCCAGACTTAATTATAGATTATAATTAAAAATGTGGTTCCAAAAATCTTCACAATGTATTAGAAATTGATTTATTGTACTATTGTGACTCCGCTAAAATGCATGTTTACAGATATTTTTCTATCCTGGCACCTAATTATATAGTTTTTTTTTACTGAAATAAGGTTGTATGAGTTACTTTTAACTTGTCTGTATCTTACTTGGCCCAGTTGGTCGTGGCAGATGGCCGCTCACACTGAGCCTGGTGGTGCTGGAGGTTTCTTCCTGTTAAAAGGGAGTTTTTCCTCTCCACTGTCGCTACATGCATGCTCAGTATGAGGGATTGCTGGAAAGTCAACGCCAGTGACTGTCCACTGTCTCTACATGCTCATCCGGGAGGAGTGAATGCTGCAAGTCACTGACTGGATGCAATCTGCTGGGTTTCCTTTCCTTAGATAGAAAAACTTTTTATCCAATTTGAATAAATAACTGAATCTGACTGCACTGTTCAATGGTTAGGACTAATTGGATGTATGCAATGACTTTTGTGAAGTGCCTTGAGACCACATGTGTTGTGAATTGGCACTATATAAATAAAACTGAATTGAATTGAATTGAACTTGTTCTAGGCAGCCAGCTAAGCAATCTCAGTTTGCAGAATCAGGTAAAATCGTCATATGAAGTAAAGCTAGCTGATCTTCTAGGTTCCAATTTCAAAGGGAATTTACACCAGCTGATAAAGTCAAACCTGAAAAAATGTCACAATGTTTCAAGTGTATAATTTATTGTAAATATACATAGTTAAACCCAGAATTATTCATACCCTTGGCAGATTAGGGTTTAAAGTTATCTTTTAATTTTTTATGTCTCTGCTGACTGGAAATAAAATTAATATTTTGAAGTGGCCCAGCCAACGTCCTGAGCTGAATGTGATAGAGAATATGTGGAAGGAGTTAAAGATTAGGGTTACAGCAAGGAAACCTTTCAGCCTTAGACATGCAGGTCATCAGTAAAGATAAATTGACATAGTTTCAGTGGAAACATGCAAAAAACTGGTCAGTAATTATGTATAAGTAGGGTCTGATTGCTGTAATGCCAATCACAGTTTTCCATTGATTATTGAGAACGATATAAATAATTTTAGACTTAACAATTTTTGATTGAATGTGAATAAAAACAGATAATCTTTTTTTTTCTTTTTACATTGTTTTACTGTCTTTTGAGTGATGCCTGACTCATTTCCTATCAGAAGCAATCTTCTTAGTTGAATGAAAATAAGTTTAAATCTAAATCTGCCATGTCTATGAATCATTTTGGGGTTTACTGTAAACCACATGGGCTTAGATGGTTGTTTTTATGGAAGACTTTGTTGGAATAATTCGAGTTTGAACACAGTTCCCAGTATGTTGCAATTTGTTCTGTTTAACCTTCGGACAATATTACATATACACAGCCAGAAGAACTGATTCTGTGTGAAAACCATCAACACTGCATCTCTGTTCCAACACGGAGGAATTGATTTGAAAAAGCTGCTGTAATGTTCTAACAACACTTAACCTAAAACCTGCAGATCATTTATCAATTATTTCTCAAGGACCATCTGACTTAGCATATTCAGCTTCCGTAAGCGTACATTACACTTCTTCTGAGGATCTTTGGACATGGGTATATTGCTGAGGTGCCAAAAAACCTTAGCCTGTTTAATTTCTGTTTTGATATGACTTGTTGATACTACAGGGCCAAAACATGTTCTCTTTGTGGGTTCAAATAATTTTTTGTGGACACTGGTTGCAGAGAGTTACTCTCTTTCATAAACTAAGCACGTTGCTAGGAACAACATAATTAATAATAACTGGTGTTATAGCAGACATGCTGCGCTACACTCAGGTTGTAGGTTAAGTCTCTGCTAAACTTACCATAAAAAAAAGTTATGAACTGGATCTGGATTCACTTGCTATTTGTTCTGGATCCGGATTCGAGTCCCAACTTTGAGAACCATTGCTCTCAACTGAAATAAATGTTTGTTCTGGTCAGTTAGCGAGGAAACCAAGGAGGTAGAAGGTGTGTGTGTTCATGTGGATGTATGTGAGTACACTGGTCTTTGCATGTCTGTGCTCTGCTGACAGAAAACAGGATAGAGAGCGTTAGGCCAGGCTGCCAGAATCCTCCACACAAACTCTAAGAGCATCATTATTAAACTTTTAGTGAGAGGCCATCCTGATATGGGGCCAGTTTTACACCCACCACCTGACATAAATCAACACCAGAAATCTCTGCTTCTGTCTGGCCAGCTGGCAGCCAAAATAGCAGGGGTTGAAATGAGGAGAAAAATCAATCGCCTACTTCTCTACACCCAGCTTTTGTGCAGATCTGCTGGGATCTGCTGCTCACAGATCTGCTGGGATCTGCTGCTCACAATTTTCTCAACAGTCTCACATTTGGAGCTTTAATCAGTGCATCTTTCAGTTATGGGCAGATAATAATTAACAGGCTTTGAAGGTATTTTATCACAGTAACATTGCTGCAGGAACTAATCATACAGTCCCATGCAAACGTTTTGGCGGAGATGCAGATGTTTTGTGGCTTTACCATTTACATGCGAAAATGTCAGATTTCATAGTGTCTTCAGTTCACAGTTGTTGAATGCTGGATGTGAACTTCTGGGCCAAATCCTGGCTGAGTATGACATGATCTTGTTTTATTTGTGCCTGGAGTTGATCAATTCAATTCAATTCAGTTTATTTATATAGCGCCAATTCACAACACATGTCGTCTCAAGGCACTTCACAAAAGTCAGGTACATACATTCCAATTAATCCTAACCATTGAACAGTGCAGTCAGATTCAGTTATTTATTCAAATTGGATAAAAAGTTTTTCTGTCTAAGGAAACCCAGCAGATTGCATCCAGTCAGTGACTTGCAGCATTCACTCCTCCCGGATGAGCATGTAGAGACAGTGGACAGTCACTGGCGTTGACTTTGCAGAAATCCCTCATACTGAGCAAGCATGTAGCGAAAGTGGAGAGGAAAAACTCCCTTTTAACAGGAAGAAACCTCCAGCAGAACCAGGCTCAGTGTGAGCGGCCATCTGCCACGACCGACTGGGGGGTAGAGAGAACAGCGCAGAGACACGAGAACAGAGCAGAGACACAGTTTGATCATTTCTGCTCATCCACCTGCTGTTCTACAGGTTCTGACTGGCTCTTTGGAGTTTCTTGGAGATGGGTCATAAATTTCAACATTATGCTCTTTGAGCCACATTCTTATTATTTTTACCTTCACTCACTTCACTCAGCCATGCAAGAAGAGACTGATTTTAGAGGATAATTTGATATTACTCTCTACTCATGGCAACGTACTGGAGCAGAAATGTAAATAATCCCACTCCTCTGGATCAAGAGCAACACTGCATATGTGTTGTATCTGGATGCCTTTGAGTGTAAGCAGGACATTGTAGCTTAGAACAAATGATTGGTAATAGGATTGCTGCTTCAAGTGAAAATAACTTTGGATCAATGTTTTTCTGTCTATTCTCAGACTCCCTGCAAACATTCAGTCTTTTCCTGATTTTATTTATGTTTTGTCTTCAACAGAAGGGGCTTCTTTGTTGTCCCTGTGTCTTTGTTGTACTCCCACCAGCTTGTTACCAGCGCAGAGTATATTATAAAGCTTTGGTTATCAGATCATATGCATCTGATCCTTTTGCAAACTTAAAATTATGTAAACAAAGCTGGCGGTGGTACAACATGATCACACACCCACACATATGTTTAGACTTTAGAACACATTTCTCAAGCTGGTCATGTTGGTCACAGAGTATCACTGAGCTCAAACTTGTCATGATTTGTGGATGTTTTTGGTTTATTATGATGATGATGATGATTATTATTATTATTGATAGATTTTGAATCATGCTTCTGGTCATGCTTTAGTTTTTGTCTTCTTGTTCATGTTTTTTCAAGTTAGATTTTTTGGATCTGGTTATGCTTTAGTTTCATGTTTTTCTAGTTGTATTTCTATTAGTTTGTATCCTTGGATTTCTGTTCTGCTCTAGCCACGTTTTCTTTTCTCCTGTCAATTAACTTTATTCGGTTCACCTGCAACTAGCAAATCTGTCTCCTTGCTTTACCTAGTTCATGCTCCATAAATACACTTCAGTTCTGTTCATTCCTCGCGGAAACATTTCAGATCATGTCACCTTGTTTTTTGGATCATGCCATGCTTATCTTGCCTGCCTGCTTATTGTTTTGGTTCCTGCCTCCTCATGTGAGTGAGTTTTTGTTTCTTGTTCATTAAATCTTTTTCACCTACCGTCATGCTGCCTGGTAGTCTGTATTGTGGGGTCCTCCGTTGCACTCACCCTGACAAAACTTGGCCCAGGTTAGTTGTGATGGATTGTGCGCTCGGTGTTCTGGGGTGAGGTTCATAATATTTGCCCAGATACCACAGGAAATAAATGTTTGGAAGTCGGCCGTTTCAGTTTACACATTTTTCAGAATGTATTTTTTGGTCCTTTCATTTAAATGGCTGACACAATCCCTGTCTCCCTTTGTTTTATTTCCTCATCATTCAGTCTGTATGTATTTGGCAGAGACAGAAATACTAAGTGGCTTGGTTTAACAAAAGTGGCACACACTCATCAACTACAAAAACATCTGGCCTCCAACTATAGACCAGTGTGCTAAAAATAGCCAATTCCAGCTTCTAGTTTTCTTTCTCATTGATTTATTTATAAGAATGCTGATACATTATGTTCATCTTAATCTAAATACTCAGGATAAGGCAGAACTTTAAGAATTTCACATGCACTTATGGCATCATTTTCTTTCTAAACTCACTATTCTTTGAGTTTTACATGTGAAAAAGCTGAAGCTACTTGCAAACAATCTAAACTAAATTGCATTGCAGCACTTCTAATTGTTTATTTTTCTCTTAATTAAAGGATATTTTGCATAAAACATGTCTAAACATTTCTGAATCAGATGAAATGAATGTTTTTTACCAACAAACTTTTATTTTTTATCATTCCTTTTAATGTCAAGCAGATAATGTCTGATAGTTGGTCTTTAATACATTAGTTAAATTTATTTATGTTTGGTATCATTGTGTCCATTGGCTATACCTGCTTATCCTTGCTGAGGGGTTAGGGTACAGGGAGCTGGTGTCTATCTCCAGTGGTCATTGGAGGAGAGGCGGGTTAGACCCTGGACAGGTCGCCAGTCCATCACAGGACGTCTCAGAGAAATGCAGAAGAAAGAACCATACACATACACATACACACACACACACACACTAGGAAAATGTAAAGTGACCAATTTACCTAACAGTCATATTTTTAGACTGCAGGAGGAAGCTGGACTACCCCACAATTGTAAGTCAATGGATTTGCTATGCTTCTTTAAAAATAACAAAGTAACAAAGCTTTATTTTGTAATTTAATGTTTTAATATTGATTTGTGCAAAAGCAGACTAACAGTCTTCTTTGTGTGACCTGTCTCAAAACAAACCTATACTGTAGAGCTAATTGTTTCATTACCTGCTGTTTATTTAACATCAGTCAGGACCTTTTAAACTGCTTAGTTTAAGCATGGATCCAAGTGGGACCTCCAAGATGTTTGATTATGGCAAATTTGGAAAACATCTTTCAGTAAGAACGCTTTCTAAAGATCACGTTCTTACTGTTATGCACTAAGTATACTTCAAGTGGGATTTAGTTTCCTGATCATCATACAAACATGGTACTGTCATAGATATCCCATCCCCACCAGTCTAAGAGTTTACATACATATGGTATAGAGGACCGACTTTGGAAGCGTATTTACTGACATGGAGACCATAGATTGTTGGTTTCAGCTAGAGCATTGGCGGGATGGAATGAACATGGCAGCTGCACCACTAACAGCATTACTGTAACTTACTTGGAGCGCTCCAGCTCTGTTAGCCTGATGAGGTTGCAGCCATGGCATGATTGAGCTACCAATGCTGCTACCTGCCTCCTTCATGCCACACCCAGGACCAAATTAATAAACCACCACGATCTCACCAGAAAGTTTCATGCATGCATTCCTGATGAAACCAAAATGACCTCTCCAAGCCTGAGCAAAGACCTTCTATGTTTAAACTAATTATGTTGTAATGTAGTCTTTGTCCAGTGTGAATGGGACCTAAGGAGTTATTCAAGCTTTACCGTACATCTGTTTAGTTTTTGATACTAGCTGTGTATTTGTTCTCTTCTTAATATCAGTATCAACATTTAATTGAAAAGCTAACTCTTCTTTGAATGAATCCAGTTATATTGTAGTTAGAGAAGAAAAAACTTGGTAACGATGGAGCAGAGCTTTTTATTTTGACAATCATGGACACTGCTGAGCTTTTTGCCGCTTTTTGAACTCACATGACTCCAGTTTTTATGGTCTTCTCCACATTACTTTTGTCCCTGTTAGTGCAGTCAACAGTCATCTCTGTTTATCAGACAAACAAACCAGCATTCAAACTTATTTCTGCCTCTCATATATCAGGCATTTGCAGGAATTCTATAGTTGCTCAAATAACTGCTTGACATTTACTGGTATTCGTAAAATTAGATAGATACCATGTCTAGATGACAGTTGCTCTAATTGCCGTGCTTCCAAACTATCTGAATGATTGTACATTTCTTGGCAGGTGCAGGTAAAGCTGCATCCACCTAAGGCTGTGGTTTTATACTTCCTTACGCTGCTTGGTTTTTTCACCTGGGAAAGGAAGCTTGACTGTAATAGAAATCCCTCTACCTCAGGCCCTGTACAAACACACTCACATTCAGACACACGTAAGGACCCAGGCTAGGCTTCTCAACTGTGTGGCTATGTATGAGGTTTTTTAATTAAGGTTTGTATTGAATATTTCCACCTTCAGTCTTCCTGTATTTGCTTAATTATGTCTATTAAATTGACTAGAGTATAAAAATGCAACTAATATGAATATCTCTGCTTGCATCTACTCGGTTTCCTTGTTAAACCTATGTAAAACATTGCATGAACACTGAAGTATGTCTTGTGCAGCGTTGTCATACCGCACTGAGAGTGTTTAGACGCATTACGAAGAAAAGAGGCTGAGGAGGCGACGGCAGGTGATAAATTAGCGAGGAAACTTGAGAAGCTAAGACCTCACCTGGAGGCGAAGCCGGCTGCCTCGAGGCCATGAGCTGTCACTCACAGCTGGAGGAAGCATTTTGTTCCCAGGCCCTTTGGCTCAGGTGAGACTGAGAAGATAAGAGCAAAAGAGAAATAGTTGAAGAAACAGAGTAATGTTTTTTAAACATAGCTTAGTGATATTTGATATTTCAATGTCATGTTTAGATATGTGACTTCATATTTGTACTCCACTGTCTGTACAACGGTGCTTAGTTCTGAAATGATAATAAGTTTACTATTAGATTTGCTTTGCTTTAATATGGACGTTCTTGCATATGTGTGCTCCTGTGGGAGTGTGTCTCACTGTTTAGTTTAGTGAGGGAATTCCCAGAATTGTGTTATGGGTGTCATTTCAGCTCATGTGAGAGGTTATTCGAAGGTCGAATTAGATCAAATTACCCAACTCTGATTCACTGTGCTATATACATGTCACGTTCGTCAGTGCAGTACACTTAGTCTGCTTTGCCATTTTATGTTTCCTCTTCACTATATTGAAAATGGAAATAAAATAGCTTTACCATAGTAAATTAAAGTGAAAACCTTTTTAATGCAACCTTTTTTTTCAAAAATGTCGAATTGCTACTTTTACCAAGAAAAAAAATTGGCCTCCTATTTTTTTTAGAGCCGTTATTGATAATAACTTTTGCAAAAGTGTTCATACCCCATGTGGTGTTTTCATATTTTAAGGTTATGTTACGGTTATGTGATCGATCAACGCAAACTAGTTTAAAAACGTGAAGTAGAAGGAAAATGATGCACGGTTTTCAAATTTGTTTTACAAATACAATTATGAAAAGTGTGGTGGGCATTTGTATTCAGCCCCACTGAGTCAATAGCAGTGCTGCACAACGTATTGAACTCCAACATATTGACTATTGATCGTCATCGCAGTGACATATGCAAAACTGCAGCTGCAAAGACTGCTTGGTTGCAATATTTGGTGGGGTGTTATATTTCAAGTGTCATCCCTTCTCGCTCTGTATATCTATTATATAATTGGCTCTAACCGCTAGTTAAAATCATACCACTGCGCATCACACTTCTAAGAATTGTGTTATTTTTTCGTTCTACTTCTCGAACCCTAGAGCCTATCTGACCCATCTGGAGAAGCCTGGAAGCACTGTGAGGATCATGTTCTTTGATTTCTCCAGTGATTTTAATATCATCCAGCCGAGACTTCTGAGGTACAAGCTGAAGCTGTCAGGAATGGACCACCACCTGTCCCAGAGGACGCTGGACTGGCCACACGCAGCATGGTAGGACAGGTCTGTGTCTATGGCAGGCTGGTCTGCAATACTTGGACTTTGCTGGGAACTGTGTTGGCATCATTTCTGTTCACCCTCTTACACTGCAGACTTTTCCATCAACTCCGCTGGCTCTGATGACTCTGCCAGGGTACAGACAGCGGAACCACCTCCTGATCAATGCTGGGAAAACCAATGAAGCTGGTGGTGGATCTCTGCAGAGCCACCACACTGACATCCAGGGAACTGACACTGAGATAGTTGACTCTTATAGTACCTGGGCATTTACCTGACCAACACTGATGATCTTTACAGGAAGGGTCAGAGCACGCTCTACCTGCTGAGGAGGCTGAGATCCTTGGGAGTGCAGGGGGAGCTCCTGAAGACTTTGTTCACTCTGTGGTGGTATCAGCCATTTTCTATGGTGTAGTATGTTGAAGCAGTAGCTTATCTACAGCTGTGAGAGGAAGCAGTAGGATAAGCTCATCAGGAAGGTCAGCTCTGTCCTAGGATGCCCCCTTGACCCAGTGCAGGTTGTGGCAGACAGAAGAAGTCACTGTTGGACAATGTCTCCCACCCTACGCATGAAGATGTTGCAGAACTGGAGAGTTCCTTCAATGACCTGCTGCATTTTAGGTACACAAAGGAGTGTTATCGCAGAGCCTTCTTCCCAGCAGCTGTTAGACTTTATAACCATCACTGCTTCCGACAAGCTCAATAGGTGTTTACATCCCTGCTCATATGCACTCATTTAAATGCACATTTAGTACATTTTTATAATTATCCTACTCAGCTGCACATTTCTTTGAATCTGAGTAAGCTATCTTTAATAATTGTACAGAATTTTTTTCTTATGTTGTAAATTTCCCCTACTGTACAGTCTCATACTCATATTTTTGTTTTCGTATTTTTACTCCTGTGTGAATCTACATGTTTCAATTTGCCTGTCACTTTGCTACTGCTGCACCTGAATTTCCCCACTGAGGGACAATGACGGATATTTCTTTTCTATTCTAAACCTGTATTAATTTGTGTTGGTCTCTCATATAGATCCAAATTAAATACATTGAAGTTTCTACTTGTAATAAGAAAAATGGGAGAATGTGCTGGGAAAATTAATACTTTTTCAAGGAACTGTTAAGGCCTGAATTTTTGTTTTATGACTAATACTAGGCTACTCCAAAGCACAGATAAACAAAAGCTTCCCGATAATGTCGAGCAAACATGGTAGGTTACCTATCCATAGACACATACACCTGGCAGCTGTCTACCACAGTGGCCAGACAATGAATTTCCCTGTCTAGCTTTACTGACCAGTGAGTAGCTTTATTGTTAGAAGTGCCTTGCTTCAGGGTACATGTTTTCCATCTTGGCATTAAGTAACACCAAAAGGTTGCCCACTCAGTCTCGAAGGTCACAAGATGGTAAGAGATAGTGAGTGAAACTAAACACACTTCTGTTAGACTTTCTGCACCTTTTATTTTATTTAGTTTTGTGCTAAAAAAATTCTACAAATCATCCCTGTCCACATTCACATTTTCCATGTGTTTAAAAATGTAGCAGTAAACAAACAGGTCAGCCCCTGAAAAAGCATTTCGTTTTCCAACATAAGTGCTCTGGTGGGTTTTCTCCTGCAATCTTGGCAGTCTGTATCAGTGACATGTTTTATGGTTTCATGTGTGAAGGACTGCATTAATGTGTGTCTGTTACATGTACATGGTTGTGAACATACATGAGTAACTTTAGCACTGTCCCCTCACATACACATCCGAGCACACACACAACAGCTGACTGAGTATATAATGAATGATGTGCTGAATGCATTTCTCTCCAGGGTCCCGCTAATGGAAATAAACTCTACACATAAACACATCTTCCAACAAATAATACACACTCATGAACAAATGTCCCTCTGATGTAGCCTTTCTTTTTTCTCCTCCCCATCACAAGACATTCCTCTTCTCCCAAGTGAGGGAACCATTAGTCCGGCAGAACTTTCTACCAACTCCCCATGCTCTTCTACTTGGCCGCCGCTCATGTAGCGCCTCCCCAATCCATGGTCTTCTCTCCGGGCCTCTATAGAGCTTGGTTGTGGGAGACCAAGAAATTGGACTCTTTTCCCCCTAAACAGAAGGCCTTTGATGGGGGTAGGCCAGGGGAATGAAGTCCTGACCAAAGTAAGAGACCCAATCATTCTTGGCTTTCACTAGGGGACTTCCAGCTGAAGGATCCTGCAGGAAATAGGTTCATGCATTGTCCAAGTACGTGATCTTGTGCCCTGTGATTAATGCTTCAACTGTTTAACACCCGTTTTATAGCTGATCAAGGAAATGTTGGCATATAAGGTAATAGAATAAATAAAGTTAGATGTGGTATCAAGAAATATTTAAGCGCTCTAAAGGGTTTCTTAATTCCTTAGTGACAAAGAATATTATCCTTCTTGTACTTAACAGCTCTCTTCTTTGAAGACTGAACATGTCTCCCTTCTAACATTAAGTAAAGAATACAAAGGCTTTTGTTTCATTTGTTTATGACTGTGAGAGCAACCCTATAAAGTTGTTGAGACTTGACAGTCCTTGCAGATCCTCCTGTTCTCACTGGATGAACTCTGTGTGACTCCAACCGTGTAGCACTGATCAGGTAGCAGACACACTCACACAAGTATCAACTAGGCTAACAAACAGGTAAAGGCCAGGAAGTAGATTGCTGAGATGACAGAAAACCTCATAAGTAGGGAAATGAGACAGCAGGTCTGTGTGAGGAGGTGTGCTCAGCACAGAGTATCATTGTATATGACCCTACAAGTCACAATAAGGTACTTTTGTCTGAGTTTGACAGGTGCAGTCATACCAGTTTTTGATTCAATTAACTGTTGTACATGGCTCATTTCTATCATCCATTGTGCCAAAAAGGACAACAGCAAATTAGAGCAGTTAAACCAGTCAGAGCTAATGTACTGTATGACTTTTTCTACTATAACTTTTCATTTTTCAGCTGTTTTCTTTGTTTTTGTCTGATAGAAAATACTTCTGGCCCAGTGATTCTCTGGTTAATTGTGTATTTTTCCTGAACAGAGCTATTGACAGAGCTACTGGTATAGTTAACTCAGTATACTCCTTCTTTTTCTTTACCATAGAAAGTACCCCTGGTCCAATGCTTCTGTGTTTAGCTGCGTCTCTTTCCTGGACAAAACAATCAAGAAAGCTAGGAACGGAAATGATAAATGCTTTTAAGAGGTTTGTGCAAATAAAAATAATTCAATGGATACAACCTTACACTTGGTCTGCTACCATGTTTGTACATTTTGTAAATACAGAGATTTGACAACTTTTTGTGTTGACAGCCCTGTCCTATGCAAGATCGTTTGCTTAATTAAAAAGTATATTATAGGAATGCCCCAGCGAGTTGGGTCAAAGGTCATTCTTTATTAAACTTATAGAACTCAATGATTTTTCTTGAATACCTGCTTCATTTAAAAAATGTGCCATTTTATGCACTATGTAGACATTTATTTAGACAACATATACATCTACTGTCTTACATATAAAATCAATAAAATGTTTAAAATATTCTGACAATATTTATATTATACATTCTATAATATAAACATTTTAACACAGAATATAGAATTCTTCTGCACTTTATTAATTATATTTCTTTTATCAATCATTTAATTAGTGAGTAATGTGAAATAAAATTAACAATTTTGCTTGATAAAACCTGCCTAGTCATGCTGTGGTGGATCTAAGTGCATGCTTGATATTTAAACCAGAAACGGAAGGTGTAACACTTAACTTGTGCCATGGTTTCAACTGTTTCGGCTACATAAAATGATGGATTGAAGACAAAACCTTGAGTATCAGTTTTTCTAAAACCAGATTTAACCTCGTAGTTTAGCAGATAAAATGTTTTTTGCTTCAAATGAAGAATTAGATCCACGTCTCCCAAAGATGCCTCTTAATTTATATTAATCTGAAGTCTGTTACAACTAAAACCAGAATTAAAGCTTGTATGTTTTGTTTGAACTACCCATGTACTGTAATTTATAGCACAATTTACAACATCTGATTCTAGATGGTGATGCTTTAAGATCATGTAGCATTGTGGAGTGAAATGGAAATTAGATGCGGGCTTCAATGAATAAGAATCAATATTTATTACTCTGTGTTTTACAAAGGATTTTTTTGTCATAACTTTAATTGCTGCATTCGTTTATTAATCTTTTAGATTTGATGTTATAAAATCTGCTCTACGAATGGCATTGCAACTGGCAATTGCATTCTTTCTCCATCACTACCAGCTTTATTGGCAAATATTGGTGCTTCAGCTAGAAAGAAGGCCAGTTAGCGGTAAAGGAAAACTGATAAAATGCAATCTAGAAATCTCTTCTTAAAGTTTTCCCAATCTTACTGTTACACGCATACTCTTTTCTTGCTTTTTCTGTTTTGTCACATTCTTTCACCTTCTTCTGTGCATCTAATCTTTGCTGGCTTTAACCACTTCGTCCTTAAAAGCCCAACTCTTAAACATGTTCACACACACACACATACAGACACTCAAACACGAAATACAATGAGCCAACAGCTGGTTTCGACAAGTTAACTCACCCCAATAGATTGATCAACACTCCCAGTTATCTGCTGAATGGAGAAACTGAAATGCCCTGAAGTCTGGAGCAGCTTATTATGAAGGAACATTTTCTACATTCCAGTTTTGTCACTTAAAACCTCCTGTTTACAAGTTAGTTCTGTGGGAGCTGTCCATCCAGCCACTGTGGGTGTGTGAGTGTTATCTGTCGATGGGTCCAGCTCATTGAGATTTTGTAAGAGCTGTGTTTGCTAATAGAAATCATCTTTAAAAGTTAACGTGTGCTTCCAACATTTTTAATTATAATCAGAACCCTGTAATACCTAAGCTTCACCAGCAGCTGGCGATAACATTGCTAATTATGCAATGAAAATATGAAAGATCTCGAGCACAACTATAGCAGTGCTTTGATTAAGACTCCCTAAAAACAATCGTAGCTCGTTATCTTTGACAGCTTTTTCCTCATTCCTCTCAGTTATTTAACTGTTCATCTTACGTTTGAAGTGTAATGGAGATAGATGGAAAAGAAAACGACTCCAAAGTTGTTGTGGTTTCTACAGTCATACACTTATCCAATTCACATGGATATATTCATAACAAAGTTTCAGAAAATCTCAGTTTTTGTCATCACAAACCCTGTTTGCATGTAGTCGACGTATAATTGAAGCAGAAAGGACTCTTTTTAAAATATCTGTGTTAATGTGGGAAGTAGACCATTGAAGGATTTGTTCTGCTGACAAGATTTGTGTTTGTGTTTTTGCTGAATTAAATGTACTTATTAGGTAAATACATAGATTTATACCTTCAAATTAAACTGGAACTGAAAGCCATGACACGATAGAGCTATTTATTGTGTTTCATGCATTCACTGCCTTGTTTAAGGAAGGCAGACTGACTTAGAGGCAGCTGGGGAATAGGAAGATGGAAGTAAGAAATAAAACCATACAGAACAGCAGGATATGTGTTCCAGAAGTAAGGAAATATAAGGTTTCAGAGTCAAATTCACGTTTTCCACGACACTGCGTTTCAGTTCAAGACCTTTTAACCTGGCCTAAAGGAAGTGAGCCGCACCTGTTACAGAGCTGGGAAGAAGCAGGGAGGTCTAGTCTCCTTACATTTCTGAGCCAAGCGTACTCATCTGCACTCCATTATTAATCATGTGTGGTTTTCTTTTGAACCAATTCCAAGAGCACCTACAACAAAGTGTTCCACAGATCTTGACTTGCTCATCATCAAAATCATCACAGTCACATCACCTTATATCATGGAAAATTATTGCTTCTCTTCTTCCAGCTACATAGCTTGGTTCTTTGCTGTCAGACAGAAACCTTGTTTTACCAAAAACATAACTTTTCAGGTCAGGGAAAATGGAATAATCTATGAATAACCTTGAGCATCTGTCTGCACACATTATAAAAAGCAGGGGTGATAGGACTCAGCATGGGGTAAACCCATTCCTAATAATCTGGAGTGGTTAGACTCTTGGTTACCGAAAATTACCCTTAGGAGTAAATGTGTGTACAGACAACATATGGATTGATCCTATTAAAACAAGGAGAAAAAAAAACTAAATCATTGCATGAGAATTGTGGTGTTTATGCAATTTATGTAGAATAAAGTCTTGCATCATCAACCCTCCTATCAATATGGTAAAAAGGTTGCATATTATTGTATTGATGACCAATGAAGTAAAACCTCATGACCTTTATGACCTTTCCAAAAATCCTAAGACCCAGGGATGTTAATGCAACTGGTCTGAAGACACATACAGCACAATTTTTCACTCACCCAACCAAATCATTGGATTCAGGTGTTCCAATCCCTCCATGGCCACAGCTGTATAAAATCCAGGCTTGCAGATTGCTTCTACAAACATTTGGAAAGGAATAGGGCATTCTCAGGAGCTCGGTCTATAATAGCTTGGTACCTTAAAAGGATGCCACTTGTGCAATAAGTCCAGTCATGAAGTGTCCTCTCTACTAAATATGTCACAGTCACATATCAGTGGTCTCGTGGAAGTGGAAGCTATTGGTGTGACAGCATTTCAGCCATGAGGTGGTAGGCCACATAAAATTACAGAGCGGGGATGCTTAGTCTCCTGGTGTGCAAAGGTCAGCAACCTTCTGCAGATTGAATACCTTCAGATCTCCAAGGTTTATGTGGCCTTTAGGTTTAAATAGTGTGTAGAGAGCTCTGTGCAATAGGTTTCCACGGCCCAGCAGGCTATATCCAAGCCTTAAATCACCAAGTGACCAAATCCAAAGTGTTGGATGCAGTAGTGTAAACCATGTCACCACTGGACTATTGCACTGGAGACGTGGACTACAGAGAGATGAATTATGCCTCTCTGTCTGGTGATCCAATAGACAAGTCTGAATTTGGTAGTCGCCCGGGGAACAGTACTTGCCTGCCTGAACTGAAGTGTAAACTTTGGTTCAAAGAAATTTATGGTGTGGTGCTGCTTTTTCAGGGTTGGGCTCAGCCCCTTCCTATGATAGGAACTCTTATTATTGTTACACAAAAATATTTAAGACAATATTGGGTTCCCAAATTTGTGGAAACAGTTGAGGAATGGTCTTTTTCTCTTCCAACATGACTGCAGATCAGTGCACCACGCAAGGCCAGTAAAGACATGGATGAGCAAGACTGGTATGGTTCTGGAAGAATGGTAAAATATTTCCATAATCACAAACCTAAACTTTGCGCAAAGCCTTCCAGAAAGAGTTAAAGCTGTTATACCTGCAGAGGGTAAGCAACAATGATTCGCATGAGTAAATTATGCCGTTAATAATACTGCTACAACTTTGGACTTTCCTTTTGATGTAAATATTTTGCCTCAAGTTTCATATTGTTTTCTGCCGCTCAGCTTTTGTTTCTGTAATTGCCTGGGTCTCCATTGTGCTCTCTAAATCCAGCTGATCAAGGCAGATTATTGCCCATACTGAGACTAGTTCCGCTGGAAGTTTCATCCTGTTAAAATGAAAAATTTCCTTCATTACATGAGACTGAATCAAAATAAAAAGGCAAAGCAATTTCACTGGCTTCCTTAAGTGGAAAATGTTTCTCATCATTAGTTGTCTTTTTTATGACTAATACGATGGTATAGAACTAATATTTGAGTTAACTTAGAATTTAAAACTTTTTTCTGTATTGGACCAAACCAAACGGGACTGCAATGAAATTACCTGTAAATACCTGCATTTGAACTGATATAATACAAAAATGAAGAAGTGGATGTAATAAAAATTAAATTAAAGGTGGGTTTATCAAATACAGCTATCGGGAACAAAAATGTAATTAAAATCTACATGACAGAGTGCTTCCTCTGGGGTTTGGCTTTGACTTGCATGAAGAACTACCCAGTCCCACTTTGCATTGAGTTACTAGTACAGAAGAGTTTTGTGCATCACTCCTCAGACTGGATTCTAGATTAATCAACATTACTCTTTATCATCGCTGGAGCTTTTTTGTGTTGCATTTAGTTTCTCATGATGATTTTTTTACAAAATGCAAAATGTAACCAGATACAGCGTAGTTACATGAGCAATAACTTCTTGCACCATCTGTGCCTCAACCTTCTCAGTTTTCTGAGTGCAGATGTGAAAAGGTGAGCTAAGAGGTGATGGAGAGGCGAAACACTGCAAAATGGTAAGAAAGTGAGGCCCTCCGTGGAAACTGGTGTTCCTGTGCCCTGGGGCACAGTGTTTGCATGAGTGTGAGTGTGTCTCTGCGTGTGTGTTTGTAGGTGTGGATGCCCAGGGCAGAGTATTAGTAACAGGATACGGCTGCTGAAACTTGTACCTCCTTTTCTAGAGGGCAAGTGAGCCTGTGTTGCTGTTTTTTTCCTCATTCATTTCTGATCCCGATGATAAGATTCACCCTGTGTGTGTGAAATATAAGTGTCAGCTTTTTGTAAATTTCCCCTGACATACCATATGGAACACAGGCAGAGCTATACACATTTTCCATAAGATTTCAAGTTTTATTTTAGCTCTTTTTATTGGGAACATTGTGTGGAAAAAGAAATCCACACTTTAATTAAATATCAATGTCAGTTTGCAGGAGAGTTTGATTTTATTATTTGAAGAAGAAATCAGACAGCTGTCAAGGATGGATACAGCAAATTCAGCATGACATGATGTTGATCTGTGTCGTAGAATTATCAGCTTCTTCCATATTTGATGAAAGTTATGAAGATGTAAAATGTTGCTTTCTACTGCTATATTTCATTATGATGCAAACAAAGAAATGAACTTTTTGAGCTTTTGCAGGGAGGAAGAGGCAGTGGAAGTCCCTTCCAATGTATGGAACATGTCCATGCCAGAGGTGCATTTTACAAACAAAGCAGGATAATAAATTCTGAATTTCCATTGCTTCACAAAAATACAAAAAACCTTGCTGTATCGTGAACATCAGGTTCACTGATATGAAAGGGGGGTCATAAGGACAGAGAGATGGGCAGATTATTGTAAACAACAAAGATTAACACGAAGAAGCTAGTTTTACTTTGTTGTGTTGGCTTTAGTAAACAACATTTGATGGCAAACGACTTTTAACACATGTTCACATGGATTCAAAGCATTTTCATGTGGTCTGATGTACTTGTTGAATAATACTACCTCAGGTGGAACGCAATAAGATGAAGGTCAGACAGAGAGAACTTTCTGGCTGCAATGGGCTTCCGTCCCCAGACATGATTGTGACGATCCACGAATCATGGTTGGATGCTAATGTTTAGTAAACACAATGCTACAAGCAACTTTTAATAGATTCTGATGTGGATTCTGAATAATTTTGATCTAATCTGGTCTTTTTCCTTGAGGAGTATAACATGGAGCCTGAGGATGGAACAAGCTGTGATGTGATAACTATCATCATTACAACTTAAACAGGTAGAAATTTGTTTATATTTGGTTTAGTTTTTTAAAGTGATTTCCATGCATGCTTGCCACTCGTTGCTGATTTCTTCTGTTGTTACCACCGTTATGTGACATCTCTGCAGTGATATAGATGACAAATAAATCCACAGGAATATATACTATATTGCCAAAAGTATTGGGTCACAGCACCAAATCAGTGAATTCTGGTGTTTCAATCACTTCCATGGCTGCAGGTGTATAAAGTTTTGTGTGGAGAAACTTGACCGGCCTGACCTCAACCTTCTTGAACACTTTTGGGATGAATTAGAGTGCAGGCTGCAATTCTGGTTTTGACTATGAACACTCACCTAAACCTTGAGGAAGGTCTTCCCAGAAGAGTTGAAGCTCTTATTCCTCCAAAGGAGTGTCAGTGTCTTATTAAAGTCAGTATTCTGAGAATGAGATGTCATTTAAGTTCTGGTATTTGTACAGACAAATGACAAAATACTTTTGGGTATATAGTGTATATTAGGCACTCTGCAAGATTCATTAACAGAGCAGTGAACTTAATTTTGCAGCACTGAATCTGGAGCTGTGTTCTTAATGTTTGCTCATTCACTCACTCCAACCCACCTTGTTTTTATGTCGTTATCTATGCTCACTACTTAGACTTGAAAAAAATTGTTTTTTTTTCTATTTCTTCTCAATGTTTCTCCCTTTAATGATGGTGATAAACTGTACTGATATGGCTAACTGGTTCAACTGGATCTATCTTTTTTTGGAAGTTTGGTAGCAGTTTTGCATGTCACAGCAGAATTTGAGTTAGAGCCTGAAAATTAGGTTTGCACATTTCAGTCCATCCTTCTCCTCCTCATCAACCGGTTCTATTTAATTTTTGTTTCCAGAATATAAAGAAACCTATGCAGAGTTCTTGGAGCCACATGGAACACAGGTGCAAAAACCAGCAATGCTCCGCTTTCAAAAGAACTACGCTCTGGAATGTGTCTCTGTGACACACAGGGAACACGGAAGTTGGTTTGCTGAAGGGTTTATTTTAATCAGCAAATACTGATTTACAACAAAATAGGAAAACAAATAAAAAAAATTGCAATTTTTTTTTTTCTTATATAACTTGAGTTGGGCTGATTCTACCAAAGTTCAGATTTCTCATCAAACAGTTAAGCCACAAAAACATGTTTAAGATTTGGGTTATTATGCTAACAAAATCAAAGATGATTTTGTTAGCATAATATTTTGATCCTCAGTTCACTGAATGAACCATGTGTTGCATATTATTGCACACCATATTTATACCGTATTAAAAATGGAATAGCATAATTGTGACACTCCAAAGCAGTAGTGAATATTTGTTAATGTTTTTTGTGTCATTTCACTATGTTTGCATCACGTGAGAAACACTAATAACCAACCAACAAAAGCTTCACATTTCTGTTGGATGATGTTGAATTGATTTGGCTCTACTGTTTACAATCCAACATTACATGATGGTCTAAACTGAGAGCACATCAGCCAGCCTCATTTCCTCATCCTCCCACCTCCCGTGATATGCACATTAAGATCAGATACACGTTATTTTCAAAGCAATGCAACTGCATTTACGGATGTAGCAAAAAATATGAAAACGGAATTTCTGAAATGTTTTAAGAGTTTAATGTGGCTGGTAGTTGAAATATAAGGACAGAAGTAATAACTATTGTAATAAATTATGCTGCTTTATTTATATAGCGCAAAAAAGTCCATTCAATTGAATCATACAGATTTCAAGTTGAAGACATACATTCCAATTAATTCTAAATATCATACAATGCAGTCATATTCAGTTTATTATTCAAATTGGTTAAAAAGTTTTTCTGTCTAAGGAAACCCAGCAGATTGCATCGAGTCAGTGAGTTGCAGCAGTCACTTTCCCTGGATGAGCATGTAGAGACAGTGGGCAGTCGCTTGCATTGACTTGCATGTAGCGACAGTGGAGAGGTAAACTCCCTTTTAACATAAAGAAACCTCCAGCAGAACCAGGCTCAGTGTGAGCCGCCATCTGCCATGACCGACTAGGGGTTTGAGAGAACAGAGCAGAGACACAAAAAGAACACAGAAGCACTGATCTAGCAGTACTTTCTATAGGAAAGAAAAGTAAAACATTAATGGTTGTAGCTCCTTTAGAGGCTTCATCTAGTTTTCATGTTGTAACGAGCATGAATTTGGCATGAAGCATAATCTCAAATTTTGCTGTTTTGTGTCTATTTTATATTTCTGATTTGTGCTTGCTGCAGCTCATCCTTGTATTCTTCCATATTTGGAGAAAAAATTATGTTTAAAGATTTGTTGTTGGCTCTATTTTGTTCATTTAATCGTACCTACTCATCTCCACTTCCTCCTATTCTCCCCTGTGTTTTTCAGGAGTTTTAGGTTCTGTGTGTTTTTCTCTGTCTTCCTGAAAAGGTAAGATGATCCCTGTTCTGTTTTGCTCAGAACAGTGCTTGGGGACATTAGGCTGGTGAAGGACTGGACACAAAATGAGGGCACACTAAGAATGAGGAAAGAGACATAACTCTGGTATACATAATGTCAGAAACGTAATAACTGTGTAATGCGCGACGAATCAGGCTGGGCCAGATTTGTAAGTTTTCTGCAGCTTTACATAAAAGTGACAATCTTTTTTTTTTTTCTTATGAGCTTTCTTCTTTAGATTTTTTAAATAGTCCTTTACTGATTTGAATAATGTGTAATTATCAGACAGCGCAGGATAAATTTCCATTGTACTGCTGAAAAAACTATATTTACTAACAAAGCCAAACAAAGACAAGTCAAACTGTTTTGCGTTTCACTTACTCTTGACGGCATTAACTTGCCCTCCCATACTAATGTAAAGAAGCATTTTGGTATCTTTGACCAGAACATGTGCTTTAAATTCCTTATAAAACAGGTTTCTAGCACATCCTTAATTCAGTGTGTGCTATATATGTGGTACTATATCGCCAAGATATATCCTGTCCCTAAGTGGGAGATAAAAAACTGGTCCATGCATTTGCTACTTCAGGGCTGGATAGTTGCCTTTCTCTGAACCCAAGCACGTGTTTCAGTGACTGTGTTACATTGTCACATACAGCCCTGGCATACTTAATATAACATTTTAGGTCACTGTTTTTTTTGCACAGAAGGAATTTCTAGGAATGATGCCATGTTTATGTAGACCTTATAGAAAGCACAAATACAAAGGTTTCTACTGATATAGTCTATTTTCATGTGGACAAGACGTGTGAACCCAAACTTCATGTGAAGCCTTTCTATTAATCTGTTCTATTGTGCAATACATTTGTGAGGGTATGGCACCAAAACTGGCTCCAACCCAGGAGCTCACAGTCTCCTAAATCTGGCCTTGGATAAACTCTCAGAGAGCGAGAGAGAGACATCCCTCATCTCAGTAGATGCCATCTGATATGTACTGTATGTGTTTTTCAATATATTTTTGATGCTGAATTGGAAGATCTGGATTGTTAACTCTTAAGAAATTTAACTACCAAGTTCGGAACGTAAGTTCCTCTAATTTTTCTGGTCAGTCTGCCTGCCTGCCTGCATTCATTGATTTTTCTGCCCTTTTTTCCATTCAACGATAGTCCCCCTGCCTAAAGTCCCACCAATCTATCGATCATCAAAAGTTCTCTGTTTTCTTCATTTTTCTTTCCCCCGTCTGTCCTTCTCTCATCGGCAGTGGGTGCTACCTGATACGGGTGTCGGGTCATCTACGGTTGGGTCAGACGGAGTCATGAGTCATGCTGCTATTCCAAAGGTTTCCCTCATAAACTGACTTCCATATTAGGTTACTGAACAAACAAATTTTGTGCCAGCAGAAAATCCATTAGTTATATCGATAAACACAGACACACGCATGAATGCCCACAGAAGGACAGAATGAAATGGAGACAAAAACTGACATGCCCTTTAATAACAAGCTATCTGACAAATGCCAAGCATTAAACAAAGAAAGCTAGCAAACATTCAGGCACTCATATTTTGTATTTGCTCTGTAGACAAACATTCCTGAGAATCTAAAGAAACACTTTAGTCTTGAATGCCAAAGCAGCAGTTTATTATTTCTTTTAATTCTCTGGTTGGGTGTGGTCTAACGAATGACCAAGATAAATGGATATGCTTCAGCACACAAACACTCTAGACTAATGGTAAATTAAGAAAGCGTGTCGGTGTTTGGCATTCATGAAAAGCATCCCAACAGTTTCTTGGACAATATGTGGACAAAGGGTGCGGTTCTAATGAAGGTTTTTATTTTCCACATCATTAGAATCATTCCATATTTTCTGTTGGCCTTTCTCTCCTCTGCTTCTTTTTCCCCATCTTTTTTCATCTCCAGAGGTTTCGCAGTCCTGCCTGGAAACATTGAGCTTGTACATCAAAAGGAAACGACGGCTGAATATGAGAGCTGTTACATAAATTCCACTATTAAAACACATGTGGGCTGTGTGCATCCTGGCTGGCCGTGGACAAACACAAACACAGATACACAGACTTATTGTACACAGCATGGATGTTTCCATGCGGTTAGCACAGCTGAGGCAAACTGCTGTAAAAAGTTTAACCCTGTAGGTTATTAAAAGTGAGAATTTCCCAACATACACTACTGAACTAGTGGGGAAATATTCAGGAAAGTTATTAGTCTAAATGAAGTTTAAGGGTTTCAATGGAAACATGCAGTGTGTTACATAGGTATTCATATGCCTTACACTTTTTCATATTTTGTCACGTTGCAACCAAGTTTAGTGTATTTTTTATTGGGAATTCAGGCCAACACAAAGAAAGACGGAAAGTTATACATGTTTTCTTAAAACTTCAGAAATGTGTATGTACTCCCCCTGAGTCAATACAGAACCACTTCTTGTCACACATTCTTATTTTGATTTAGGTTATCTCTCAAGTCTTTTACACACAGCTCGGCCCAATTTAATGATGAGCTTTTTAAGGCAATTGGGTGCTCTGGATTTCATTTAGGGGTATCAGAGTAAAACGTCCAGGTCTAAAGTGTTTTCATGCTGCTCAGATGTTCAACCCTTATTTTTAAGAGCAAAAGCATCAGATGACGAAGCTGTGACATGTGATGCAGGGGATATGACGCTGTTGCATCATTTCTGTTTGACAAATATTCTGTCAACATAATGGGCAAACGGAGCTTTCTGCTGTCGCCCAAGTAAAGCTGCAGTGGTCTCTCCTTCTCTTTTTGCCACCAGTGGATGCAATCACTGAGGGTTAACACCTCATCACAAGCATTCTGTGGGACATATTAGCACAGACGTTTCTGACCTATCTAATTTCAAACCACACACACACATGGGTTCACACACATGCATGCACCGCAACCCAATACGATCCTTCTCCCACCCTAACACAATTTTTACAGAAGGTCTCTCAACAAGAAGTGGCTGGTATAAAAATATAATTTAGAATGAGGACTGGTTGGTTGAAAGCACGGGCATGTGACGGGTGCCACCCAATCGGGAGTATAGGGGGCAATGAGGATTGAGTTACCTGCATCTTTGCTTCTCTGTGTGATTCGTGTGTGGTATTTATATCAGCAGCAAAAATGTTGGTGTAATGAGGTCAGGCCTTTGGGTAAACACTTGTGTCTGCAAGATCAGGAGTGCACAGGTGTAAATCAAAGCAAAACAAGCAGAAATACAGTCATGATTCAAACAGCTCATTTAATCAGAATAAGTTAAATTGTTTTTTTTCATTTTACCCACCCGACCCTCTTATAGCCAGCTGCCTGTCTGTATGTAGGAGAAATTGAGAAAACAGTTTAGCTAACTTTATGTTATGACCTGAATTGTCAATAAAGTCTATATTTTTGCTTGATGCAATCATGAGGAATGTTAACATTGAAATTCCAAATGAGGGATGTAAAGTTTTGTATTCGAAATGTATGTTTGGGAGGAAAAGAGAACTATACAAGACTTACTAGAGTCTTAATATGTTGTAATTTCCCAAATTTATGTTCATCTTTTTTCTCAACATGCACTGTTACTTTCAAAAAGAGATTAGTTTTACATTTTTAACATTTAAACACAGTTAAATCCTGATTCTGCATGAGTAATACATAATCTTTATGTAGTGCTGTTAGGCTCTGTGCAACGGAGGAACCCCAGAATGCAGACGAGCAGGCAGCGTGATGGTAAGTGCGAAAACGATTTAATAAAAAACAAAAACTCACTCTCAGAAGAGGCAGGAACAAAACAATAAATGGGCAGGCAAGACAGGCATGGCATGAACTACAAGACAAGAGCATGATTTGGAAAAACAAGACATGGTTTGAAAATGTTTCCGCGGTGTCTAACTGAACAGGTGCGTATTTATGGAGCGTGACCAGGTGAAACAAGATGACAGATAAATAGGTGCAGGTGATCCGAATAAACTTAATTGACAGAACAAAACGTGGCTGGAGCAAAACAGACCCTTGAACACAAACTAACAGAAACTAGAAAAACATGAAGCTAAAGCATAACCAGATCCTAAAACATCAACAAGACGATGAAACAAAAGCATAACCAGTCATAACCGAGTCGGGGCTCCACGAAGGGCTTGACCTGAGAAACGTGGAACGTGGGGTGAATCCTCATGGAATTAGGCAATCTCAGCCGTACAGAGACAGGGTTGATGATCTTGGAGATAGGGAAAGGTCCAACAAATCCGGGTGCCAACTTCCGGGACTCTATCCGTAACGGTAGGTCTTTGGCGGAGAGCCAAACTTTCTGCCCCACCTGGTACTTAGGGGCAGGGATCCGTCTCCGGTTGGCCGTTCTTGACTGAACCAGTGACATTCTGATCATTGACCTCCTGGCCTTTCTCCATATTCTTAGGCATCTTAAGGCAGCTGCTTGGGCAGACGGAACATTAGCCTCTTTCTCCTTTACGGAAAACATGGGTGGCTGGAAACCAAACACAACATGGAAAGGGGACAAACCAGTGGCACTTGACTGCAAAGAGTTCATGGCGTATTCAACACAGGGTAAATTTTGTGACCACTTGGTCGGGTCTGACTCACATAAAATGCGAAGTTTGGTTTCCACTTCTTGGTTGGCTCTCTCAGTTTGGCCATCAGATTGAGGATGAAACCCTGAAGAGAGACTAACAGAAATTCCCAACAAAGAACAGAACTCCTTCCAAAAACGTGACACAAACTGGGGTCCTCTATCGGAAACAATGTCAGTAGGTATTCCATGGAGCCTGAAAACTTCTCTGGTCAATATCTCACCCATCTCCTTTGCAGACGGGAGCTTCTCCAGTGGCACCAGATGAACCATCTTGGAAAATCTGTCAATTATTGTCAGTAGAACAGAGTGACCATTTGACATCGGTAAACCTGTTACAAAGTCCATAGCAATGTGTGACCATGGGCGAGGGGGAATGGGCAATGGGTGCAACAACCCCGCAGGGGGGCGACGAGAAGACTTGGCTGGCGTTCGGGAACAAAACAGCGGTCCGGTGGGCATGATGGTGGGATAGGCAGATCCCTGATGGCCTCCTGGACCTCCCTTTCCACCTCAACTCGGGACACAGACAACCTGACGGCCTCAGGAAGGATAAACTCATCTTCACCTGCAGACTGAGATTCTGCGGGCTCTTGAATCCGGGATAGGGCGTCAGGTTTGCCATTTTTACTCCCTGGCCTGTAAGACAGGGAGAAATTAAAACAACCAAAAAACAGAGCCCATCTTGCCTGCCTGGGGTTCAGCCGTTTTGCTGATTTCAGGTACTCCAAATTCTTATGGTCAGTCCACACCATAAATGGCTCCTTAGTCCCTTCCAGCCAATGTCTCCACTCTGTCAATGCCAACTTGATGGCCAGCAACTCTCTGTCTCCCACGTCGTAATTCCGCTCAGCCTGTGACAGAGTCCTTGAGAAGAAGGCACATGGGTGAACACGATCATCCTCACCTCTCTGGCTTAACACGGCTCCAACCCCAGTGCTTGAGGCATCCACCTCCACGATAAACTGTCTTTCTGGGTCAGGAGACCGTAGCACTGGAGCTGATGTGAAGAGTTCCTTTAACCTGTTGAAGGCCTTCTCTGAATCCTTATTCCATACAAATCTTGTCTTGGAAGAGGTAAGAGCGTTCAGGGGAGTAGCAACCAAGCTTTAATTTCTAATAAACCTCCTATAGAAGTTTGAGAATCCCAGAAATCTCTGAAGCTGCTTACGATCAGTGGGGACAGGCCATCCCAAGACGGCCCTTACTTTAGAGGGATCGACAATCACTTGACCTGGGGAAATGATGAAGCCCAAAAAGGATGTAGTAGTGGTGTGAAACTCACATTTCTCTGCCTTGACGAACAACTGGTTTTGCAGAAGACGCAGGAGAACAGCTCTGACATGTTTCCTGTGAGTATCCAGATCTTGAGAATAGATTAATATGTCATCAAGGTAGACAAACACGAATTGACCCACCATGTCTCTTAGAACGTCATTGACCAATGACTGAAAAACTGCAGGAGCGTTGGTAAGTCCAAATGGCATGACCTTGTATTCATAATGGCCCGTTGGCGTGTTAAAAGCCGTCTTCCACTCATCCCCTTCTCTGATTCGGACCAGATGATAAGCATTCCTTAGATCCAGTTTAGAAAATATCTTGGCTCCCTGGATCTGATCAAAAGCTGTGTTCATGAGCGGTAAGGGGTATCTATTTTTAACTGTTATCTCATTAAGGCGTCTATAATCAATGCATGATCCCACCGAACCATCCTTCTTCCCAACAAAAAAGAAACCAGCACCTGCAGGAGAGGAAGAAGTTTGAATTTGTCCTGCCTTTAATGCCTCATCACCATATTTCTTCATGGCTCTGTGCTCTGGACCAGACAACGAGTAAAGCCTGCCTTTGGGGGGTGAAGTGCCAGGAAGCAAATCAATAGCACAATCATATGGTCTGTGGGGTGGCAGAGCTATGGCCTTGATCTTATTAAACACGTCCTTTAAGTCATGGTATTCTTGCTGTACCTTGGATAAATCCGGGTATGTTTCCTCGACCTCATTCTCCCTGACCTCCATAGCAGCAGACAAAAGGCAGGCAGCGGAACATGACTCAGAACAACCCAGAATCTCTTTCTTCTTCCAGTCAATGTGAGGGTTGTGTTTCTGCAACCAGGAGGCCCCTAAGACTACAGGAAGTTCAGGTGAATTAATGATCATGAAAGTTACTTTTTCTTGATGATTACCTCCAACTGTTAAGGTAATCTCCTCCGTCCTGAGGTGTAAATTGTTCATGCTGTGACCATCCAATGCTAGCACGTTTTGTGTGTCAGCTGACGGAATGAGTTTTATGCTGTTCGTATTTGCGAATGTTTCGTCCATGAATTCAGTGTCTGCTCCTGAATCAATAAACACGGCCCCCTGGAGAGACATGGAAGAGGTTTGAAAACAAGCAGGAAACAAGAAGGAGGAGGCAGTTAGCTGGCTTCGGCTCAGTAGAGACCTCCCTTCCTCTGCTGAGCCTGTCCTTTTAATGGACATCTGAGTGCTAAATGTCCTTTCTTTCCACAATAAAAACAGAGCTTGAACTTCCTCCGACGATCTTTCTCCTCAGGGTAATCTTGGTTCTGCCCAACTGCATGGGCTCACAATCATCGTTCTCCTCAGTGAGAGGTGACCGGCTCCTTCTTTCACGCAGGTGTGCCGGACCCTGAAATGAAGGACGACCCACCTCATGTCGCTTCTCCCTCCTTCTCTCTGCTAGCCGAACATCTATGCGAGCAGCAAGATCCTCGAGCTGTTTCAGGGAGGAGGGGTAGTCACGGGTCGCTAACTCATCCTTGATGTCTGCGTTCAGTCCTTGCATAAATGCATCCATTTGTGCTGCCTCATTCCAACGGCTATCTGCGGCCAGCAAATGAAAGTCAATTATATAGGACGAGAGAGGCTGATCACCCTGTTTGAGGGACAGTAAGCCTCTTGCAGCTTCACGACTTGGAAGAACAGGGTTAAAAACTTGAATGAGTTCCTTGGAAAAAGTTTCATAGAAGTTACAAGATGCAGACCTGTTATGCCATTCAGCAGTCCCCCACTGCTTCGCCCTTCCTGCCAGCAGAGATATAACAAAAGCCACCTTGGAGCGCTCAGTGGGAAAGGATGACGGCTGAAGCTCAAAATGAATCTCACACAGCGTTAGGAAAGCTCGACACTGGTCTGGGTTTCCCCTGAACATCTCAGGCGGACATAGGCCCGGCTCCCTTACCTCTGCTGTTGTCTGTGTCACTTGGGCGTGGTTAATTTGTGACGGTGGCGGCTTGGAGACAGGATTGCCAGAACGTAATGTGGAAATTATTTCCTCCATGCCGGAACCCAGCCAGGAAAGGGTCTCATCAACGTGGATGCGCCACTGCTGTGCTGGCGATGGGTCCATTTTTGGCCAGATTTTTCTATTACGAATTAGAAAAAGGCGGACCCAAGATTCAGCCAGACACAGAACTGAAAGATTAAAAAGTTTATTCAGCCACAGGAAAACGTCACTCAGGTTAAACTCCACACAGCTTCCAGGAATCACTGAAGCAGAAAGAAGGATTAGTGTCTTGTAGTTTCTCCAAATCTTGCAAGGATCAGAAAAGTCACTAACCTGTTCTTGTCTTGGGTTGGGTTAAACTTGAAACCCAGAGGGGAAACCTCAGTGGGTAGAAGGCAGGGATCTCCACAGCGCAGGTGAGAGAGACAGGTGACTTTTGGCTGAATAATCCAAGGGCTAGGCTGATTCAATAATCCAGGGACAGAAACAGGGTCAATGATCGGAACAAGAGACGTCAGGCAAGGGGCAGGCAGAGGCATAAATCAGATGCAGGAAACAGGGTCAAAACCAAAATCCAAACAGTCCGACAAGGGGCAGGCAGAGGCAAAAATCCAAGAGGCAAGGCAAGGTCAAAACAACGATCAGTCAGGAAGGAACGCTTGATTTCTACTCACACGATGGCTTTCAAAAATCTGGCACCGTCTGCTTGTCAGAGTCAGTATATATCAGGGAAGACACAGGTGCTTGGAATGCCACAGATTGCACTGCACTGCAGCAGCCACCAGGTGCATCTCATCTGCTGATTGCAGCCAGAGAGACAGAGTAGAGCAGACGTGCCAGAATCATAACAGTGTGTGTGTTTGTTTGTTTTTGTTACATGATGGTACCTGTTTTCTGAAAATACACCACGTTGTGAGAACCCACTGCTCTTTGTGGAGACCAAAGCCTGGTCCCCATGGGAGCAATTGCTGTTGTTAGGTTAGGGGTTAGGTTTATGACTAAGTTGTAAATTAAGTTTAGGTTAGGTTTATGGTGAGGTATGTACTAGTAATGGTTAGGTTTAGGGTGAGGTATGTACTAGTAATGGTTAGGTTTAGGGTAAGGGTAGGGTTAGGCCATATAACTGAATGAAAAATGAATGGAATGCAATGCAGAATCTCCATAAGGATAGAAAAACCCAAGTGTGTTTTTATGCGTGTGTGTGTGTGGGTGGTGTTTCTCTGTGTTGCACTGGGATGGACTGGCAATCTGTCCAGGCTGCACCCCCACCTCTCACCCAATGGCTGCTGGAGAATGACATCAGCCCTTCATGACCCTGCACAGATAAGCGGTTATAGATAATGAATGGATGGATGTTTACATTACCAAAAATTACACTATTTTTAATACAGAAAATGGCAAGATACTGTCATTATGCACGGCATCAACAAAAAGTGTTAGCAGTAGATGGGACAGAGGTTGACAAACCCTTTATGGATTGCTAAAAGCAGAGTATAAACCAGCATAGTGCTTTGCACAACTGTCCCATGATCCAGTGCATGTAATAGATGCTTTGTAAATCAATTATAAATACCTCATTTGATTAAATAGCAATATTTCACATTGGAAAGAAAATTAATTCTCATAAATTTGTTTGACAACAGTCACTTTACACTGGCTCCGAACCTGCATTAGGACTGTCGTTGCTAATTTTAAGTCTGGATTCCCTGCTTGCAGAATCATGTTCTGCATTAATCAAGTACTCAATATGCCCTGTGCATCTTCTTCACAGGTTTAGGTGCATTACTGCCACCCACCAGGCTAAGGTGTTTACTCCACTTTGTTTATATCAGTGTTTTATAGTTTACCTGTAATGGGCCTAAGATGAAACATCTCCATGGCTGTCATTACCATGAGCTGCAGTTAAATGTGGAGAACCCAGATACTTTTAAATAAAAAATAAAATGAGTCTCAATACTGAAGACTGCATTACTGGAGCTGTTGTGGTCAGCTTTGTTATAGTGAAAAACGAGGCCAGTCAGAAGATAAAAGGGTAACAAAAAACGTAAGAACAGACAGAATAGGTGGGAGGATTTCACATGGGGGGACGCAGAAACAGACAGCCAGACTTGGAGACAAGAGGTGGATGGATGAGAGGCTCTCACAGGGGACACGGATCTGCGACTCAGCCCCTTAACTCAGCATGACCACATACAAACTCTCAGACGATCCCTGAAGATGCACTCAAACGCTGACCGCACAGCTTGGGGTTCAGAAGCTTGGCCTCACTGTTTCTCCTCTGAGTCCTTAAAAATCTGCAGATGACAATTACAGAAAATTTGATTAACAGAGCAAGCTGCATGGCTATCAGGGACTTTTTTTAAAGCAGAGGGTCAGGGTATCATGTTTCACGAGCTGTCATTTATACTGTCTTGTGAAGGACGGGGGAGTCCTTTTACTGGACCAAAGCAGACATCAAACAAAACCAAGGAGTAAGAAAAGAAAGAAAGAAAGAAAGAAAGAAAGAAACAGAAAGAAAAAAAGAAACACAGAAAGAAAGAAAGAAAGAAACACAAAAAGAAAGAAAGAAAGAAACACAAAAAGAAAGAAAGAAAGAAAGAAAGAAAGAAAGAAAGAAAAAGAAAGGACCTTATTTGAATGAATGGGCAGACCGAATCAATTTTACAAGAGATGTGGGAACATTCTCCCACTCATCTAGTGTTTAGTTTCATTTTGGCAGTTCAATGTGAGCAGCCATTACTTTTTCAAGGCCCTCACTTTGTAGAATTGCTACTAAGTTAGAAACCACCCGAGCTTACATATGGATACTGTCATTAAATCAGTGTGACCATGAAACAGCTAGACAAATAGCCTGGAAATTACACTCAGGCTTTTTGAAATAGCAAATTTTGATCCGGAAGAGAACAACAGAATAGAGATTTTTAAATTAAGAGGCACATGCACAAGTATGCCCACACACTTGGAAGGCAACTTAGAAATTATTTTCCAAATTTTTGAATAGAGTGGTGTGCTGTATTCAGTGCTCCATTCATATTACCGTCAAGTTTGACCAGCTTACCTGTCCCTGTTGAAGAAAATCTTCCCCACAGCATGATGCTGCCACTACTATATTTCACCGGTGTTCAGTGTATCATTAGTTTCCCTTATACATAGCGTTTTGCTTTTAAGCCAAAATATTAAAATGTTCAATTTTGGTCTCATTTTACCAGAGCACCTTCTTCCACATGGTTGCTGTACCCCCTACATTTCTTCTTCAAAACTGCAATTGAGATGCTACAGTGCTTTCTTTTTAGCACTTTTCAGGGGTTTTTGAAGATTTCAGTGGTACATAACTAATAGTTGTCTTATCAACAGGTTCTTGCACCTGAGTGCAGGATCTATGGAACTCCCCCAGAGTTACCATGGGCCTTTTGGCTGCTTCTCTGGCCAAACAGGTGATTTAACATTGCATTTGAGACACCCAAAGCTAGGGATACTGCTTTATAACCTAACTCTGCTCTAAATCTCTCCATAACTTTGTCCCTGTCTGCTGGGTTCCTTAATCTTCATGACACTGTTCTCTAATGTTCTCTAACAAACCACTGAAGCATTTTTAGAATAGTTGGATTCACACTGAAATTAAATTACACATAGGTGGACTCTGTTTCAAATTAGGTGACTTCTGAAAATTAATTTTTTGTTGGGGTATAAGAGTAATGAGGGCCGAATACTAATGCACACCTCATTTTTTTAATTTTTATTTGTAAAATAATTTTGGAAACTGTGCCAAAAAAAAGATACACTGAAGTTATGGTTTTAACAGGACAAAATGTCAGAGTTAATTAATTCCTGCAAAATTATAATAGATTGTCTAACAAACAGAGCGCTGTATTTTTAGGTCACCGTTTTCTAAGACTGTTTGACTGTTTGGGTTTGCTTTTTGACTGCCAACCCAATGTTGAACCAGAAGTTACCTCCCAGAGGTACTAATACTGCAGGTCCCAGTTCTTACTTCTTACAGAGCATAAACAGCCCTTTTTAATAGGAGATAACTGTCTCACAACATAAGTCAGCTAAATTAAGACTTTATGTTGCAGTCTGCTTGGACAAGAGGACTTCAATGGGCCTCTGAGAAAGAAAGCAAGCAAAGAAAAGACAAAGAAAGAAGGCCTAGTTATTTTTTTAGTCATGTCAACCTATAAGTGGCTGGTGCACTGTGAGTGTTATCAGCCTAAACAAATCACCAAACCACAGCCCTAATGCAGTCAGAGGGAACGGTGGATTTATTTTTCTTTCTGGGATATAAATGGTTTTGTAATAAAATTCCTGCGCAGGCTTTCGGGCTTAATGGCTACCTCTTGACAAGTGTAAATGAATGAGCAGCAAGGGAGCATGAAAGTGGAGGAGGGGGAATAAGGGAGAAAAGAAGAGAGGGAGGGTGGTAGTGGTACTAAGAAACAAGGTTTGAGTTGAAACATGCTGTTCTCGCCTCTGATACACACATACAGCAGGCTGCAGGCAATTTCACACTGCAAGGTATTCCCTTCCTCCTACATTGAGATATTTTCATTAATCTTATTCAGCTAATGCACTCAGCTGTGAGTGTGTGCGCTGAAGTAGGCTGTTGTAAGTGTGTTGTGGTCTGGCACCAACGGCTGATGGTAACGTGCTGAGCCGGAGACCTGAGCAACTGCAGCTGTCGTACAAAACGGTCCCACAGATGACTGTACGGTTGTTTGTCTACACTTCTTTCTCTTTTTCCTTTCATTTTTAGCTTCCCAGCTCACATGTAAAAACAAAAGCAATTCCCTACTTTTTTTAGTCCTTTGCTTTCACAGGTGCCTTTGTGTGGAATAAAGTGCAGGAGAGCCTGTTTGAGGGGAGGTAAGGTTAACTGTAGCTGTCCCCAGTGAGTTTGATTGAAATCAAATCCTTTTCGGGCCGTGTTTACGTGACCTTGGCTCAAATTAACTAATTCGGATCTATTCTCAGTGATGGATTAGTCCTGACCAAACAAGCTGACCTGTAACACATACGGACGCCCTTACATCCTGGAAGCGAAGGCAGATAATGTTCAGTTTCTTATTTAAGCGATTTTGTTGAGTTTTAAAGTTCTTAAAAAAGCACAGAGCACAAACACCAAGCATGAAGTCAAAGAAATTGTCTTGAGGAACAAATCTGGGGAATGATACAAAAACATTTCTGCTGCTCTGAAGGTCCCATTGAGCACAGTGGCCTTCATCATTCCTCTACGTTCCTTTCTGGAGAGAGGAGAACCTTCCAGAAGGACAACCATCTCTGCAGCAATCCACCAATCATGCCAGTATTGTGGAGTGGCTAGACAAAAGCCACTTCTTGATAAAAGGCACATGGCAGCTTGTCTGGAGTTTGCCAAAAGGCACCTGAAGGACTCTCAGACAATGAGAAACAAAATTCTCTGGTCTGATGAGACAAACTCTTTGGTGTGAATGCCAGGCGTCATGTTTGGAAGAAACCAAGCACCTCTCATATTACCGCCAGTAACACCTCTATAGTGAAGTATGGTGGTGGCAGCATCATGCTATGGGGTTGTTTTTCAGCAGCAGGATCTAGCAGACTAGTCAGAATAGAGGGAAAGATGAATGCAGCAATGTACAGAGACATCCTGGATGATAACCTGTCCCTGAGCCCTCTTGGCCTCAGACTGGGGCGACGGTTCATTTTTCAGCAGGACAGTGACCCAAAGCACACTGCCAATATATCTAACGAGTGGCTTTGGAACCACTCTATGAATGTCTTGGAGTGGCCAAGCCAGAGTCCAGACTTGAATCTAATTCAAAATGTCTGCAGAGATCTGAAAATGGCTGTCTCTCATCCAACCTGATGGAGCTTGAGATGTACTGCAAAGAAAAATGGGCAAAACTGCAGCTCAGTGTAAAAAGTTAGACCCATATGGGTCCTATATTTGTTACTCAATTTAAACAAATTTTCTTCATACTTTTTAGAAACCGAGCTATATAGGTTGTCCAACTAATAACTTTAGAAGTTAGCTGCAAGTAAAAAACATTTTTTTTGTTCTACCCTGAAAAGCAAGTAAAAAAAAATATTTCATGGTCTTTTATGAGTTTTCAAGTTAAGGCTCATCAATTCACCCAAATACCCACCCATCTATCTGCCCACCCACCCGTCTGTAATAATAGAGACTACTCTCAACGAGCAGAGGGTGCTGAGGGGGGCTTGTCCCAAAGCACCTACAGGCGGCTGGTTGTTTGCACTTTAGTCCCTCCTAGCTGCAGTCAGAACAGGTGATACGCTCCTTTCTTTCTACTAGTGCGCATTTCTCAAGCATGTGCAAAGTGACTGCTGGCTGATCTAGTCAAGGCTGTTGCCTGATTTTCTCACGATGTCATTGGTGGATATTACCACAGTCATGTTTGGTCCATTTAGATTGTTAATTTAAATGGTAGGCTCCTAAGTGCTGAGGTTAAAACCCAACATTAAGTAAAAAAGGCTAAAAAAACAACATACATAGGTTATGAAGGTTATGAATATTAAAAGTAGTAGTGTGTTTGGGTCATTTTTGCAGGTCCAAAACCTGGTTGGATTGAATTGAATTTTTAAAGTGCCTTGAGATGACATTTGTTGTGACTTGGCGCTGTATAAATAAAACTCAATTAAATTAAATTGAATAAAGGAGGAGGTTTGGATCATTAAAATTTAAAAGAACAAATTAGAACTACTATCGTTTTTATTTACTTTTTGTCTCTTCCAAAACATTAGAACCCCTTTCTTACAGCGTCCATTATGATACATTTGATTAAGTTAATATTGGCAAATTTAGACCAACAGTTATTTAAAATTAATTAAACCAAGAAATTAGTTTCTGATAAGAACTGGGACAGGCATCTCTCAAAAGACAATAAAACAATGCATGTGGAAATTAATTTTTACCCTTTTCAACATTCAGTTAATAAAACATTTATCAGCATTAAAGCAATCACATACTTCATATAATTGTGTCTTTTTCCATGTTTCCACTGGTATTTTGATGATTTATCTTTGGTTATGAGCTTCAAGTCTTTTAAGTTGCAAGTCGTCCTTCCCATCACCCAAATCTTTTGCTCCCTCCACAGATTCTCTATCAGGTTCAAGTCATTACTGTGGCTGGGCCACTGCAAAATGTTGAGATTACTGCCAGTCAGAAGTAACCAATTCGACCATTTAAACATGAATTAATTAGATCAAGTTAGTTTTAATTTGACACATTTTTAAGATATTAGTGGGCTTGGGGGACAACCCAGACAATTGTACATTACTCTTTCCAACTTTTAATGGCCTCTTTCTTCCCTCACGTTTTTTGTTTTTCTCATGATTTCTCTCTGGAAATGATATTCCCTCTCTTTCCAGTCTCTTTCAAGGACCTCTGAGATAGTTTCAAGCTAAGTCTGCTACATAAACACCCTGAGGTCACAACCATTTAAAAAATAAACACCGTAAACACGACTCTAAGGAGAGGACAGATGAGCGTTGAGGCCAAATTTTTGCTCACTCTAAAATTTTGTTTCATTTGTCGAGCAGCAGCTTGTTTTTAAATATCAATGGGTTGGTTAGAAAAATAAATTGACTGTAGCAGATTTAACTCAGGGCTACACCTCAAATAATTTCCCATTAAAGATATTTGGAAATGTCGCTGCAGATACACGCTCACATATGCAAACAAACAGTGGTCAGCTGCAGCAAAGTGAACATGGCTTGTGATTTTTGTGAAACACAAATATACACAGATCTAAATGGCTAATGTCAATGTCAGCATGAAGTGTAAAGAAAAATCTGTCAGTAACGCACACACATACCAGCAGTTCTGCACACAGAGAAAAATAGAGTTCTTGCTGTTACAGCCAAGAGACACACTGCAAAAACTGGGGCTGACATTTCCAGTATGTCATAAGGAGAGAGCAAAATAAGCATAATAAATGGTGGGATTGACATCATGTGTCTGGTCGCAAAAACAAAGATGGAAAAAAAAAATTCTGGGGGCTAATCCAGAAAGAGCTGAGATAAGCATAACAGAAAGAGGAAAAAGATTTTTTTAAATCACATTTTTAACTTTGAGACACATACAGTGGGGAGAACAAGTATTTGATACACTGCTGATTTTGCAGGTTTTCCCACTTGCAAAGCATGTAGAAGTTTTTAATTTTTATTATAGGTACTCTTCAACTGTGAGTGACAGAATCTAAAACAAAAAGTAATTAATTTGCATTTTATTCCATGACATAAGTATTTGATACATCAAAAAAAAAAAAAAAAAAACAACTTAATATTTTGGTACAGAAACCTTTGTTTGCAATTACAGATATCAGAGGTTTCCTGTAGTTCTTGATGAGGTTTGCACACAGTGCAGCAGGGGTTCTGGACCACTCCTGCATCCAGATCTTCTCCAGATCCTTCAGGTTTCAGGGCTGTCTCTGGGCAATACGGACTTCAAGCTTGGGTTGGTTTGGGTCGTTGTCAGACCCAGCCATGACCCGTCTTCAATGCCCTTACTGAGGAAAGGAAGTTGGCTATGATCTCCTGATACATGGCCCCATCCATCCTCCCCTCAATATGGTGCAGCTGTCCTGTCCTCTTTGCAGAAAAGCATCTCCAAAGAATGATGTTTCCACCTCCACGTTTCATGGTAGGGATGGTGTTCTTGGGGTTGTACTCATCCTTCTTCTTCCTCCAAACACAGCAAGTGATGTTTAGACCAAAAAGCTCAATTTTTGTCTCATCAGACCACATGACCTTCCCCCACTCCTCCTCTGGATCATCCAGGTGGTCATTGGCAAACTTCAGATGGGCCTGGACATACGCTGGCCTGAGCAGGGAGACCTTGCGTGTGCGGATTTTAATCCATGGCTTCGTAGTGTGTTACAAATGCTCTTCTTTAAGACTGTGGTCCCTGTTCTCCTCAGGTCATTGAGTAGGTCCTGCCATGTAGTTCTGGGCTGATCCTTCACCTTCCTCAGGATCATTGATGCCCCACGAGGTGACATCTTGCATGGAGCCCCAGACCGAAGGAGATTGACTGTCATCTTGAACTTCTTCCATTTTCTTATAATTGTGCCAACAGTTGTTGCCTTCTCACCAAGCTGCTTGGCTATTTTCCTGTAGCCCATCCTAGCCTTGTGCAGGTCCACTATTTTATCCCTGATGTCCTTACATAACTCTCTGGTCTAGGCCATGGTGGAGAGGTTGGAGTTTGTTTGAGTGTGTGGACAGGTGTCGTTTATACAGGAAACGAGTTCAAACAGGTGCAGTTAATACAGGTAATAAAAGGAGAACAGGAGGGCTTCTTAAAGAAAAACTAATAGGCCTATGAGAGCCGGGATTCTTACTGGTTGTTTGGTGATCAAATACTTATTTTATGTAATAAAATGCAAATTATTTACTTAAAAATCACACAATGTGATCTTCTGGATTTTTGTATTAATCTCGGTCACTCACAGTTGAAGAGTACCTATAATAGAAATAAAAGACTTCTACATGCTTTGCAAGTGGGAAAACCTGATAAATCGGCAGTGTATCAAATACTTGTTCTCACCACTGTATATATAAATATATATAGGTATATCTAGATATACCTATATATATAGGGCTGCACGGTGCCGCAGTTGGTAGCACTGTTGCCTTGCAGCAAGAAGGTCCTGGGTTCGATTCCCGGCTGGGGGTCTCTGCATGGAGTTTGCATGTTCTCCCCGTGCATGCGTTGGTTCTCACCGGGCACTCCGGCTTCCTCCCACAGTCCAAAGACATGCCTGTTAGGTTAATTGGTCACTCTAAATTGCCCTTAGGTGTATGAATGAGTGTGTGCATGGTTGTTTGTGTGTTGCCCTGCGATTGACTGGCGACCTGCCCAGGGTGAACCCCGCCTCTCGCCCGTAAGATTATTGGAGGTAGACACCAGCTTCCCCGCGACCCGCTATGGAATAAGTGGTAGAAAATGACTGACTGACTGATGACATATCTATATATATCTATGTAGATAGATATATATTTATTATTCACACATCTACAGAGGCTGAGTCTTAGGGACTGTTCTGGATATTGTTATACAAATGAGTGACACAAAAAACACTCAGTGTTTTACTGTAACCCCCTGACTATAGTGGATTTCGCTTATTAATAAAATTCTCTATTGTGATTGCAGCCATGTTTGATATGGAAAGAACAATATAAAGCACTCAGGTCTTAAATATTACAGTGATGTTTGCAATAAAAGGTGCAATTAGGTAATAAGCCAGTAAGAATGCATATGGTATCTTTTGACCCAGCATGAGTGTATTTTCCTGTATGTCCTCAACTTATTTGGACTTTATTCTTGGATCAATAAATCATTCACTCTAAGTGTTTTAAGCCTCTATTTCAACCTCTATAAAGCTTTTTGTTATACCTTTTTACAATCATTCACCGCACCTGGCTCCTGCCAGTTAACATAGTTGCAGTGCTGAATGCACTAAGGTTTGGATCTGAAATAAATTTGATAGTTTGACTTAGAAAAAAACTGCAGCAGCTGATAGTCATTGGTAAAGCCATGCTGGGGGAACATTTGGAGAAACAGCTATGGAATTAATTTATTTGTAGACCTCTGTTTTGTACTGACAAGAGACACGTAAAAAAAACATCACTGAATATTCAAACATTTTATTACTGGAGAAACTTTATGCTCGCACACAACACTTGTTTGCATGTAGTTGTCCACCAGTTTCGTCCCTCAACCTGGGGTCATTTATTTTGTCTAAACCAAGATTGTAGTTGTTGGGAAAAAAAAAAAAAAAGATTTTAAAGGGAAACCCCACATTTTTGGTGGGTGAAGATAAATCCACTTACTTTACCTATTTCTTTTCACAAATCCCACACTTTACATGCATAGAGGTTTTTTGGGGAAAGTATGAGTGCTCACTCCATCCCTTTCATGTTTCCAATAGGCAGCAACACGTCCATTTGACATATTCTCATTAGGAAAGTCTTTTTATTTAATAAAGCAATCAATCTTCTTTGTACAACTATAAACAGTAGTGTGCTGGGGTCCTAGATGTCACATTATCATCAATTTCTGGTAAAGCATGTTCATTTTAGAGAGGCATGTCTCCAATGGTTTTTTTGTGTCAGAAAAGTGTTTTTTAAATTATTAATCTGATTTAAAAAATATTCAAAAGGTTGATAGTTGCATGTTTTCTATGGCTCTAGAATACAAAGATATTTGCATTTTAATTAGATCAGTATGAAACAATAAAAACACTGTTTTCTGTGCTTGACCATTAAAAATTAGGCTGTGTGTAAAGCTGCACATTTGCCATAAATCTTCAAAGGAAGCACCTCTCACGATTTGTGTGCCAGACTGAGGCAGACAAAACAAGAGAAACACAAGGAGGTGGAGGCAGCAGAGGAAGTGGGATCTTGTTGAAAGATTCAGAACAGCCATCTCAAGCCCTATATGTTTATTTTGCCAAATTATGCATATGAAGTGCAACATTATCCTCTGTGCTGCGGGAATGCCACAGAAGTAATTGTGGTGTAGCTGCAGTCCTGATTATCCCATAAACACATTCAAACTGTCAGATACATGTGCGATGAAGGAGCGAGAGTGAAAAACTGTCTTTCTGGTACAAACTGCTAAACAGCTGTAATTGTTCTGACCACATACAGTCAGCTGCCTCATTTACAGTTTACGGCTTTGGTATTTTAGTTGGTTGTTAACGTTAGACTATAAATCTCACAGCTGCTGTTTAAGGACATAAGGAAGACTGGGAGCTCCTATAAGCCACATTAAGTGGACACCTGATACAGCAGTGTCTAGACGACTGAGTCCTTTTTTTTGAGAATCCTTAAATAGCTGCTCATCTTTGGGGGTAATTCATTACCATTAATGAAGTGCTTCATCGGGATATGGGACATCAGAACTGATAAGAAAGACTTTTAAGGGAAAACCAAAAACAAATTAGGTCTTTCAATTTTATTTTATTTAATACTTAAATAAGAAAAGGAAAATGTGTAGTTTGTGAAAAAAAGACAATAAGCTGAGGGTTCAAGATTATAGTTTTTTTTAAAGTTTGTTCAGGTGAATACACCTCAAAAACCAGCGCAGTGAAATTCTTTTGCAGCTCATATTTTTATTTACATTGATTCGCTCTAACATGCTTGTTTCACATCCAGTTTAGGTCAGGGAAAAAATGTAATACTGGATGCTCACAAATGGTCTTTTTAAATAATTGAATATAATTTTAAATTAGTGAATTAAAACTTGATTGCACATTAAATTATGAGAATATTTTGTCACCCCCTCTGTGCAAGGCATGCTTCACTGAGTGTTTCAGTCCTCTCTGTGACACTGTATCCCTGCTGCTGCTGTTCCAGACGTGGGTCCAGGGTAAACCAGGCATGACAGACACTCTATACTCTGGTGTAGGGTTGCTAACTTGGCCTGAGCTACGTTCTAATGTTAAAAATCACTGGTGAACTATAAGGGGACTGCTGTGGGACTTGATTTCCATCATTAATAATTCTGTTGGTATGTTTTATGTGTGCAGCTGATTGGGGGTAGATACTGTAAATTAACCAGCAGCGCCCAATGTGTGAGGTTTCATTCTTATTATAGATATTTACATACACTGTATGAAAAGAAAAAATGAACCATTTTTTCACTGTCTGACATAAAATCTGACAAAACATTTCCTGTTTAAGGTAAGTTAGAATTACCTTAATTATTTCTTGTGGCTAAATCTTATAATAATTAGAGAGAGAATGTATTTGAGATTTCTTAAAAGTCAGATGTTTACATACACTAAGATTACTATGTCTCTGAACAATTTGGGAAAGATGATGGATGCCAACACTTTGTACAGTTCAGCTAAGGTTCCCTTGAGCGACATAATGTCAGAATGTCAGAATATTTCAAAGAAAACAGGTAAGAAATGAGATAGACAAGTCTGGTTCATGCTTGGATGCATTTCCCAGATCCCTGAAGGTGTGCGTATCAACCCCAGAATGAAAGCAATAGACTTTAGGAAGATGTTGGCTGAAGATGGTAAGAGCGTGTCATTATCCACAGTGAAACAAGTCCTGTACCGACATGGGCTGAACGGTCACTGAGAGGAAGAAGCCAGTGCTTCAAAAGCAACAGGAAAAGCCAGATTACAGTTTGAAAATGTACAAAAATACAAAGACCTTAATATTTAGAGACATGTCCTGCACTTTCATGAAACTACAATTCTAGTAATTGAGCCATAATGACTGGTTTTACATTTGGTGGAAACGACAAAAGATCATACTCAGTTACACCAGTTTGTGAGAAGAAATGGGCCAAGGTTCCAGCAAACTATTTTGAGAAGCTTGTGGAAGAAGAACCAAAGCATTTGACCCCAGCAGTCCTAACAAATGATAATGGAATATTTGTAAACTTCTGAATTTATAAAAATTCAAAAACATATTTACTAAATCTTTCGCTAATTTTTCTGGCACTTAACAAATAGAAATAATTTTGGTAATCCTAACTGGCCTAAAACAAGGAAAGGTGTGGTCGGCATTAATGTCAGACTGTAAAAAAAAAAACGTAATTTTTTATAGTATATGTAAGTATTTGGTTTTAACTCTACATTTCAAAACCTTAAGCATCTAAAACCCCCAAAAGGTAACTTTAAATTTGATTGGCTGATAAATTACACTGTTTTTGTATGAACGAACCTAATGCGACACAAATGCCTTCGAGTAGAGACCTATTCCTCCACGGTATATACGAGTACACCTTTGCTTGACCTTTTAAATCACGATAGACTCGAGTTTCAGGGCATTATCTTCTGTAAACTTTAATTAAATGTTTACAAGAGGTAGTAGATTCACTTCAGCAAAAAAGCATATTTTCTAACAAATCTAATTCATTTGAGTGGATTATCTTCATCAGTTGTTATCCTCCCCTAAGACCCAGTGCATGTAAAGAGATATAGCACCATAAGGTTTGCAGAAAGCCAGATTGGGTTAGATTAGAAGCAAGTCATTCAGAAAAGGGCACAAGGTGTGTAATTCTATCCATGGCCCGACTCTCAGCTTCAATTTGACTGAAAATGCTGCAGGCAAGAGAGCCCTCTCTGCATAATCCAGACTCTGTAAGAGAATAACTCAAGCGAAACACCTTAAGCCTCTTTCAAACATATTTTCCCGAATCAAAGTGGCACTTATGAATAATTGCACAGTGTGTTTTTAGGTTGGTATAAGAAGGAAAACAACAATTAACAGTGAAAGTTTTCTCTTTCTTTCACCCCCCCAATTCCTCCGTGCCGGCAGTTTTGTCAGCGTGTGTGCTCTGATAGCTTGGGGAAGTATCTATTTACTTAGTGATTAGGACAATTTGAGTGTCGCGGGCTAGTAAATTCAAACCATTCAGTCCGGTAGATTGGCCCAGACAACATCATCAGGCCACAATGTAAAAAAAAAGACTCTCTCACACACACACACACCACACACACACACACACACACACACACACAGGTTTAACCTGCTCTCCTGAACAGGCATACAAGCCCCCTCATCTGGATTTCTGTCTGCCTATGTTTTTTTCTTCATCCTTTCCTTGAACTTAAATAAACCTTCACGTATAATTACAGCAAATTCTGTATATTTTCATGTCCATTTCCTTGAAACGCTCGAAAATGATCGGCTTTAAGAGCAGAGCAAGCATGTGATGAGTGAACAACACACACTGGCTGCATTAAAAAAACTGTGAAAGAGTGTCTTTTATTGATTCAGAGGGTAAAAAGGTAAGAATGCAGGAGCAGCCATTTGTTTGGTCATTAGAGAAGGAGGTCCATCTGATCTGGTGTTGCCATGCAGTGATGAAAATATTAACAAAGTCAATATTATGAGTGTAAAAGGGTGCTCTTACGCAGAATGCGGTATTGTGGTCACATCAAAATTTCTGACTTGCATTAAGTGCCAAAACTGGTGAAAGGAGGAGAATTTAGGTTAAAAAAAACTCTAAGTCGCTCACTCAATTTCAGCTGAAGTTTGGCACCACCAGTGACCTTCTCACCCAAAACATACACATGCAAGAGAATGTGGCTTTAAATGATTTTGACAAGTTGGCATAATAGTCAAAACGTATGTTTTTTAAGATTTTGGTGAATCTTGAATCTTTTTTGTGACCTGTCCTGGAACCTTAAGACTAAGAAATATGGTGAGTCTGGAAGCCATAGTGTATGTGGCTAATTTGCTCTACAAAAAGTGGGAAGACATTTCCCCTTGTTGCATAGTTTATTTAATTTGATGGCATGAAAGGTGGACCAAGGAAACAACAACAACCATGTCCAACTAGGTCACCTCTTTTCCCAGGAGCTGGCCCACAACATCATGGACACTGGCACAGTTCAGACCACGTCAATAGTTATTTTATTATCAAATCAAATTTTACTAAATTAATGAGTACTTATAAATAAAGTCAGAACAACTATCATTAAAATCAATAAATAAACATACTAGCATTAGACTAGCATTTAAGCTAACCTCTCCACGTAAAGACCTTGTCAGCAGTAGCAAGACACAAGTTTATCGATGACAACAACTGTATGCACTGGTGGAGCTTGTATGAAGTCTTCCAGCAGCTTTCATCTTTTCTCCACCCCCACCTGCAGAACCACAACCAATCAAAGTTGTTCTACACCCGTGTAGCACTTATGCAAAAATAAGCAGGTTTTATTAAATAACTTATCAATACCATTGGATAATGAAATATACTGATCTGTTTGACATGAGGTCTTGTGCTGGATAGATCACAATCACTAATTTGTTTCAAAGAATCTTTCATTAGCGTTGACTGATTTCATTTAGGTCCGACCGGTCTAGATATTGGCATTTTTATGCTGGTCCCAGTCTAACACAATTCTAAGACCAGAGCAGAATAGAATAGAATAGAATAGAATAGAATAGAAGTTGCATACATTTTAAGTTCTGTTTTGCAGTATAACTCAGTTCAGGTTTGACCAGTTTAAATTCTATAGATGAACAAAAGCAACTCTAAAAAAACTGAGGCCCTTTAATTCAGTGCTTCAGATCAGATCAACTTCAGCACCATTAACTAGACATTGGTATACGCCCATAGTTCCTTACAATGTACAATAAAGGAATGTGCATCCCACCCCACCTTTATCCCGACATGCAAATTGCCAATAGAAAACTCATTCAGAGCACATTTGACAAGCTGCGCTTTTGTTTATGAGTGCACCTGATGCGCACCAGGCTGTGCTGCCTGCAGTGGTAAGCCATATTGCACATGTGAAAAAAAACACCATAGGCTGTATGTGTCAAGTCAAATATATCTAGAAACAATTAGCAAAGCAATCGGTGCTTTTAAAGAGACATCTAGAAAGGCCACCAGAGGGTAGGGGTGGTGGCAACACAACTCCAGCAATATGGGCCACTGCCACATTGTCATACATTAAGCGAGAGAAGATCACCAGACACAGAGAATGATTCATGGACATGTTAGAAAGCACTATCATCACTTGCTAGATTTTAAAAGAGGTTGCACTTTGTGTTTGCATGAGGTATCAAGTACCCTTTGGTTCCAAGCTTCAACGTTGAGCCATAGTGATATCTGTAAGTCCCACATCCTTGACAAATAAAAAGAAAAAGTGCCAAACACGAATCACATTGATTTATCCATGGTAAAAATAGTGGATTTCGTCTCTCCGTTTTGCAGACGACGTGGTTCTTCTGGCTCCTTCCAGACAAGACCTACAGTATGGACTGGGGTTGTTTGCAGCTAAGTGCAAAGCAGCGGGGATGAAGATCAACTTTTCCAAGTCCGAGGCCATGGTTCTCGACCGGAAAAGGGGTGGTTTGCCTTCTTCAGGTTAGAGAGGAGTTGCTGCCTCAAGTGGAGAGTTCAAGTATCTCGGGGTCTTGTTCATGAGTAAGGGTAGAATGGAGCTGGAGATTGACAGAGGGATTGGGGCAGTTGCTTCAGTCCTGCCAATGCTGCACCGGTCCGTTGTGGTGAAGATTTTCTGGTCCGTCTAAGTTCCTGCCCCCACCTATGGTTGTGAACTTTGGGTCATGACCCAAGGAACAAGATCCTAGATATAAGTGGCTGTAATGACCTTCCTCTGTAGGGTGGGCAAGGAGCTCAGCCATCCAGGAGTAGAGCCGCTGCTTGTCCACATCGAGAGGTGTAAGCTTAGGTTTCTCAGGCATCTGTTCTGAAAACACCTGAACACCTCCCTCGGGAGGTATTCCAGGTACGTCCCACCAGGAGGAGGCCCAGGGGACTGCCCAGGACATGGGACTATGCCTCTCGGCTGACCTGGGAATGCCTCGGGCTTCCTCCAGAGAAGCTAAAGGAGGTGTCGGGGGAGATGGAAGTCTGGGAGTCTCTGCTGAGTCTCTCCTGCCCCCGCAACCCAGTCCCGGATAAGCAGAAGATGTTTGATTGGGTCCAACCCGTTACAAATAAACAGAAACACCAAGATCAAGAAATCACTACATGATTTTCCTGTTAAAACACAATTTGTACAACAGAAAATATAATTTAGAACAATATACCTGTTCTGGTGATGTGTGGATTTTTTAGTGTGTTCATGTTTGACGCATATGAGGTGAAGTAGGCAGAGATCTGGACACTGTCCCAATGGTCAAGAGGGATGTAAGCAATTACCAATTCTCCAAACACTACTTTGTTCTGTTTAAACATATTACATGCCTCTTATGGTCACTCGAAGCCCCTCCCTTTGCACCACACCCGATAAAACACACACACACGGACTGAATGAATGAGCAAGGATAAGCTCCGCATAACAACGGCAAGCTGCCTGCAATTAGCTAATCATCATCATTACACAAGTGAGAACTGCACATGTGCATGCAGACCCACTCCCCTTCAGCCCAGATCCTCTCTGAGAGTTAATTAAAACCAGTGAAGTTTTTCTTTAATGTTCACTTCATCTATACACACCAAAAACAATTAATATTTACTCCAAACATAAAATAATTGATTAACTCAATAATTGATTGACTGATTTCAGAGCATTTCAGCTGTTTTTTTAATACCTATTTCAAAATGATACGTGAGCGCAGCACATAGTCAATGATAGACGTGTTAGACTGAAAGGATCTACTGTGCAAAATACCTAAAAAAAAGCCTGGCAACTAACCAAATGCAAAAAGTGACAAGATGAGAAATGAAATATGTCAAAGATAACTTTTGCATCCGGCTTAGGCAGTTCACAGGGTGTCTGTCTGACTAGAAATATATGAGTGTCATGCTTCTGACCTTGACTGAGAATTTTAAAACAATTTAAATTTGTTTATTTTGTGTAAACCAAAATAAATTAAAAATAAACAGCAAAAATGTTATGAATTTAAGATCTTTTAAAACAGTCAAGAAACATTCCTTGTGGTTTATGTTTTAAATTTATATTAAGCAAAAATTGGTTCAGTAATACTACAGGATGGCAAATGAGTGTTTTTATTTAAAATATATATTAAAATTGTATCAAGAGTCAGGATTAAAATTGGAAAATCAAGTTTCTCTGTTCCAGTGAATGATTTATTTATTTACTTTTTTGTATTTTTACACATGAAAACCTCAGCTTTTCTCTGGAAGCATCTTCATCATTAGTAATATTTCAACATATAAATAATAGTATAAATAAAATAAATTCACCTGTAACATAAATAGGTTGAGGTTGCACTTTAAGTTGCAAGTTTTATTCAAGCTGACTTGTTGATAGTTTGTTTAAATCCTTTCTTGACAGAAATGCAGGCGGCAGTGGTGACCTGCATTGCCTCAAAATGTTCCTCGTGTATCGTCACCAGCAGGACGACAAGACACAACAGCTGGACCCTGGAATGGGAGAGCCGAGTGGCTGATTGAAAGGCAGGCTGCGTGTTAGTGTGTGAGACCAGAACTACAGGGAATGCGTGTCACGCTTGGCGAAGGCCGAAAGGCAGACGCTGTGCTTCAGTGCGCTGTTCCGCCTGCAGCCCTGTCAACTGATCTATCGGCAGAGAGAGAGGAAGAGAGGCTGATTAGCTTAAGAGGGCCTGAGGGCTTCAATGCTATATCACAACAAACAATTATCATGTCTCAAGAGGAACGGGAACACAAGTTCAGACAAATGGACAGAGTAGAGGCCTGATAGGGGATTTTATGGGAAATGCAGAAACATAAAATCAGTCATTTCCATGAAATATTCTCTATAAAATGTGGACAAAAGGTGATGAAACGTTTAACATGTTCATATTTTCCTGTCAAAAGTTTTATGTCCTGAGGTTTTTGAGTCGAGTGAAAGTTCATGAACCCCCAAAACTTAAACATCTGAGCTCTAATTTTAGTGATTACCTGTATTGGTGTTTTTTTGCTCTGCTTTAACACCATATTTAAGTTGAAAAAGCTGAACCTGCAAATGTAAAAAAAAACAAAAACTAAGTTACCATCTAAAGAAAAATAAAAAAGAATCAAAGTGAAAAAGCAAGCAAACAAAAGGCATTTATCAAATTCTCAACAATTAAATAGCTAATCTTTATATAATTTTGCCAAGCTGTGTCTCTTTGAAACCAAAGTCATGAATTTGGACAACAGTGAGGCACCCAGGTTAGCAGACTGTGGTGCACACACAAAGAGCTGGTGTTGGGTTGCACTGCAGTGGCCCTTGCTCAATACTCAGTATGTGCACACACACGCAAATGCGCACAAACGTGCACACACACAAGCACAAACTATGAATGAACTTCAGTAACCTTTTGCTCAGTCCCCAAGCAAAGGTTGAGTCCTGCACGCTACTTAAATCTCATTTGTGGGAGCCAGACCAGAACACCTCATTTATAAATTTATGTGGCTGATACACACCGTCATGAATATTGGGTTGAGAAATGCACTCTAAAGCTGAGCCAAACTAAAAATTCAACACAAGTTCAAAATAAAATGTTTTAAAGTATTGTCTAAATAATAACAAGCATTCCAGTTTTCTGTTGAGTATACCCAAGAAAGGTTTTATTGGCTGTGCTGCTGACAGCTATTTGCTAATCGCTAGAAAACATATGCTTTTATTACAGCTGGGTGATGATACCAGAACTGATGTTAAACAGAATAATTTTATTCAGTCATCAAGGTCTTTTTTTATCTACCTGACTATCGACAACACAAATGGATCAAGGGTTAGAAACACAGTTAATGCTCATTGTCAACGGTGTCCAGAGCTCTTGTCAAACTGGTGATTAATGACCTGAATGCTTTAGGAGTATTGCTTTAACATGATTTCTAATTGAGCAGCTTAAACTGCCACTAACACAGAGAACAAATTAGTGGGGAATATTTGGATGAAACACAGAACATTGAAACCAATACTACATAAATGCAACCATAGCCTGGGCCGACAAAGCACAGGTACACCCTGACCTGCTCCATGAGGGTTCACTCATTATCTAAACATTCTGGACCTTTTTGGTGTTGAATGTTTCTAGCAAGTGTTGTTTTTATTATTATATTTGTAGAGCAGACAGTAGAGGAAATTATTGCTGGCCACATGCATGTACAGTTATAAAGTGGTGAGTAAATTTGACTTTCCAATTTGATCAATTCAGTTGATACAACTGACATATTTAGTTTAGTTTAGGTATTTTTAGTTTAGTACTTAACACAACATAAAAATGCAAAAAAACAAAAACAAAAACAATACATTGCTAGAAGCATAAAAGAAATAATGAATGTGATTGCATGGTAGAAACTAGTACTGATTTATATGAACCATACCAAGTAATTAATAAGATAAACAGTATATTAACAATACATAAATAAAGTATAAATCAAATAAATGCATAAAGCACTTGAGTGAAAATAATTAAATGAAAAATATTATTATATAAAAAATTTCACTCCCTTCAAATGAATGAAATCATCATAAATTATTTTGGCAGAAAATCTTTTTTTAGTAAATTTCAGTTTTCAAACTATAAAACAAAGGGTACCAACAGATGTTGGTACTTACAAGAAAACTGACAGCATGATGTGGTACATAATGGATGTGTACCACAAGCTTCTAAGGTAGCTGTAATTAAACCTTTGCTTAAGAAACCTTCGCTTGACCGAGATGATTTAATAAATTACAGACCTATATCCAATCTTCCGTTCTTATCTATGATTCTTGAGAAAATATTTGCTAATCAAATGTGTGAGCATTTACACGGCAATGACTTGTTTGAAGAGTTTCAGTCAGGCTTCAGAGCTCATCATAGCACTGAAACAGCTCTACAGAAAGTCACTAATGATATTCTTATGGCCTCAGATAATGGACTTGTGTCTGTACTGGTTCTGTTAGATCTCAGTGCTGCATTTGATACAGTCGACCATAATATTCTCTTAAAAAGGCTGGAATATGCTGTAGGGATCAGGGGAACAGCGCTAGGCTGGTTTAAATTTTATCTGTCTGACAGATTCCAGTTTGTTCATGTAAATGATAAATCATCTTTAAACTCCAGGGTTAATTGTGGAGTACCACAGGGTTCAGTACTTGGGCCAATTCTCTTTACTATATATATATTTCCAATAGGTCAAATTATCAGGCAGCATAGAATAAATTTTCACTGTTACGCTGATGATACTCAGCTTTACTTATCCATAAATCCTGATGAGCCCAACCAGTTAGATAGACTACAAGCATGTCTTGAAGACATAAAAACTTGGATGACTTTAGATTTTCTCCTTCTAAATTCAGACAAGACAGAAGTTGTCGTCTTTGGACCAGAGTCTTTGAATAAGAAGCAGCTTAGTCAATCACTTAACCTGGATGGCATTAAATTGACCTCCGTTAATAAAGTAAAAAACCTTGGTGTTATTTTTGACCAGGACATGTAATTTAAATCCCATATTAAACAGGTTTCTAGGATTTCCTTATTTCATCTCCGGAACATTGCCAAAATTAGAAATATCCTGTCCAGAAGTGATGCTGAAAAACTAGTCCATGCATTTGTTACTTCAAGGCTGGACTATTGCAATTCTTTACTATCAGGATGTCCACAAAATGCAGTTAAAAGCCTTCAGCTGATTCAAAATGCTGCAGCAAGAGTTCTGATGAAAATTAAAAAGAGAGATCATATTTCCCCTACTTTAGCTTCCCTTCATTGGCTCCCTGTTAAATCCAAAATAGAATTTAAAATTCTCCTCCTCCGCCCTTAATGATCTAGCTCCATCATACATCAGAGATCTGATTCTTCCATATGTTCCTAACAGAGCACTTCATTCTCAGACTGCAGGTTTGCTGGTGGTTCCTAGAGTCTAGAAGTAGAATGGGAGGCAGATCCTTTAGTTATCAGGCTCCCCTCCTGTGAAACCAGCTCCCAGTTTTAGTCCGTGAGGCAGACACCCTGTCTACTTTTAAGGCTAGGCTTAAAACTTTCCTTTTTGATAAAGCTTATAGTTAGAGTGGCTTAGGTTATCCTGAGCTATCTTCCTTATTTTTACCTCCGTCTTTTTTCCTCCCTGTTGGATGGAGTAAAGGGGAGTCAGGTTTAGCCTAAACCGGCTCAGTTATGGTTGAGGTGCAAACACACCCTCCATTTCTGCTACCTGTATGACCCCCTCTCTTTTCCAATAGTTATAATCAATCTGAAAGAGAGAGGTATCCCAATCGTTGTGGTTTTTAGTATAACAATGGCCATCAGTGGGCTCTAGATGGACAAACTGTCTACTTTTAAGGCTTAAAACTTTCCTTTTTGATAAAGCTTATAGTTAGAGTGGCTAAGGTTATCCTGAACTATCTCTGTAGTTATGCTGCTATAGGCATAGGCTGCTGGAGGACATAATGACCACTTTCACCCTCTTCACTACATTCTCACACTACTCTCCCATTATTTGCTGTTGCTATGTTGAGGCGACTGTGGCTCAGTAGGAAGAGTAGTTGTCTTGCAATCAGAAGGGTGTGGGTTCGATTCCAGCTTTCTCCTGCCATATGTTGATGTATGTCTGGGCAAGGCACTTTTCGGTGTATTTTCGGTGTATGAATGTGTGAGCGTTGGTGAATGTGGCTCTAGTGTGAAGCGCTTTGAGCGGTCTGTATAACTGGAAAGGTGCTTTATAAATTCAGTCCATTTAACTCTGTTCTCTCTCTTTTCTCTTCCTAGAAGCTACACCTGGCCTGACTCTGTGTCTACCTGTGACACCTTTCTGGAGAGGGGCATCGTCCGAGCTTCTGCTGGCAACAAATTTAAACCCCCTCTACCGATGAGCCACATGGCCCTGTCTTTCGGTGTTTAACCCTTTCTCTCTCCTAGACATGGTGATTGACTGAGCTTTTACTGTAACTAATTGTATGTGCTCTCTTTCAGACTCTAACCTTGAAAATGGTCAGAGTTTATCTGTTCTTTTCTTTCTAGGTGAAACGACTAAAGGAGCTACATCCATTTAACAAATTTTTTTTTCCTTTCCCATAGAAAGGACTCCTGGATCAGTGCTTCTTTGTTCTCTTTTGTGTCTCTGCGCTGTTCTCTTAAACCCCCGTCGGTCGTGGCAGATAGCCGCTCACCCTGAGCATGGTTCTGCTGGAGGTTTTCTTCCTGTTTAAAAGGAGTTTTCCTCTCCACTGTCGCTACATGCATGCTCAGTATGAGGGATTGCTGCAAAGTCAACGCCAGTGACTGTCCACTGTCTCTACATGCTCATCCAGGAGGAGTGAATGCTGCAAGTCACTGACTGGATGCAATCTGCTGGGTTTCCTTAGATAGAAAAACTTTTTATCCAATTTGAATAAATAACTGAATCTGATTGCACTGTTCAGTGATTAGGATTAATTGGAATGTATGTACCTGATTTTTGTGAAGTGCCTTGAGACAACATGTGTTGTGAATTGGTGCTATATAAATAAACTGAATTGAATTGAATTGAATTGTTTTAAACATGCTAGATGGAGATCATTGTCCTGTCTAGTTGAGTAATAATAAAGGGAAGAATTGTTTACAAAATAAAACAAAGCTGTAAATGCACAATCAAACATCTCTCTTTATAGACAAAAGTACAAGTTTTATACTGTAAATTATAATATTTATATTAAATATATTCAGTAATTTCCCTTTAAAAAAATAAAGGGGCACTTGGTGTACTAGATTAGCCCAAACAATTGAAATATGTTAAATAAGAATAAATGAGACTGTAATGCAAAGATAGGAAAGAGTTACGTACAAAGGCTCTTAATTTGCATTGCCAAATGATTTTTTTGCAGACTAAACCAATCACCTCCCCCAGGATAACTTGTCATCAGTTAAAAACTTAAAAAACTATTTGATAAAAGTTTGTTCCGTTATTCTTTTTTGATATACCCATTATTCCGCTCCTTATTTTATGCTTTTTTGCTGGGAAATAACATGAAGTTACTTTTTTTTGTTTTATTTAATGATAGCTTGTTTCTTTGGAACCATCTGGAATAAATACATTGATCTTGATTTATTTATCTAATGAAATGAAGTAAAACTATATTGGAAGCAAAAAGACAGGTGTCGTCAGCAAGCAGTAGTGAAAAAGTATAGTTGGATGTTCTATCAAGATCTTTTATTTAAAAATGAAACAATAAAGGTCCCAATATGGATCACTGAGGGACACCAGAGTGTATTATATTTTTACATGACAGAAAGCAGTTCCAAGAAACATATTGCTTTCGATTAAAAAGATAATTGCTGAGCCATTTATGAACATTTCCATGAAAACAGAGATGTATAGAATGGTTTTGAAAGATCTAAAAATACCTACCGCAAATTTTTTTTTTTTTTTTTTGCAAGCAGTGAGTTCTAATAATGCCATGTAAGTTGAATGCTTTTTATGGAAACCATTCTAATGATTTTAAAGAAAACTGCATGAGTGCACATGATTCAGGATTGTTTTATATACTAGTTTCTCTAAAATCTTTAGGTAATCTTGAAATAGGTCAATGGTTTGAGGTTCTGGGATCTCCAGATTTAGCTTCAGCTCATAAGGTATTGTGCCAGTTTCCATTGATGTTGCAAGATAGATGTTAAAGGCTTTATGATGAGAGACTTGTCTTATTTGATTAAGGAGATACCAATTCCATCATGATCTGGAACAAATGACCTCAGATCTGGTATATCGCTCACCGCCTTTGAATCAGGCAAGTCAAAGTTTATGAAAGAGGAAAATGAACCTACAAGCTATATCAAAACAATCAGTAAAAGTAGAAATTCCATCTGTAAAAGTTGAGGGAAATTTTATAGAGGTTTTTGTTTTGAAAGTGATTAATGATTTTCCATTTAGTCTTGATATTATTATTAGATTTCTTAAGCTGGTCACTAAAAAAACCTTTTCTTGGCCACTCTAAGGAGACAAGTGTATTTGTTTTTATAGGATTATAGGAATTAGCCATGACGGAGTTGGTGATGACATTTACCTGGGTGAAAAAATGTATTATCAAATTAGAAAATTGTTCGGGATGCAATAAAATCCCCACAGATACCTTCAGCTGACATATAGGGCTTCATTATTAAGTCGCCAGAACACACCCATTACTATGCCAAACAGAGATAAGTCAACCAACCAAAATAGTGACATGAAGGTTTTTGTTCTTTCATTTATCTTTTCTGGAAAAAAGACCCGAATATCAAAATTTCTGCCATGGCATGCAAACCTACAAGCATATCCATAACAAATGCAATACAACAAGCCTGTGTTTCTTTGGGATGTTGAACAGATTAGTGAGAACAATTAAATACTATAAAGTCCAACATCTAGGCTTTGACTCAGTTCAGGACTTTCTATTTCTTGGTGGATTAACTAGACTGTTTTAGGTCATTGTTATGTTCCAGGGTTCAGTTCTGCTTCAGCCTAAATCTCTTTAAAGATTCTCTCACATTTTCCTCAAGTGCCCTTCTGATAGATAGTGGTATTCATGGCGAATTCTGTGATGGTGGGCTGGCCAGGTCTTGGTGCAGAAGAGCATCCCCAAAATCCCCCAAATCCCGACTCTTCCAGCTCTCTGCTAAACATTTGGCATGAGGTTTCTTTTCCTTGAATGCTGCTTTTGCTTTATGGGTTTATGTGTTTTCTGTTCTGGTGTCAAAATAATGCAATTTTAGACTAGTCTTACACACACACAGGCTGGCATATACATATATATATATAAATTGACGTATGAAATAAAGATTATTTCTGTTAGTTTGTACAATGATAAGAACTTGTGGCCACACATGCCATCAGTGCACCCGTTTTAATTTAACTAGCAGCCCAAACAGTGCTGTGAAAGTCCTCAATATGCATTTCACAGGAACTGTTGCCAGCCTTATTGAAACTGAGACAGTGTCTCTGCCGAGGTTTCAGCTGTGGTGAATTAACAGTGATAGAGTTTCAAGACCGAACAGGCCTCATCTGATGTTTAATATTCTCCAGTGGAACCATCTGCATGATTGAGTTCCAGCTGATGTTTAAATAACAGCCATAAAATTTTGTCACTTGTAATTAATTTCAATATTCCTGAGTGTAACTATGCAGTAATTGTTGATGTGAATCTCCTTTATTGTATTTTGTTTCATTTCAATGGGCATTTTAATTGCTGCATGCGTTAATTTCTTAGTGTGTTTCTAATCATAGTGCATCTTGTTAAAGGTATTGGTCAGGGGCTCAGCGGGAACTGCAGCAGGCAGCCCTAATTCAATTTAAAGCTCTGTGTTTTGACAGGAGGTAGGAGTTAGCTGGACTGGCATGGAGGCTCAGCACTCTGCATTAAAGAGAAATCAAAACACACATATACATGTGTGTCCCTTCATATATATGAGTTCATGCTCAGTGTGTCAAGATTGCAACCTTTAGCTCTTGATATTTACAGTGGCATGAAGAAGTGTACCCATCCCAAGATACACATCCCTAGATAGATAGATAGATAGATAGATAGATAGATAGATAGATAGATAGATAGATAGATAGATAGATAGATAGATAGATAGATAGATAGATAGATAGATAGATAGATAGATAGATAGATAGATGATTGATAGATAGATTTGTTGTCACATTCCCTAAAGTATATTTGGCAACTAAATAATGCTGAACATCACCTGAAGAACACAACATGGTGGTGGCAGGATGATCCTATGGGGTTACTGGAACTCGGGTTTTCATCAAGATAGATGAAATCTTGATAAGTTTCAAAATATGTCAGTTTTCAACCAAAAGCCTTCATTTGTCTCATATAAAGCTGAAGATGAAGGGATTTTTTTATCATCACATTGAGTCCAAGTATGAATCTAAAGAACAATTTAATAAGAGGAAGATTGAAGTTTTGAAAAGGCCAAGTCCAGAAATAGATTTGACAGAAAATCTGGTTTTGGCTGAAGATGCCTGAGATCAAGAGATGTTTTAACATTCTGACAGACTTGGAGCACTTTTGGAAGAAAGAGTTTGCAAAATTTGCCAAGTCAGGATATGGGATGCTGGAAGTCTTCTACCAAAGAACATTGCATTTTGAAATTAAATCAAAAGTTGCTTTAAAAAGTTTTTTTAAGGTAAATAAATAAGGTAATTTCAGTTTTATTGAAGGGGATAAATGGCCCTTCTTCCCACAAGAAACAGGGTTTAGTTTTAGTTTGTAACTTTTCCTTTTTATCACCAGTATTAGATTCATAGCTCTGCTGTAGGATCAAATTGTGTATAATTTGATCCTGAGAAACAGATCTAAAAAACCGTCAGAGCTCGAATTCTAAGCCGCAGCAGATGATAAGCGTTCAAACGTTCACAAATTAATTTATTCAAATGAAACTGCCACTCCGTCTATCCTTTCTAATTTTGTATGGTTGGGGAGATTTGTTTGTTGCACACACCTCAGAGACAGAAAGCAATATGTCTGAGATTTGCATGGAGCTGATAGAAAAATATATCCTAATTTTGCATGTTGTCAGTCAACCTCCAGATGAATACATGTTTGGCTTCAGGGGAAAGTTGTGCAATGTTTGTGTGATGTGGTGAACTGACTTGGAGGGTGTAGGCAATTTGTTCAAAGCTTAGTGCTGGTGTCTGTTTTTGTAGCATGTTTGTGGTCAGATGCATGTTTGTATGTGGTGTCTGGACTGTGTCTCAGCGTGGCCAGTTGTGCATGTGCATGCTTTTGTGTGAATTACAGCTGGCGACACAGAGGGGACTGTGAAATAGATGGAAAAATGGGATGTGATTGTGGTATTCTGGTAGGTAGGCAGGTCATGGACCCTATCTGTTACATGTCTTCTCTTCCCATCGTCTAGTTTCCTGTCATTGATCAGAACAGACCCCCTCCTCCTCCGCCTCCCCCTCTTTTCCTCTCTCCTTTGCTGATGGACAGAGAGAAACCTGATCGCCAAGGCAAGGAGTTGAGGCAGAGGGGGTGACAGCGAGGGAGGAAGGAGGAGAAATGGGTAAAGGCATCAGTGCCGTCTGCAGGCTCCTCTGTCAACCACGCAGAGATCCCTGCAAAGAGCCACATCATAAATGGAGTATCTTGTTCTACTGTAATCTAATTTCTCCATTCCTCTCAGCTTTACAGTAAAATGAAAAGATCATCTAAGTGTGTGTGTGTGCATGTGAGAAGGCAGGGAAATTCGTTTGCGAAGACAGATCAGGGAGTGTTTTTCAGTGGAACAGATGTTGGAGGAGTGTCACTCACTCATGTGAGGAGCCTGTTCACCGTGGCACCCTCAGAGTCATAACACCACCTCCCGTCGTCCTCGGACACACAGATCTGCGGTCGCACACATCCACATGCTGAGATCTTGAGTGGCAGTTGTGCTCTTGCACTCGCCCACAGAGGAGGGGGTCATCACCCCGTCCATCTGTTCCTGATTGGCCCCCGACGTGGAAGACAGTTGCCTTACAGAGCCCAGTCACTTAAACACACAGATTTAAAGAAAAAGGCAGAATGGGATAAAAAAGCGTTCTGAGGCTGATCACATTCTCAGAACTTTATTTAAATATCAACAGACTAACAAATGTTACTGTCCAGTGCAGTTTAGAAGGTCATGATTTGAGGGTGTTTGGGTTCAAGATATTTTTATTTCCAGTTTACGTTTTGAATCATGTTTCTGTTTATTATTTTCCAGGCTGTGCTTTAGTTTGTTATTGTGTTCCAGTTCATGTTCTGTACGTTTATATTTTCCCCGATTAGTTTGTATCCTTGAATTTCTGTTTTGCTCTAGACACGTTTTGTTCTGTCCTGTCTGTTAAGCAATCAGCTTCATTTGGCCCACCTGCACTATGTTAATCAGTTTTGTTTTTCACATTCATATACACCCTCATCCTGTTCAGTCTTCGTGGAAACATTTTGGAACACTTCACTTTGTTATCAGTTTTCTGTTCATGCTGTATATTGCTCATTCATACACATAAGGGCAATTTAGAGTGACCAATTAACCTAACAGGCATGTCTTTGGACTGTGGGAGGAAGCCGGAGTACCCGGTGGAACCCACGCATGCATGGGGAGAACATGCAAACCCCATGCAGAAAGACCCCCGGCTGGGAATCGAACCCAGGACCTTTTTGCTGCAAGGCAACAGTGCTACCAACTGCGCCACCGTACAGCCCAGGTGTGTGAATGAGTGTGTGCATGGTTGTTTGTGTGTTGCCCTGCGATGGACTGGCGACCTGTCCAGGGTGTACCCCGCCTCTCGCCCATAGACTGTTGGAGATAGGCACCAGCTCCCCCGTGACCCACTATGGAATAAGCGGTAGAAAATGACTGACTGACTGGCTGTATATTGCCAAGCCTGTTCTGCTAAGCCTGTCCATGATTCATGCCTGCCTGTCCATGCCGCTTTCTGCCACTACTTTTTGAAGTGAGCTTTATTTAATAAATCATTCACTCACCACCTATGCTTCCTGCTCGTCTGCATTCCAGGGGTCCTCCGCTACACCCCACTTGACAGAGGAATAAAATTTTTTTCATCCTTTTCTACTTTCTGTATAAACTATAGACCTGCTTTATGAAGGTTCTTACATGTTGAGTAAATAAAACTTAAAAGTTAGTGGTTTGCACGCAGCCTTCCAATTAAATGAGGTTTCTCAAAATATGCATTTAAGAAAAGTTTATTCTGTAATAAAGGTATAGAATTTTATGCAATCTAGCAAGGCTAGATGTGATATGCTTAATCCCAGCTTTAGTGATTTTCTTCAGTATCCGAAATAGGGTTAAGGAAAAATACAAAATATGAAACTTTACATGCAAATACTCTATCTATATATACAAAGCCTTGCAAATTTTTCATATCTTGTCAAATTACATCCAAAAACTTCTATGTACTTTTATGTGAGAGACTTAACACATTGCACAATTATGTATAAAAAGTGGAAGAAACATTATACACTGTTTTCAAAATTTTTGCAACAAATCAATCTGACAAGGGCTTAACCTGTCAGTCAATGCTTTGCTGAACCACCTTTTGGTGCAGGTACAGTTGTACATTTTTGCCACTTCTTCTTCGCAAAATCGCCAGAAAATGTTAGAAAATGCCATTTTCAAGTCTTGCGACAGATTCTAAATTTCATTTACAGGGCTATTGTGATATGCTGTAAACAATTCATAGTTGTTTTCCTGCAAGGTGAAGCTCTACCCAAGTCTAGTCTTTTCTCTAAAAGGTTTTCTTCTAGGACTGCCCTTTATTTAGCATAATTTTCCCATCGACTTTGACCAGCTTCTCTGTCCCTGATGAAAAAAGCACTCCCACAGCATGATGGTGCCACCACCATGTTTACATTGGGGGTGGTGCGTATAGTGCCGTTTTGGTTTTCAACCCACATATAGTAATTTGTATCTTACAAGAACAGCTTCTTCCACATGTTTGCTGTGCCCCTACATGGCTTGTTGCAAACTTTAAATGGCTTTCTTTCAACAGTGTGTTTCTTCGTGCCATTCTTTCATAGAGGTAAGATTTCTGAGATGAGTGACTACTAGTCATCCTGTCACCAGATTCTCCCACTGAATCACTGAATCACTGAAGCTCCTCCAGAGTTATCATGGGCCTCTTAGCTGATTCTCATATTAATGCTCTTCTTACCTGGTCTGTCAGTTAAGGTGGACAGCCATATCTTTATAGGTTTGGAGCTGTGTCATATTATTTCTGTTCTCAGATAGACTGAACAGTACTCTTCCTGAGATTTACATAGCTTGGAATATTGTTTAATTGCCTTTAAACAGCTTCAAAACCTTAACCCTGACCTAGTGTCGGTCCATCACCTACATTCGCAATAAAATACCATGATGTTTGTGGTTGTAATATGATAAAATATGGAAAGAAATGTAAGGGATATGACCCTTTTCGATTTTTCGTCACTGTGTATCAACTAATATAAAAAGAATTATGTTTTTTGAGAGTTTTAGGCTGTTGCTGTTTGCAGGCCCTCACATCCAACTTCTAGGCCACTATGAGAAAACATAACAAGGAATTTATATCATTGCATTATTTATATATTAATATTTTTTCTTCATTGTTATCCTTTGTCCCAAGTGGTTCAAAGATTTGTGTCTCCCTTTCAAGGGGTCACTGGAAAATAATATACAAACTGAGGGCTCCATTTCATATTGCAGAAGTATTTATAATTTTTAAAACCAGAAAAGATTAAAATGAGTAAAAAAATCACTGTAATTGAGAATTTGGGGCCCGGGTTTAATAAGGGTTTTGTTTCTCCCAGTTCCCAGATTTTTTTTCAGCTGAATAGTTCTTCTTTTCTTTTATAATAAATCAAGTTGTTTCTTAATTTTGTAAAAGTCAATCATACAGAACTTTTAAAAGATTATATCTTCTTATCATCCTGAGCTTTCTGTTACAACTCCAACCAGTCAATATTGCAATGTGATATGACCACACAGTTTGGTCCCTAAAGCGCTGCAGGCCGAGGCTCCCACCTCCGCTGTTAAAGCCTCACCAACAGATAATACACCTCCAGTTTGTGCACAACAACAGTTAGGGTGAAGGGAGAGGGAGAGAAAAGAGAAGAGAGAAGACATGTTGATGAAGTTAAATTAAGCATACCATTGCCTTGTTCCTGTGTTAGGTCTGCTGCTGGCTGTAGTTTTAAATATGAGGACTCCACTGTGCTGTCGGTGTTAAATGGTTGGCTGACTCTAGCTGGGCTGGCGTGATAAAACAAACTCAATCCGACAGTCGTTTATTAAACTGGGTCTGAATTCATTGCAAACTTGTATCCTCCTGCTCTGAGATCTGGGAAGCATCCCCCTGCACAGTTTTTAGAGATAAATCAAGACTGAAAGAAGAAATGGGAGGGTAGAGAGGGATGACTGAGTAAATTTGTGGCAAATTATTGATCGTACAGTTGATGGAATACATTGTTGGATTGTAAAAGATGACCCGAGGATTTCCTGTTTCACCAGAACTAAATGACTTTGGAGCAAATGATCACTGAGGGTTACATGTAAGCATATAAAGAACAAGATGTGCACATATTATACTGTCAGCTACTGAAGAAAAGACATAAACCAAAGAAAGAACGACGCATCACCAATCAAATATTTTTTCTAAAAAGGATTCAGAATTCAGAATTTTGTCCTAATTTACCATGTCTCTTTGTGTAAAGCTGTGCTAAAATCAATTTTGGCTACTTCCAGCTTCTCTTTAAGAGCTACAATATCAAAAGATATAAGAAAATGATTTAAAACAAATTTTTCAGGGGCAGATGTGATGTCACACCATGTGTGTGTCTGAGAGCAGACACTGTTAAACATGATTTTACTATTTTAAAACAAAGACAAAATTATTACAGAGTCGACATGTTTAATAACTTTTATCAAGGATGGGCTCAGTTTGCGCAGCTAGCAATGCTGAAACAGCAGCCGCAATGTGTATTCCTAGACAATGTAGAACCTTAACTCAAATCCAACATGTTCCATGACTGACAAAGGTTGGAAGGTCAATAGCACAAAACAGCAGCTTTGCTGTACTCCCCTCAGTCTACCTGTTGTCTGCTGAAAGTCTTGCTATCGCTCACTTTCTTGCAGCCTAACATATCTCTTTCTTTTTAGATAGCTTCCTGCATGTCTGTGATTCCACTGACTTCAGTTTCTGATCACCAGCCCAATTTTTCGGTACATTGGCAAAGAAGGAATTATGTTTAAATGTTCAACATCCTCAGAGCTACTATGCGGTTTAAACAAAGGTTATATTCAGGAAATGGTGAGAGTTGATGTGAAGTGATGGATATTTATGAATCAGGATAAAAAAAAAACAAACACACATTCCCAGAGCGTGCCTGCACATTTGCCTGAGGCTTTTCATGCTAGATCCTCAGCAGTTTATTCCCTCTCTGCAAATATAATAGAGGCCAAAATGAATTTATTCCCAGTCACCAAAGCAGTTTTTTAATAAGAAGCAAATTCACAGTTATTGCCAGCAGCGTCCCCACCACCTCAGAGACCAGCAATTATCCCCTGATGACATTATGCTGTCTCGCTAACAGTTATTAGCATTAAAGACTCCTGTATAATATTATGCAAAGCTGATATTTATAAATATTAAAATAAAGAAACCTATTTAATGTACAGACTTTAGAGCAGTTTTGTTTAATTCATAAGTTATCAATCTGAATGTAGAACTGTCCTCGTATATACGCAGAATTTATTTTCACAAAATCTAATTTGCTTTAAATTAAACTGTTAACCTACTGACTGTGTATTAACTGTTGTTATAACTGGATTACAGAGTGGTAAGCCACCTCCGCTGTATTGGTGGAACAGGAGGAATTTAACAGCGTAAATAAATGATTTAATGTGTTAAAATCTTTCCCTGAACTCACACTAAGAAACTTTACACAAAATATGGTTAGGCAAAGGAAATTAGATGATTTAATTTTCCATGCCTTTAGAGGAAAAAATACAGCAGCTGTCGCAGTGGTAGGAGTTAATAAATGTCATGGGCAAAAATCTCAAGTTTATGTCCATGACCTGGTCCACACGCCCAGGGTTAAGCTGCTGTGGAATAACGGAGAGTATACTGTGTTCACTGTATTCTTGGTTTGTATACATGGAGACGACGCAGACTCTGAAAAGGCTGCAGACTGTGGAACAAACTGCCTCCTAATTATTTCCACATAAAGTTTGATTTTTTTTTGTATTTATTTTAAAATGTGGATGATTCAGTTGTGGGAAAGGCTTATAATATTCTACGATCTAATATTTTACAAGAATCTAAAGTAATTTCAGCTTAAAGGAACTGTTCAGAAAAGAGTATAAGCAGTTCCTTTAAGCTGAAATTACTTTAAGCTAAAGAAATTTAAGCGGTTAATATTTTATTTGCAGTATACTCTTTGCAGTATAAGATTATAGGGGAGTAATGTCAAGCTTGAGGTAGATAGATCTACGGTTTTCATTTAGTATACAGTATATACAGACTAGTTGGTCCTGGAGGATGAAGCCAAAGCATAATTCAAGCCAACTTTTGGCGAAGACCAAAGTTGATGTCTTAAAACATCTTAAAACTCAAAAACAGCTCTACGTGGTTTGGTTCATTTTCCATTACAACTGAGTACCATCTCAACATTGGCACAATTGTCAATAGCAAAGCGGCCGCACAGTCCGAGAAAGTGACGTGATGTGAGTTTTAGTGACACAAACACAACAACAGCCTTGACTGCTCCTTACTCTATTGATGTTGTCAGACTCAGAGAAAGAAGAGAGCCAGAGAGCCAAGCGGCTGCAGGCAGCAAGACGAAGCACTCTGGATAAGTACAGAAGAGAGAGGGAAGCCGTGGAGCGATATCAAGCTGAAGAGGACAAGCTAGAGGACGTGTGAGGGTCCCACCTACAATGATTGACGGTTAAAGATTTTAATTAAAATATGTTGTGATTGTGGCGCCGTCCCCTGCTCAATTGTTGACCAACAGACTTCTGACGATGCGTTTTCAACACAGGTCGGCTTGCTTTGAACCATAAGCAAGCAGGGACTAAATATAGTAATTTTTCCAGGTAACTGTTACTAAAGGAAGATCCTGAGAAATGAGTAGAGCAGTGCCAAACTATGCTGAGTAGGGACTAGTGGAACAGGGGCAATACCAAGTACAGAACATGTACTCAGTATTGTAGTACTCTACAACTAGTACTAAGTAAATTAGAATATGCGTTCTGATGAGGCTCGATTATCAGATCAAAAGTACCTTTTTAAAATAACAACCTTTAAGGACTTATTAAATATAATTTTCATTAAGCCCACATTTCTGTAATAGAAATGTGTTTTTATTGGTCTGACATAATATATAATATCAAGTTTTCATTGCTGTAAGTGGAAAATTACTATAATTAACAAATAAAGGCTTGAAAACATCAGTCTGCGTGTAGTCAATCTATATAACGTGTTTCACTTAGTAAATTGAGTTACTGAAATTAATGAACTTTTCAACAAAATTGTAATTTATTATGATGCACCTGTAAACTACGTAAGCGGTGTACAAAGCAAAAGTATTTCAATGATTTAACTGAACACTAACTGGTTTGTGGTCAGTTACTCTGTTAGTACATGTTTCCCACAGGAGGATAATTGGTGATACACTAACTCCTACCTCCATGTCTTACGTAGATTATTTTAGCCTTGTTTTTATATAATTCTTTATTGCAAATGTGACAATAATGTAATTGTTTAATAAGAACCATCCATATGAAGGGCCACAATTTTTTTAAGATTGTAGTTGTTTTAAAACGCTAGAAGTCTGCTTTGGTTTTGACTGTCTACTGCAGGTAAGATATTGACTCCTATATAATCTTATAACTATTATGAGAGCGAGCTGAGAGAAGGTGGTTAGATAAGCTAATTTGGAAGGCCAAGTGGTAGGAAAGAGAAGAACGCAGACAGAAGAAGCAAAAATACTATAGCTCTTAGACAAGTCTACCATCCCAAACATTAAGCTGTTGCAAAGCTGGAGAGCTTCATCAGTGACAGACTGCTGCATCCTGGGTGCACAGAGGAGGGTTATCGCAGGTACTACCTAAAGTCTTACAGAAGCTGTAAGACTTTATAACTATCAGTGCTCCCAGCAATCCCAAATTTAATAAGTTGGTTACATCCCTGCCTCTATTTGAACAATTTTTCCATACTCTTGTAAATAGTATTTTGTTGTTGTATTTTATGCAAAAATATTCAGCAACATTTTCTAGATTTTTTGAATTATCACCTAGAATAAAAACCTAGAAAATGAACCTACTCTGTTGAACATTTCTCTGAAATAGAATATGCTATTTCTTACAGTATTTTTTTCCTTATCTTGTTAGTTTGCGTTGATTGTTCAGTCTCTAAGTTGGTTTCTCTCGCTTTCCCCATGGTTCACCCCCATTGTGGGACAATAAGGGGTATTTCTATTCTATTCTATTCTATTCTATTCTATTCTATTCTATGGTTTTTGTAACTGCAGGTGTCTGAAACTCTGGATAAGAAAAACAATATAAGAAATAGGAAAAATGAAAGAACCATAGCTTAGTAAGAGGTTTTCACATACATTTAACTGTCTAAAGTTCCTCGGTTTGTACATTTTATTTACCCATTAATGATTAACAGGTTTTTATGTATATGTCAAAACTATATCCTTTCCTCACCTCCTCTAAGTGATGGAAACACTGCAGTTTCAATCTAATACATAGATTCTGTAATAAATCACAAATTATTTACAGAAAATCCCTTTAACAGCTCTGGAGGGTGCATCAGTCAGACCTTGAGGTCCCCGTTCTCAGTGCTAATACAGCGCTAATGCATTGAACAGGGGGGCTTGTTTTTATTAGCCAGGGTCCCACTGTTTGGATAATCTCTCGATGTACCGAAGCCCCTCGTTGACAGCCGTCCTCATCGAGCCCCAGCCCTTACAGGTGTCCAAACACTGGCTAATGGATCCAGTGCGATCCGTGGGTAGACAGACGTCTGCTCTCCGTTTTGTCAGTTGAACATCACTCACTGCAGAGCAGCATATTAACTGAACTTTGTGGCAAATTCATGGTAAACACACATTTGGCTGGGCTTTACAAACAAACCCTAAAACGCACCATATTAAAGAAATCATAAAAACCAAAATAATCTGCTAAACATGGCATTTGGATGCTTGAGGGAAGTTTATCTTCAATGCCAGCTGTCTTGCAATCAACCCGCGTCAAACACAATAGACTTCACTCATAGCTTGTGGATAAGCACCATGTGCTTAAATATGCTGTCCAAAGCTCTGACACTCTGCTAACCTCTGTACAAAAAATATAGAAAACAATAATGGCAATGAGACATATATATATATATATGTAATTTTTTTTCATACAACAGAGGATTTTACAGATTTTATTCATACTAAATTTAATCTATAAACACTGACATGAACTACTTTCCAAGCTTGGCTAAAAGAACTCACATCATAATCACATTTCACAGCTTATAAACTAATTTTTGACCATAAAATTTAGTAGCTTTCCTCTAATTTGTCTAGCAAGCCCTCATTCTGTAGTAACATGGATGGAAACAGGAGTAGGGGAAAAACTATCAACATGTAATTCAGTACCTTCTGATCATTGTGTGAGAATCTGCAATAAAGAGACAAAGAGCTATTTATCTGATGGTTTGCCGTTTCAGCTCATTGGAATGGTTGATTAGTTCACACCAAGCAGGCCTTGACAGGTGACGACGGTATAGGCCTTAATGTAGGCGGTCATAAACACAGCTAGCGGCCTCTAATCCTGAGAGGTTCTTTTGTGTACCTCACATTGCACAAACTGTTTTGATGAATTTCCTGACCTCTGCCCCGCTGATGACGGATGGCGCTCTGAGGGGAAACTTAACCAGAAGGCAGCGGATAGCCTGGCAATCCTGTTTGGGAAATGAAGTGGACCCTTGCTTCATCTTTTGACTTCATTACAATGCCTTGTAACGTGTTCATACCCCTAGAACTTTTAACATGTAACATTTTGTCATGTTACAACCACGGTCATCCATCTATCTTAATGTGATTGACCAACAAAGAGTGCATGATTGTGAAAAGAAAGAAAATGTAAAGTTTTTAAAAATGTCTTACCAGGTTGAAGTTGAAAACATTGTGTGCAAACGTATTCACTTCCCTTTCCTCTCACAACCCTAAATAAAATCAAGTGCAGCCAATCTCAAGTAGCCACGTTAAATCCATCTTCTGAAAATGGAGCATGACACAACTGCAAAGATTTGGCCGTATGCTGAAACACACCAACCCCTTGGTGACACACGGTGGTTGCAGCATCAAGCTGTGTTGATGCTATTTCCTGGCAGAGAGTAAGGAAACTGAATTGTAAGATGAATGGAGCTAAATACAGCATAATCCTGGTTAAAAACCTGTTGAAGGCTGCGAAAGACTTGAGACTGGGATAGTTGTTCAGCTTCCAGCGGGACAACCCTCAAAGCATGCTTATTCGTTAAAATGGCCTAGTCATAGTCAAGCTTTTAAAGTTTTTTGAGAATCTGTGACACTGTATAGGGTGTGACAGGGAAGGATATAAAGGAAAGCAGCACTGAGATGTAGACTAAAGACTAAAATGTCCCTGTGTTATCTTTAGTAACATCAAATTATTCATAAATAAGTATTTTGGGAATTTATTAAGGTTAAGCATTAAAGTTCCAGTAAACTGTATGTTGTACCTTGGCTTGTTTTGGAAACGAAATAACCTTTAAATTATTAATATTTTAGATAATAGTGAAAACACAGACTCAAGGTTTACTCCCTAACTTGGAAACCAGCAGAAGGTCATCAGTACAAACATTCACTGTAAGTAATTTAAACACACACAGGTCCTTGTCTTTCTGCACAGAACACTTTTTGTAAGAGCGCTGCGTTTGTGAACCTGACAGTGGAAAATCTGAGCCTCCGTTTGGTCTTGGCGTTTTGATTTGTTTGACAGCAGAGAAAATTATAGCGGGGGGGGGGGGGGGGGGGGGGGGGGGGGTTATGAAAATATGGTAATACTTTCAAAGCATTGATATTTTCCTTACTGTCCTACAGGATTCACAGTGAGATTCTGTGTCTCTGCTTGTGTTTACATTTGGATTTACATGTGTGCATGCACTTGTGTATTTCTGCATGCTGCAACGGTGAATCATCTTTACTGATGAATTGGTACGGTAATTGTTTGTCTACATTTTGCAGGTTAGTTTCCATATCTCAGGGTTTTTTTTTTGTGGCCTCCCTGACATTGCTCTGATTTGACTCTATAATTTTCATTTCATTCATTTATTTATTTATCAAATGTGCTTTATTGCTTTGATTCTCTAAGCCCGGGGTTATTTGGATTTAATGGGCGTCTCATACGTTTCCTTTCTTAGAAGCAGTAACTAAAGTTTTCAGAGTAAACTTTCTCATTTGAGATGATGGTTGAATTGAGGAGGGCAAACACTGAGTGCTCTCTGATTATTCATAAATCTGGCGTTTTCGCATGACCTAGGGATTCAGTCTGGAGCAAATTACACCACAAAGAGACCAGTCTCCACATTGGCTGTTTCATAAGATTATTGCATTCTGGTTTCAGATGATATTCTGTCACTGGTTAGATGAATGAACACTACAGCCCCTTACAAAAGTATTCACACCTCTCTAACGTTTTCACGTTGTTTTTTTTTTTACTATAACCACAAACTTCAGTGACATAAACACAAAGTACCCTGTAACTGAAAAGTTTTTACATTTTTCACAAATAAAGATTTGGCCTCCACAAGTCATTATCTTGTTAATTGACCTCTCAGTTTTTAGGTCTGGACTTTGACTGGGCCATTCTAACACATGAATGTGCTTTGATCTAAACCAGCACATTGTAGTTTTGCTTGTGTAGCCCAGCCTATAATATTTTGTTCAGACTAAAAAGGTAAAATTTTAAATGCTATCATTGGTAATTCTACATATGTTGCAAATAAAGCTCAATTAAAAATGCAGTAACTATAGTTAAAAGCACAATAAAATCTAGATCATTATTCTGTCAGAAGTGTTCATAAATAGGTAAAAACAGTTTTAAGCAACAAAAGGTTTTGCTGTTTAGTTTTGGTAACATACTGTTTGTGTTTGCTGAAAGCTTGATTAAAAGAGAAATATTTTAAGTGCGTGCTCTGTACCCAACCTAACGTGTTTTGCTGTCAGTCTTGTATTTTCTTTTATTTTATTGGTTGATGTAAACCTAATGTCCAAACACGTGTGAGGCTGGAGTAAATTCATCCAGGTGTACAGCATTTGGCTGCTACGTTTTGCCAGAAGGAAGCTGAGAAATGAAGCTAAGTTGAAAACGGTCATAATGTACTCGTGGATGCAGAGTCTACGTTCCTGTTATGGGCTGTTTAACCTTGTACTGAGTGAGTACTCGATGTATATGATTTTTGTGCTTACAGCTATATGTTGAAGTGCATAGAAGTGTGATGCTAATCGCGAGTTAGCGTGTTAGCATTTGAGCGTGAGCTAATGGTGACTTTATATGTAGAGTATATGAGCCTTAACCGAATATATGAACTAAATAGAGATTTCTAATATACGGTGGACCGAGATGAATTCTGGACTCTTCTGTTGTGGATAGAATCTCCAGTGTACCCCATATAACCTGTGGTGTGAAGCAAATTCCAGCTCTGCTTTTGAGAGGGACCTACCTGGTGATAGATAGGGCCTCATCCATTTCTCATACTGAACTAAAGGGATCCGTGAGTACTTGAGAGCACGTGCATTTTATTTTATGCTTGTTTACAAGTGAAGCGACCATTTTGTTTGTGGTCACTACGAACCCGAGCCATGCTTCAGGCCTGCAACGGTTTTCTTTATCAAATTTATGAGACCCTATTGTTGGGGAAAGAAAATCTGATTCTGAGCTGAACTTAAAGAGCAGGGTATTATTAAATATTATATTTTGTTATACTGTTGAGTATTGGAGGTTGAATAGTATTCTGTGTATAGGAACATAACTCATTTTTATTTAGTTTTATATGTCTAAATAATATTTTCCTTTCACTAAAATCTTTTATAGTAGATTTTGAGTTGTGTCATGATTTATTTACTGCAGATCTAAACAGATTTTGAACCTGAAGAACATTGTTATGTGAGGTTAACACATAGTAGCTCATATATTTTCATGTTAATTGGAGGCACCACCATATTTGGAAAGCATAAATAAGTTTAGAGGGTAACACCTGATTATTGTTTCTCCTGTTTACCATTTTTTTGTTTATTAGTAGATGACTTAACGTTCCCAGGGCCCCACCTATAGTACTATCACAGCATTAACGAAGGTTTAATACTTAGCTACTTGGGTTGGGTGCTACACTTGTATTTTAGGATTGTTTTCCTGCTGCACGGCAAGCTTTCTGTCTCAAGTATTTTGTAGCATCTACCAGTATTTTTTCCAGGGTTGCCTATTTACTCTGACCAGCTTCTCTGTCTCTGCTGCTGAATAGCAACACCACCATGTTTAAAGACTTGGATGGTGTGCACAGGGTTATGTGCAGGGTTAGCTTCCCCCAACACATCTGACCAGAGCACCCCCATGCAGTGTCCCCTAATTGTTTTATGATGAACTGCATCTTAGGCTTCGTGTGGCTCTCCTTTGACAATGGTTTCTTCCTTGCAACTCTTCCACAAAGGCTAGATTTCTGGAGTTAACAACTAATAGTATTCTTCTCTGCAGTATCTTCTACATGAGCTGTGGATTTCTGCACCTCTTCCAGAGAAACTATGGACCTCTTGGCTTCTGATTTGATGAATGCTCTCCTTGCCCAGCCGGAACCTAATGCCGTTTCGTGGCATTACATTCAGAGCTGTGTTGTACTCTTTCTAATTTCTAAGATTATCCTTTCTAATTTTCAGATTTTAGTTTGAAAAAAATGAGAACCATGCACCCCTTCTTTCACAAATATGTGCTATAGTTGCTGTCCACCATATTTGTGCACCCACAGAGATTAAATTAATCAATCCCTCTGAAGGCAATCGTTTTTTTTTCAGGTTTTGTTGGTGAATACAAATCATTTGTATTCTGCTACACAATTATGTATAATTTTATGTCAGTCTATCACATAAAATCCCAATAAAATACACTGAAGTCTGTGGTTTCAATGGGACAAAATGCAGAAAAAGTGCAAGCATTATGACTAATTTTGCATCCCAGTATAAATGTTCGCCTCTTCTCATACTGCCCCCATTATCCATTACTTTACCACTTTAACGAAAACCAGTGGTAATATATTAATAGGCTATGATATTAAAATTAGTTACTGTTCCAGTACAACATATTGTTGATAAAACAGTGAACTGAATGTTGTTCTTGGGAAACATGAGCAGAGCTGTTGTTTAGCTGTCTTTGTGTTTGAATGTAGACTAATCACTCATCAGTTACTGTGTGTGTATGCTGCAGACTGCAGCTACTGTGCACATAACAACTCACCTCCTCAGAGAGTGTCAAGATGCATCCAGCTTCAGAGTACCAGGGGAGGCTGTCTAATTGGCTCCCAGTAATAACACTAAAGCTACGCCAAAATGTAGGCTTCTCTGAGGTTTCTGCTTAAATATCTTTGATGCTCAAGGAGTGAGCTATATTTTTACTTCTAATATTTTTTTGTACAATATTCTGTGGGAAAACAAAGACATGAATAATGAATGAACCTCTGTCTTGTTATGGAAACCTGGTGTTGTTCCATCTACAGTATGGCTCCCAAACTTGGATGCACTGGATGCTAATTTATTGGATGGTGCAAGGAAGCTAATATATCAGACGAGCCCAAAGTGCAGCGAGTCTCAGAGATTGAATCACAATTCAGCGTTTCAGCTGTGAAAGCTGAGTGCAGGCCATCACTATGATGCCAGAAATGAGCCTAAATCATTCAGAAGCAAAATAACAGACACAGAAAACACTGTTTCTATTGTGCGATGTGTGCAAACCCAAAGAAACTGTTAGGGAAGTGGAGAAACCCAGTAAGATGAGAGGAGGACAGATATGGGAAAAAAGTGAAAAATGAGGTGAGTTAGTGGGTATTACACCAAGGAGGTGTGAAAGAAATGCAAGAAATGTCTAGAAGGACACAAAGTAAAGAGACTGGACCAAGAAAAAAAACGGGAAGCAGGAAGAAAGAGAGTGAACGAGTGGGAGTTTTAGGAGAATCAATGCAGCACGTCTCCGCTGGGATGGAGCTAACAGCAGAGCAGACCCTGGCTCTCAGGTGTCCAGTCGATGGCTGATGCATTAGGCTGCTGATACACACCGCTTTGGGTTCAAACACACATTTTCTTAATACAACATGAGCCCATTTCCCTCCCTCATTAATCATGTAACCTGATTAGGGTTGGAGGTCTGGCCTGTACTGAACCATGCTCCGCTCACTGCCTTTCATTTATTCAGGCTCTCACATGGGAGACCAACATGGGCATTCAAGCAGGAATAATAAGTGAGATTAATTTAACCCTCGATGATGCATGCATATGGCCAAACCATGCAATTTTTTTGTTTGCACACTGTGCACACTTTGCACTCTGCACACTACCTGACATTCAAGACATGTTAGCTAGTGCCCCAAAATTGTCAGTCAGTTTGCATCATTTATTAAAGCACTTGGGATTTTTTTGTAAGATACAAGCTTTAAATAAATTTTATAGATTGGGTTATTTCTTAAACCTACTCATTTGCTCTTGCAGTCATATATGGCCTACAACATTTTAATGCACAATCACTGGGAAGGAGAGCCAAGTTTACCTATGCTGACAAGCACATATGAAAAAATATTATTTAGTGTCAATGAAATGTGATTCCAATTAAGACAGAAGCAACCGGAATTATTAAAATGCAGTAGCAACATCTAATTATAAGAATCATAACAAACAACTTGAATTGTATGTTTCACATAGTACACTTCTAAACTCTTTAACAATCTAAATTACTTAAGAATATTAGGTGGACCAGTTCTGACTACATACTATACATTTCTATACTTAGAAAGTTATTGTCAACATTACTTTTTGTTTGTGTACCAGCAACATCAAATTATTGTTTTTTTATGTTGCTTTGGTCATTAATAAATATGGAAATAACGTTAGGTTTACTGTTCAAGTAAAAATAAATACTGGAAGTATGTTCAAATAATTTCTATCATTTCTGTCTCCAGTCATTTGAATTATTTATTTTAATTTATGACATGATACCCTCCAAATCAGTGACTCTTTACTTTAGGTGGGATCTTATTTGCAAACATAAAATAACAAATTTATTTAAAACCTGGAACTGAACTTGACTTAATCCAAAGAAAAATCATGTCAAGTGTTCTATGTGGCATGTGCATTAAGGCCAAATATATAGACGCATATCAATGAAAACACATGCAAATATGTCAGTCTCTCATCTGAATAAATAAAACAAGTTTGGTTGAGGTATGTAAATAATCCTCTATTGTTTGTTCCCTCTGCTTTATGCATTTATTTCACAGTATGTTTCCACCACAGATGAATGAGCTCATCCTCTCTAATCCTGCTTGCACCTGTCTGAAGTATTTTTGTTTAATGTTTTATTATGAAAGAAATATTGACTAACTGTTATTGTCATTTTAACTCACACCAATATGTTGAATAAAAAATGTTCAGCGTTCAACACATATTTGTGTTGAACGCGGAACGTTGCTAGAATGAATGGACTTGAAACAGCTGCTTTTAATAAAGAATGAATAATTTTCACATTAAAAAGGGATGGGAACAATATGAAAGGTGAAAATTATTATTTAATCTTCAGATGGGCTTCAGAGAACGAATAAAGGTTGATGGAGAAGAATGGAGTGATGGTAAGTTTAAAAGTTCAATTTAAATGCTTCTATTCAGGTTTAAATGAAAACATAATTTTAATTAAACAAAAAAGTATTTGCTATGAATTAGGGCTATATAAATAAACTGAATTAAATACACTTTTGTTGCAAATCCTTCAGTGATGGTACAAATTGTGCTTTATGGTATTTAAAATGTGAGTTGAAGTTCAGCTGTTTAAACATGGCCCTTGTTCCTGATCCGTCCAGAGAGACACTAGTTTGCTTTGAAAGTGAGAAGAGGAAACATGACAACGCTTAAATCTTGATTTAAAAAATATATGTGTACTAAGTAAGTTGGAAAACCCTCACACAACTTCTTATTATCTTGGTCCTTCTGTCATGTTTTGTTTTGTGTCTCTGATGTTGTTTATGCTCTCCGGGTGGTGCATTATAGGTTAATTTCTTTTCTGTTTAGTTTCTTATTTATTTTGTTTACTGTGCACTTTAGCCCTGTTACTTCTGTAAGAATTTCCCTTCTGTTTTAGAGTGTGTCTTTGCATCTCTGTTCTGCCTATTCATGGGTTTTGTTTCCACACCCACTGCCTCTATAATCAGCTTCATTCGGTCCACCTGTTTCATGCTAATCAGTCTCCTTGTTTTCACCTGTGCCACCCACTTTAAATACTCTGCTGTTCTGTTTACCTTTTGCAGATACATCCTGTTTGTTCATGCCAAGCCTGTCTATGTTTGCGACTGTTTCTGCCATTCCAAGTCTGGCTTTAAGTACTCTCTGTTTATTTAATTCAATATTTTTCTACTTACTGCCCTGCTTCTGCTCCTGGGGTCCATCCACGCCTGTACAATGGATCTCTGGGTCCAGCAGCAGATGGAGGAGGCTCCAAGGAATGTGCCTGATGACCTGGAAGTCCTGTCTTCTCCATTGCTGCTGGAGGAGATGGAACCAGAGGCAGCTCAGTGCCACTGACGCCAAGAGGGCTGCCCTGTGGGCGGTTCTAGACAGGGGCCAACAGGGGCCAGTTCCCCTGTAGAACTGGTTCTGGCCCCTGTTATGGCCCCTGTACAGAAGATATAATACTAAATCAGTTTCTTATGATGACATGCGCTGTCCCAGAAACTGTAGTAACTGGTCCCTTGGACCAATTTTAATTTTTTCTTTTACAGTTTAACAATGAATAAAAAATGAACGTGCTTCCTTTGCTGTGCGCTGCAGGCGTCGCGGTGGTAGAGTCGCATCTGCTCTGAGACCTCCATTCCTCCTTGTTGCCTCCAGCACCAGAGCCCGCACCATGTCTCCAGCTGAGCTCTCCGCAGCAGAGATTCCCACGCCACAGCTTCTCACTTGTTCCCTGCGCCACAGAGGTATCCACCTCTTCCTCTCGCCACAGCCGACACCATGGTAGGATGACTTCAACAGTTGCTCTACCCATGTCATCCACGTCCTCACCTGGTCTGCTCATTTTTGTCCCGCCAGAAGAGTTTGAGGCGCATTTAAGGGCATTGGCTCATCACATTGGGAGTTCAGAAGTTCAGAAGAGCCATTCACCTCCATCCCTCTCTACAACGCCTCTGCTTCAGCCTCCAAGGGTATCCACGCCTCGCGCTCACTTTTCCGAGTTTGCCAGTGAGGGTGTCCAGATGGGCATGCATCGTGTCCATCTTCCTAAGTTCACCCACAAGAGTGTTCAGATGGGTATGCATCGTGTCCACGTTTTTGAGTTCGCCTGCAGGGGTGTCCAGGTAAACACCCTCCTGACACAACTCCCGAACTTCCACGTACCTTGGGGCGTCCAGCCATTCCCAGTAGCGGCTCCAAGACTGTGAAAACAGCTCTCTGCAGACCTATGCTTTACATCTGACATGGGCCTTTTAAAATCCAACCTCAAAATCCTTTTTATTCGGAAAGGCTTTTAATATTCAGTAGTTTGATGTGACTATATTCCAGTGTTATTGTTTTAATGCTACTCCTGTTGTTGGGTGTTTGATGTTTTACCTTTTATGTATGTAGTGCAACGCACGTTTGTTGCCTAGTCGACTGTTTTAAAGGGCTATACAAATAAATGAAATGAAAATGAAATAAAGTTTACAGCCTGCAGTCAACCCAGTTCCAAATGGTTGAGCGAAACAAAAGGTGCACATCGAACTGAATTACATTTTTTTGGAAAGAACCCAAAAGACATAATGCAAGATGGGATCTGACTTCTCTTTTTGCAAATCTGCACATTCTAAATCTAAACTATATTAAACTGCAAGTGTTTTTAATAAATCAACTTAAACAAAACGTCCTGTTTTTGAGCTTCTAACAAAAGAATAACATTTTCATCTAATTTGTTCTGGTGTGTGCGTATGGAAAGACCAGGAGGGTCGCATCATATCGGGTCATGCAGGGTTTACATGGCTGACACAGTCATAGATACCCCCGCTGTGTCTGTCACTCAGCACAAACAGAATTTCCCAGATAATATCACACAAATGCACTTATGCAATACTCGTTCTCTTATTTGTATGCTCACACTTGTATGTCAACACTGTTACAGGAGTATTTGTTAGTAACAACTCAGAATATGAAACAGCAAAATATTTTTAATCTTCAGTTTTTGTGTCAGACATCTAAATAAATCTGGTCATACAGTGTCAGATTGTCTGCTGCTTTCAGACGTTTTCTTACTTCACACCCTCTGGTTTTAATACCTGTAGTGATGCTACTTGTTTGCAAACCACTACCAACCAAGTTATTTTCATGTAAATAATAAAATGTCTTTATGTCACTTGTATATATAATATTTAAATATAAAAATTGATGGAAAAAATGTTGCACAATATGAGCTTGACTTAAATAACTTCTACCTCGAATAGTGGATTACCTCAAAGCTATGTCCTAATTTTATTTTTGTTCAATGAATTATCTATAAACAAAGACAACATACAGAGCAGCCTTTCACCTCCACTCCATTTTATCTTAAGGAGATGTACAATCGCTTTACTGCCCCAGAAAAAAAAAAAAAAAATTCAGAAAATGTCTTGGGTGTCTCAAAACTCTGAAAGATCAACTTTGAAAATAGCTATTAGGTGTTGCCTGTGGGAACTTACTGTTTGCCACTTTCCCAGCTACTGGCGAGTAGGGCAACATAATTCTGGTGTATATTTTTTTATTCCTCTATTGTTCAAGTGTATCGCACATAATGGGCACAATCTTCTTGACCTTAGCCATTGGATAAATAAATGAGCGCAAGCATCATCACTGAATTCAATTCAATTCAGTTTATTTATATAGCGCCAATTCACAACACATGTCTCAAGGCACTTCACAAAAGTCAGGTACATACATTCCAATTAATCCTAACCATTGAACAGTGCAGTCAGTTATTTATTCAAATTGGATAAAAAGCTTTTCTGTCTAAGGAAACCCAGCAGATTGCATCCAGTCAGTGACTTGCAGCATTCACTCCTCCCGGATGAGCATGTAGAGACAGTGGACAGTCACTGGCGTTGACTTTGCAGCAATCCCTCATACTGAGCATGCATGTAGCGACTGGGGAGAGGAAAAACTCCCTTTTAATAGGAAGAAACCTCCAGCAGAACCAGGCTCAGTGTGAGCGGCCATCTGCCACGACCGACTGGGGGTTAGAGAGAACAGAGCAGAGACACAAAGAGAACAAAGAAGCACTATCCAGGAGTCCTTTCTATGGGAAGGAAAAGGTAAATGTTAATGGATGTAGCTCCTTTAGTCGTTTCACCTAGAAAGAAGGAACAGATAAACTCTGAGCCAGTTTTCAAGTTTAGAGTCTGAAGAGAGTACATAGAGTTAGTTACAGTAAAAGCTCAGTCAGTAGCTATGTCTAGGAGAGAGAAAGGGTTAAACACTGAAAGACAGGGCCATTTGGATCATCGGTAGAGGGTGAGCATTAAGTTGTTGCCAGCAGAAGCTTGGAGGATTCCCCTCTTCAGAAAGGTGTTACAGGTAGACAAAGAGTTAGGCCAGGTGTAGCTTCTAGGAAGAGAAAAGAGAGAGAACAAAGTTAAAAGTTAAAATTCATCTGCAATAAACATTTGGGACCACTTATAGAAACAGAATTTGTTTCTATAATTTAGAATTAGGTGACCAGCATGGAGTAAGAACATTGATGTTATGTCAGACATAAACAACAACAAATTTGCATTCAAATCCCATTTATTTGGCATTTCATGAAAAATTAAGAAGTCGACAGTAAAGTCTGAATAGAACTTCAGGAGCAAAGGTTAAAAGAAACATTTGAAGATCAGTGTCCTGAATTTACATAATGTACTAACAAAATTTTGTGAAACGCATGTTTTCATGTCTTACTATTATTATTATTTATGAGGCTAGTGGCACTTATTGACAGTAAATAGGCAGAAAGCAGGCAAAGACAAAAGGGGAAAAACACGTTCTCAAGGTTGGGACTGAAACCCTGGATGGCTGCGGAGAGGACTAACAGCCACCATTCTACTGTGACACCACTCGCTGCCCCCCATTAGGTTTTTTTTTTACTTAAAAAAGAGCTGAAATATGTGCAAATTTTCATGCAATATTTTTAGCCTTTTTTTAAAACAATGTTTTTGAGTCTTTTTAACTTAAAATTCAAGAACAAAGAAACAGAGTAGATCACAATGTTTTTATAGCTATATGGTCTTACTGACAAGAACAAAAAGGGGATGAGATGTTCAACATTGACACCTTCTGTGCTACACCAGCAGGCCAGGTAAGGTAGCAGACATAAAAACATCTTATTGCACACGCATAAATACAGTAGACAGGAGATGACTTTTTTTCCAGAACTGCAACATCCAGCAGAGCCTCTGCCTTAATATTAGGATTCAGGACCACGGGGCAGTAGCTAGAGTCAAAAATGATTTTGATGATTATTTTATGAACTACAGCAAAAAAATAATAACTTCTTGAAACTTACACCTTAAGCTGAATGACACTCCTCTCCTTTTGCAGATTTCCTCATTCACACAACCTTCTTGCCCTACTTGTTCTCCCCTATTCTATGTAGTGTTTGGAAGAACAGAAGTAATTTGCTGTCCATCTGGCTCCTGTGCTGGACAGTAACAGCTCAAAATATTCCTCAGCTTCCTAAGTACCCATGGGTGATCCAAACTATCTGCTTCTCACTGCATAATACTCCAGTTCCACTCCCTCCCCCCATTGATCCTCAGACCAGGGTCG